>JAYKKI010000001.1:3832500-3852500 GCA_039881145.1 Druceiella hillmani
CTCCACGGAGAGCCTCGCAGTCAAAAGTCGTATGCCTTGTGATCAACCCAACACACCACGGTGAAATATATAATATATTTCAACACGCCTATCAAAATCCTTGTCAAAACCGTGCCCTTCAGTTTAGGGCGCTGTTTTGACAAGGATTTTGATAGGCGTATTGAAATATAAGATCTGTTTAGGGAGATGAGATAAAAGGAACACGGTAAGTGCAAAATGCCATAAATATACAAGTACACAACGTTAGTTTTATGTGAGATAACCGGCTTATGCAATTTCACGTAGTAGCCGAGGGACTCGGAGAAAAACCACCGTAAATATCGACAAAGGGCTCCATCTTTTATTCATGTGACCGGGTCTAAATAATCCCTCGACCGGAAGAAGCTTTCAAATAAAATACACAAAGCGAAAAAAACTATGTCGACAACAAATTTATAGTCCTTGAAGTCAAGCTTAAAAATGCAGATTTAAAACTGGAAAATATATTTGCGTGCACACATGTCCCAAAAAGTTCAAAATTGAAGTTAATATTTTTTTAGTTGTTTTTTGACATTTTTATTTAATTTAAATCTTGCCAATTGATTTTTTGACCAAAGCATAATCAACGTGAGTTTAATAATGTCATTTAAAAGCTTAAAGTATCTATGTAAAAGTATATGCCTGCATGCGGGCGTACATTTGTGCACGCGTGTGTATATGTGTATATGTATATGTGTATATGCACGTGCGTACGTGCGTGCGTGCATACCTGCATATGAGTGTGTCTGTGAATGATACAGTCATTGATCATTGATCATTTATCAATCTAACCCACAATTCGGTTTCTCCTTTGTATTACATACGCCATACGTCTATGTATTAAACAATTGTCATAAATATTTTCCCTACCGAATTTAGCACTCTTTTTTTTTCTTCCCATATTGATATCATTATGTGTTTCTTCTTATGCTACTAGAAATCTTACGCAGATAAAAAACCTCATTCAAATATTGTGTACAAAACCCAACCATAGTTAAATTTAATGTAAAAGTACTCATATTATCTACTTATTGCTTGACAGAAAAGATTTTCAGTGATATTTATCAATGTTTCTATAATGTTATAGATTTAATATAGGCCTTGTGTTTTTAAGTATACTTCAGGAAGTTTTCACGTAGTTATTAAAAATATTAGAAATTGGCCAAAAACATAATTTTATTCAAAATATATATTTGTAAAATAATTTAAGTGTGGGTTCCTTGGCGTATTTAAACAAAATTTATATGTAATATAATTTTGGTCGATATTAGTTAGCTGTCAAATCAAATGGCCATCTCGAAATCAAGACGTTCAAAAAAATTACGAATCATTACACAAAATTGAACTTCTAAAATCATTTTCATTTCAAACAAACAGTAATAATATTAAAGCATATATAATTTAATAGAATTTCTTATTGGCTGGCAATAGATTTTCTTTTTGGCTGACAAATTTTACATTATTTACTACTAATGAAATAAACAATTTAATTAGTGAGTACACGAGCTAATGAATGAAAATTCTAACTAGTGAGTGCTATGAGCCAAAAAAATCTCATGTACGAATCACTAAAAAACCGAACTTGCTTGCCATAGGGCAAAAAAATAATTTCCATTGGCAATACCTTTATAAATTTATTATATTCACTTTAACGATTCCAGATTAAAAGAGCGATGTCACTGAAACCGTTAATTAAACAAAATGTGCGCTTCTGAGGTGTCGCCAATATTTTTTCACTGTTTTATCATTTATTTTTTTGTCTTTGTTGTAAAAATCGTAAATTGTTTAATTATCCTAAACACTGCCACTATTAGAATTAATATCATAGTTAAATTTCATTCTTTTCATATTTATTGCAACCTCAAATAAACATTATATTTAGAATGGCTGATGATTTATTTATGCTAATATAATTCTGTTAAAATCTAATTAGTGCTTATTAGAATTTAATTAGTATATATTTCTTTAATTTGTATGGTACCAAACCTCAATATTTTCGTTAAATACATTCATGCGTCAACGTCGCTAAAAATTAAAAAGGAAGTGTTTCAACAAAATATTTCCATTCTCAAAATTATAATCCAGAAAATTATTTTATTCGATTTTCGGTAACATTTGATTGCGCTAAATGGATCGGAAATATAATCCATTTTAGGAAGCCTCTAATTGGAATAAACATATTTAAATCTAATAAATACTAATACTGGATATGATTGAGGTAGCGTCGCTAAAAATGGAGAATATTGTGAAATATGTTTAAGTTATTAATGCAAAACGACAAACAGAAGTTAATAGAAATCGTAGTCAGTTGTCATTTGTTTTAGATTGGTTGGATAATTTAAGGATATATTACGCTCGTCGAGAGAAAAATTATCAGTATTTTATTTTAATCATAGGTGTTTTGAATATTTTTGATGATATAAATAATCTTCGAACGGCTTATAATGTAAACAAAATTGTGCGCGTACTTACACGTTAGAAGTTCTACTTCTCTGGCATGATTTAAGAATAACTTTATTTAGGACGCAAATAATTAATGGAAATAAAATAATAAAAGGACTGGAGCGTGATCAAAAATACGGTTGATTAAATTTAAATTCAATGAAATAATTAATAAAGCAAATAAATATATACTGAAACTTGTCCTCACTTAGACGATAATTATAAATACGTGTTTATTATTACATGAACCCTGAGTAAAGTTTAGTTATAAAAAAGTATTATTTAAAAGTACAATTATAATTTAGTTTCAAATATAATAAATATATATATATATATATATATATATATATATATATATATATATATATATATATATTTATTTGCATTATAAATGAAATATTATTACTATTATTTTACCTTTATTAAATATTAAAATTAAAAAAAACAATAAAGAATGATTTATTTTGGTATTAATTAAACTTAACTAAAATTCTTTTCGTAAATTTAAATTTTTTTGTATACATTTTAATTTTTAAAATTTAATTATTTTATTGGTTTATATTATACCAACCGTACATATATTCATGGTACAGTCCTTTTATTATTTGCATTCCATTACTTATTTGCATGCTACACAAAGTAATACGCACAATAACATGTATATTTTTTTTATTATATTGATCATTGTTAAGTTTCAGTTATTAGAAAGCACACACATAATTTAGATTTGGACGAGTATAAAAAAAGTTTTGAATATATGCAAATACTTGAACAATATCATTAATATGATATCAGCTATTACACGCATGTAAATATATGTAAAGTGCGCAATTTCAGCCTGTCGATTTTTGTTGCGTCGTGCCCGCGCATCCTAAATTTAGCTCTGTATATTTTTTTCAAAATACGCCTAAAGAAGTATAAATTGAATAAAAATAAATACTCGACATTCAATTTAATATAAACACATGTCAAGATGTATTATTTTATCTACTAATTAAAAAAAAATTAAATTGTAACTCATTACACAATATATTATAGACACCTCTATATAATCAGTTATTTAAGTTACTGATCTAATTTTGCTTAATAATGAAATTAAACAACTGTGTATATATATATATATATATATATATATATATATATATATACATATATATATATATATATATATATATATATGTATATATATATATATATATATATATATATATATATATATATATGTATATATATATATATATATATATACATATGCATAAATTTAAATGATTATTCGGCCATTATTTTCATTTAAACACGTGTTTATGATGAAATGTTAAATTTATTAAAACAATCAAAATATAGTTTAATTAATAATGAAAATAAATTAATATACTGAAAATTTATTGCGATTTATCCATTACAAGTATTCAGTAAATGACAAAGTAATATTTATTCCTTATAATGCAAATAAATACATACCGAAACTTAACCTCACTTAGAGAAATACACTTAAGATATATTTTAATAACTGTCTTGAATACAGTATCAGTCACTAAATGCATGTAAATATATATTTAGTGAGTCACTTCATCTTGCTGAAGTTTATTGCATCGTGCGCGCATATCGTGACCAACTTCATCATGTCGTTTTTTGTCGCATCATGCATGTGCATGGACGCATAGTAAAATTTCTCCATCATTTTCTCATAAGCGCCTCAAGAAGTATAACTTCAAAAATTGTATGCCAAAGTAATTTTACTATTTTGCGACAGTGTCCATAAAGCATATATTAGAAAGTATAAATAACTGAAGAAAAATATTTCCAAGAACCAAATAAAAATTTTCCTATTACAATGAGATTATTCAAATATATCGTATCAGAGACAAAAGTTATAAATAATTTGGATACTCTGTATGAATTGATTTTCTTAACTTTCTCAAAAATTGGTATAAAATTAGTTTGACGATTCAAAAAATGCTAGTAGATTTATACGGTAACAAAAATATAACCGGCGAACATTAAAACTAAGACTAATTAATGATAAAAATTATTTTATACTATTTTAATGTGAGAGCCAGGTTGCAAATTATTTATTAGACGATGAGTGCCATACTTGGTCCGGTGACTGTTTAAGTCAATAATAATATATAGACTATAAGAAGTTTATATACAAGCATTAATACAAGGTCACAAGAAAAAACTTCGAAAATATAATCGTCTAGTGAGGGACCGAATATCATTAATCACCACCCAACGATTTACCCAAAGCACATTGTAAACACGACACGATAATAGGGATGAAACTATATAACACCCTAAATACCGTCGCCCGGACTGCTCGGCTTCCGACACGCAATTTGCATAATTTAATAGAACTGAACAAATGTATATTGTTAAACATTCGACGAGAAAAATAAAAAGGATTTCCGGTAGATCCAACGGCTTCCGACCGTAATATCTCCCTTAAATTCACGAACGTATAGTTTATTCGTTGTTATGTGTTATATTTAAAGATGTCCACCTAACATATTAAATATTTAGTAAGCATTAAATATTAGTTTACATTTGTATTTAATATTAGCTTTGCAACTTTCGAAACGGTGAAAATGGAAGTAATCGTCTTTTATTAGGTCGCTCCATTCAAACTTGCTTTTATTTAGTTGTAGTGTGTTTCGGGAAACGGCTTTATAGCAATCTTCGATAATCTTTTCCGTCTGAGCATGGGGTATCCACTTCCCCAGCACCTTATGCATATTAAATTTTTTTGTCAATACTCGATACACACTTGTTTCTGGGATATGAAATTCACGGGAAATATCGGCCCCAGTAAAGTCTCTTCTTACTTATCTTTTACAAGGGCGATGTGCTCTTTGTGTTCAGGTACTAAGTGGTAGAGCCCTCCTCAACTCTCTTCTGTAGAAACTCTGCCCTCATGAAAAGCCTTTACGCAAAATTGTATTGTCCTCAAAGAATACACATTTTTTTTAATGTAAATAAAATATGTGTTGGAAGATAGATGCACTAAATTCACAAAGGAATTACCAAATATCAATATTTCGCGCAACCTGTCAAAATACAAACAGATCATGTACTCGTATATATGAAGAGACATATTATTACAGCTTATTTGGGAAAAGGTTTGTTCTAAAATCTATACTAGTTTTTATTATTTATGATCTATTTCTATATGTATTACGATCTGTTAGAAAATTATATGCGTGTCCGTCCATTGGTCCTAATTTATGCAGGTATGAGTGTATGCAAATATGTTACAAGCCTCAATTTTTGATCTATTTTGGTGATTTTTAGGTTTACGTACCTCAAAAGGAAAAAAGAACCCTTGCAGGATCACTTTGTTATCCGTTTGTCTGTCTTTCTGTCAAGTTCCTTTTTCTCAGGAAAGTGTGGTGGATCAAATTGAAATTAATATCAAATGCGTAGGTCCCTTAGAGCTAAAAAAAATAAAGTTTCTAAGTCAACGCAATAAAAATAACTTAAAAGTAGAGCCATTTATGCCCCGCTTTTGGACACTCGTAAATAAAATAAACCTATATGATATTTTCCGTTGACCTAGACATAATCATTTTTAATATTCCTCCATCACTATCATTGTTTAGAAGTCCCATGTAAAATGTCGATTGTTTTAGTTTGGAATGTATTCATAATATAAGCATGGACGGATACTAATCTGTCTGTTGACGCCATTACAAAGTAGATGTTTGTAATCCCGGAACAAAGTCGAATATCCAATGTCAATCAAGATTTCCTACGACAAACCTAGCAGAGCAATCTGAAGTAGATAGCATATAATAGAGTAGGTAAAAAGTAGCTATATGCAGATATACGTTATTACTGGGATACTATTCATATGTAGCGTAAAAGGTCATTATAAAGCAACTCAAAATCGTGAATAACACATAATAAAAATTTTTTTTGGTAAAAAGGAGATACGATCGACTCCAGTAATTAATGATAAATTAGATTGAAATAAACAAAGGTCCAAATAGTTGAACAGATCAAAGTCTATCACCCATGTTTTTGAATCTTTTGACTATCACCCATGTTTCAGTCCATATGTCCGTCTATTATAATAGTTTTTTTTTTCTAGAACCATTTGTCTTCGACACTTAAATTTTAAAATAGTGGTAAAAGCTATTCATCTGCTTAAATTTTAGTGCTAAAAATTTTTTAAATATTTATTTTACATAAATATAATAATTTTCATTATATTTTTATATTGCTTGGGGTATAAAAATGTGAAGAGTAGTTGAGAAATACATCAAAACTATTTCCCCAGAATTTTACGTAACCTTAATATTTTTAATATTGTTGAAAATGTTCACAAACTCCCCTCACCCCGTTAACAAAACTGCTGTAGTCATACTCGTGAAATACTGTAGTCTACTTGTGAAAACAGTATGGTGATTAGAAAACAAATCTTTACATGTAGGAGATGAAGATAGATTCAGCCAGAAGATCTGATAAAAATCTGAAATTGATCGTGTAAACATGCCTTCTTTTTAAACCATTTCAAATCCTGTTTCCTAATTACAGGAAGGAGGGTTCAAGTAGAAAGATCGAAAAAAAGACTTGCCAGAAATGAGCAAGCTATTTCTATCGAAGGAACTCGAATCTAGACATCATAATGGACCCACAGCTCAGATTTCATGAACACGTTTCCACGAAAATTAAACGTTGCTTTATATGTCTCAAAATGATATATAGATACCACCCCTATTTCTCTGTTCTCGTTAGATTCTAGTCTCGAACGTAATTGTCCCTGTACTTGATTATGGTGATATCGTTTATTTAAAATAGCTAAATCAATGCAAACAATTCAAAATGCCTGCGCACGTTTTTGTTTCGGTATCCCGCAGTGATCTCATGTATCAAATGAGCATGAAATGCTCCGAATGCACGCTCGTCGTATTTATCAAATACCATGTTTTTTGCGTAGACTCTTCACTATAAAGAAGCCAAAATGTTTTTATGGTATTTTAATTGGTTCGGCAGTGCCCACCGCCACGTGACGAGGGACAAAAACAGACTTCCAAAGAAGACCAAAGACAGACTTCTCCTAGTCCCGGAACAGCACACAAATGGTTATCGTGGTAGTTTAAAGTTTGCTGCAACAAAAATCCCTGAAGACAAGTGGATCCATAAATATCTATTCGTCATTTGTAAGTGGCTTTTGACCCACCTAATGCCAACAGAATAAATGAATTACATTGGCACTTTGAAATTATTTCGTTTAAATTATATTTAATATTTATTAATGTTCTTTATTTTTACTTTTTCACTTATAGAAATTTTGGTTGCTTCTCTGTACTTTTCCTATCCTTCTTAGATAATAAAATGCGTATATATATATATATATATATATATATATATATATATATATATATATATATATACATCGAGCTATGGAGCTGTGCCCACCCTTCTGAAGGTCAAAAAAGAAAGACCATTTTAATTTTTTTTCAGCCATATTTTAATCTCCTACATATAAGAACTACTTTCAATTATTTTGTTTATAAAAGTTTGACAATAAAGGAAAAAATAAAATTTTAAAAAATCTAAAAATGAATACAAAGTTTATAAATAACAGATTCCACAACTACACCGTACTGTACAGTCTACAGTGTTGTTGCGAAATCTGTACTATATTACACAACAATTACAATTAGTATATTAACATTTTCAAAAGGAGTGCAGTTCCCGATAAAGGAGGACTTAAGTTCCAGGTGGTTAAGATTTTTTCGATATATACCGCGAAATTGAACAGCGTTCGGATTATTGTTGTTACGACCGTGATTCCTAATCATTGCAAAATAAAATTCAATGTGAACTTGTGAAAATTTATATACAGGAACGTACTTCATCGCGAGAATTTCATCTACTAAATAAGTGTTCAAAACTTTCGATACATGTTATTAATCCTATAAACCGGTTTTACATTTACAATCCACAATAAATTTTTCATAAGTAACAAAAAAGGTGATTTTTTTATTTTTATAGGTTCTTGTAAATTCATTACGCAATTTTATTTTCAAAGAAAGCTAATATTTTTTCATATCATTTAGAAATTTAAAATATTGGCGGTGATTACTTTCAAAAATAGGATGTTTAAAACCAAGTTATTTAACTGACCTAGAATTCAAAGTATCAAATATATCGTTATTTGTTTTTTGTAAACGTGGCCGTGGCTGAAGATCCGTGGATTTTGGATAATTTTAAATCGTTTTCGCATCATTCTATAGCTTTTGCTACGCTATTACTTAGCAATTGAGTGGCTAACTTAACTTTCATTATTTGGTATCGGAATCCTAGATGTTGTTTAGTTAGTTTATTAGCGAAATTTATTCCCAAAAATTCTTGAAAATTATGTAACTCTCGAAGAAACTGCCATTGTATTGTATTACCATCACAGTCAATTATATTTTTTTAGATTGAAAGGTATTTCTAATAAGTTTATTCATTTGACACGGGTCTAAAAATATCACGACATTTTTAAGACATTTAGAACTACATCCGTCAAAGGTTAGGGATACGACTTCGGCGCCAACTTCATTACATTTTTCCAAACATATTTTAATTAAATTGGCTTTTCTCTCACTTGATAAACCGTTTATCAAAAAGTATCCCAATGGCAATTTCCAACTATCATTAATAGGTACCAACATCAAAACAAAGGCCTGTTTAGCTATCCCGTTGGTAGCTTTACGATACGTCACCAAATCTTCAAGATTTTCACCGTTAAATAATTTTTGGTGTCTTAGACATATTTCATCTACAATAAGAGAGCAAATAATTTTAAATTTACTGTTTTGACATTTTTTTTAAGAGCAGAGAATGCTTCACTATTTCATCCCGGATTAGCGTCAAAACTTTGGTACCATTTAGTTAAACTGGATGTACATAATGTAGATTATAAATCTGATGATGGCACGTTGGTAAATGGGGTGATTGGTCTATTAAAAGTATGGCTAAATGAGTGGCGGTCGTGTATACTGAAATGGTTTGTGGAGTCCCCCACGTGTGGTTAAATTAGTAGGCGGTAGTGTGTCCTGAAATGGTATGGCCTGAAAACAGTTCATACTTTTTTAATATCTGAAGGTCAAAATAACTGGTTCGACAATTAATAGTCACAATTTAGGAAAATGTTACTCACAGTGAATAAAGATGGGACTGCTGTCTTGTTAATTTTGCGATTTCCCTTTAGTGTTGTGTCAAAATCGTCTTCTTTAAAATGTAAAGAACACAAAACGGAACATTTTGAAGGCCGCCAATTATTATTTGTTTTGTGTGAAATTATATTTATCCATTTACTATTTGTTTTGTGATTATAGCAGATATAATTTAGCGGGGTCATTTTTGTGTCTAACATTACTGCTCTATATATTTGTTACTTGTAGTCCTCCGCGATCAGTATTAAATTTAGTGAAAAGTTCTTCATTTAAAAATAAAAGTTTTAATGTAAATATATATAACAAAAACTAGTGAATTTGTGGTTGTGATCAAGTTAAGGCTTTTTTTATTTTCGCTTTTTTTATGTTCTGATGTATGGTCGATAAAGTTCTTAAATGTCTAGATGAGAAAATTAAAAAACACGACTCTTCAAGTCAACATAAGTTAAATGTTATTAATTTAGAATTACTTGGTGAAAACAATATTCGTTTATAATTAGATAGTGGTTTTCGTGCATCTATATTACGGCATAACTCTATGGTAAGTAAAAACAGACATAATTTGTATAGAATTGTTGACTATATACAATTTTTTGGCATGTTTGCAGTCGCGCTCAGAGGTTACGATGAAAGTTCAGATTCGAATAATCCCCGAATATTTAGAAGTTTAATAGATTTTGTTGCAACTTTATATGATGCCATGAAGATACATTTAAATTCAAATTAAATATTTAAAGGAACAGCCAAGACAGAAAGATATTTTAGACTCCATTTTAGAAGTAACGCAAAATTGTATTAAAAACGAGATAAGGAATTCCAAATATTTATCTGTTCAGGTCGATGAAACTGCTGACACGTCATATAAAACAGAAATTTCTATAATTTTTAGGTATATTATTTAAAGAGTGGCGCTTTTGGGGCTTCTCTTACCTGAAGAACAAACTGCTATTGGTATTAGCGCAGTCATTTTAAAACAGTTAGAAATTTTAGAAATAAATAAATACCGTGTAAGTTATTATCTCACTACTATGATGGTGCAAGTGTAATGAGTGAATTTAAGGGCGGTGTTCAAACTTTGTTTAAACAGAAATATCCAAAGGCGTTTTATATTCACAGAGATGCTTATCAAGGCAATCTTATATTGCAACAGGTTACATCTAAAATAAAACCGATTAAGAATTTTTTTCTTCTCACGCAAGGACTTTCAACATTTTTTAGTTGGTCTGCAAAACGTACAGCTATATTATATAACATTGTAATAAAAAACGTATACCTAAATCTGCACCGACGAGGTGGATTTTTCAAAGTCGTGTCGTGTCGTGTTACTTGAATACAAATCTGATTTACTGGAATGTTTTAAATTTATAACGGAAAGTGAATTTGACTATTTAGTAATAGTGCAAGCGCAAGGTTATTACTACTGGCTACTGGTTAACGTAGAAATTTTTTTAACAGTATACAAAACAATAGGCTATTTGTTTCGGAAGCGTAAACCATCATTGAACGCTTTGTTACTGAAATTTCGGAAAGAAGAAATATACTCGCTTCCGGTTGCTTCAAGTTGTACTGTATTTTCGAATATAACAACGCAAAAAACGTCGTGTCTAATTAGGAGCCGTTGATAATAATTGTATTTTTGCAATCGAATGTTGCTATATTATTATGGATGTGGATGAACTTAAATCGGCTGTGCAAATTGTTAAGCATATTAATTACACTACCTATTACAACCGCCGACAGTGAAGTTACCTCCTCTTTGTTGAATAGAATAAAATCTTTTTTACGCACCACCATGTCACAAAGCAGATTGACTTCACTTGGTATAGATAACAGAAAAGCAACTTATTCGCGATATACTAAATTTCAATGACCAAGTAGTTAAAGATTTTGTTCATAGTAAAGATAAAAGGATCGATCTCATTTACAAGTAAATTAAGACTTTATTAACCCACTTGTCCGATGTTATATTACATCAATAAAGCTTAGACGTCTAGACTATTCTAATTCGAAACGAATTTGTAACAGTATAATAAACTTGCTTAACGCCGCGCGTGCGGTTATACGTCTGCCGAGCCTATAACGCCGAGGCCGCTTATAAGGATCAATTTTGTTATTAACATATAAGATTTTTTATTTATTTGACACTATAAGCAATGTATGTACCTAAACCGTTTTTTTTATTTATATCGTAAATTTACTTAATATGTATGTTATATTAGCGCACCTGTCAATTACGGAAAAACGACTCCACTCCTATATGAAACAAACTGAAAAAAAAACGAATAAAACTGTTTTATCATTTTCTTTATTTTTACGTCGCTCATAATCTAAAATTTTTTTTGTAAAATTTATACTTTTCTTATGTTCCCATATGTTTATAGTAGTGCGAGAGATATGGAAACTCGGCGGTGAAGAGGTTAAAAAAATTATATTCTGTAATTTAGAAATCATATGCACATTTCATAGAGATAACATAATAATTATTAGGATGTTTAGGCCCATACTTTATTGGGATACCTCTTTAAAAAAGCGATCTCCTGGGTTTGACACGGAATAGGCTTATATAGTTTAATAAATATTGTGGTCATGGATGAGTGCCCTCCCAAAATCTTGACCTACCAACCGCCATTGTATATACATACATATATATATATATATATATATATATATATATATATATATATATATGCGTGTCCGTGTGTGAGTGTGTGCGTGTGTGAGTCTGTGCGTGTGTGAGTCTGTGCGTGTGGGTGCAGGTGCGGGCGCAGGTATTTGCGGGCGCGGTTGCGTGTGCGTGTGCGTATACACATACGTGCACCTGCGTGTGTGCGTCCGAATATATTGAAAATTGTTAAAAACATTAACAGTATTTGCAAATCAATTCAAAGCGTATGTGTCATAGTGAAACGAAACATTATTTAAAATGAATATAATTTTGTTGGATATAAGTAGACAAATTAATTAGCGTTACAGGGCTTCTTCCTATAGTTTTCGATGAAATTGAATTTAGAAATAACCAAATAAGATTGGAATTAATTGAGTTATTTATAGCTACGAACGTCTCCAAATATTTTTTTCTGCAAAGTATAAGAAACGAAGCAATAGCTTACAAATCTTTTCTTCTCTTGTGATTCGTGTGTGCTATGATAGCTCTTCAATTTTAGTTTTATAAATACTTATTAGCTATGATATTTAAGTTGTTTTACACAATTAAATGAAACTACGTGATGTATTATTTCACATTTTTATTGATATATTAGCAAACATCTTTGCTAATATCCCACCTGAAGATGTTGTAATACAACGAAACCTAGGTCGTGGTAAAGAAATTAAAGAAAGTAGAAATAATACTACATCACGTAGTTTCATTTAATTGTGAATAATGAATTTCTATAAAATTAACGCCAAATATATTCAATAAGTTGTTTTATATAAATTTTTATTTTTTCCAGAAATATCTATATTTCTAATAAACCACCTTTTTTAATTTTTGCCACGAGGTTTGAAGGGTATATTTGAAATCGCACGGTTAATATTCGTTTAGAAGGGAAAAACGAACATTTCAATCGTAACGTTTATATTTAATGTTCAATATTTTTGTTTCAGTTTTATACGTAAATAATTATGCTAGATTTATTTCAATAATAATATGTAAAGATATCTTATTTTGCTGCCGTTCTGAAACCAACGGGTAATGCTGGGAAAGGATATATCGGTTAAAAAATAGCACCCAATTGCCAAAAATCATTGCCAGAATAAGCTAAATCGTAAATTTAATAATAATGAGAGAGGAAATTAGTCTCGATGTCATTTATTTTACATTAAATTTCGATTAAAGGAAGCACTTTGATGTTTAGGATTTTTAGCGGTAATCTTAGTCTTTTAGGCTTAATTATTTATGATTAAATCAAAAGAAAACTTCCTTCTCTGTTGTCGATATAAATGAATTTGCATTTGTTGTTTTTTTTCACACTCCGTTGTAAAATAAGTAAAAAAAACTGAAATCTATTTTTAACGATTTAAGAATTAATGTTCTCACATACAGATATCTATTACGAAAAAAAACTTAGTTTCTATTTAACTTATTTGCACGTGGCCATCTACACAATCGCGATAATTATGTAAATATAAGTTTTTGTTATTATCAGCTAACAATTTTATATTATACCAGCTGCATTTACGACTTCGTTTGCGTGTAACTTGAAAACATAAAATCATCGAACAAGTCTTTAATACGTTTCAGAAATAATAATGTATTTATTAAAATCGTTCAACTTTAAACATTCGATCGCTATATATTATATGTACAACATTGTGTGATATTCAAGAGGCAATATTGTAAAATAACGTACGCCACATAAGTCTATTTTGTAAAATAATGAACGCTATATATTATCGGCGGAATATAGTGTGATATTCATAAGTGAATTTTGTAAAATAACGAACGCTATATATTATATGTGGAATATTGTGTGATGTTCATAAGACAAAAATATTAAATAAATTTAATAAATTCATCTTGAAACACTAAAATTATCAGACCATTCAATTGGTTTGATAATTTTAGTGTTTAATGATAGTTGTACCTTCACACTTTCCGAGCATAAAATCATCAGATATATTATTTTTGATATGTGTCCTAAATTTATTTAATGAATTATTTATATTATAAACCACCTTAAGATTAAAAAAATGTTTGTCAAAATAATATTGCTACTTTACAGCGTTATCCATAATGCATATATTAAAAATGCACAAGTAAGAGAAAATAAAACTTTCCAAAAGCCAAACGAAAATTTCCAATATGTTTCGTGACAAAAGCGTTTCATGACATTTCATGACAAGATTACTGAAAATAATTTCTATGCAATGGTTTATCAGTTCATTTTAATAACTTTGTCCAAAACGTCTATTGAGTAAAAAAAGAAATGAATTTAAAAATTTTTAAATTTTTAAATCACTCTCATAAATGTTCCGCCTCATTTAACTATAATTTAAACCAATAATTCAATAAGCTTAAAATAATGTAAACTAATAATGATATAACTGCACAACAACATTACAAAAGCATTACAGATACACAAATAAAAAGAAATTCAGAAATATAACCATCCAGTGTACGGATCGAATATCATTAAGCACCACCCAATGATTTATCCAAAGCACATTGTAAACACGACACGAAAATGGCGATGAAACTAAACCTCACCCCTAAATACAGCCGCCCGGGTTGCCCGACTTTAGACACGCGACGCCAATATTTTCCCCTTTTTTCAATACAAATCCATTTGCATAATCAGCCAAAATAGGTTAAATGTATTTTATTGCACATTCGGCGAGAAAAACAAAGAGGATTTCCATAACCAATACGCCTATATTGTCTACTAGGTATAAAGATGTCCATATAACAAAGTACATTTATGTATTTGATTAACGTTGAAGGTTATTTTATATTTTAATCAAACTAAAAAAAAATATAAATTGGGTTGCATAAGACATTGCTCAAAAATTGCGTAAGTTGCGTAATTGGGTTGCGTAAGACATGTTTTAAGAGAGTTGTCTAAAATAAGCTCTGGAAAATCGTATTATTTTTATACGGGCATATACAGTCGTAAACTTCGCTGTAAAACTTTTTGTATGAAGAATATTTAAGCAACACATTCCAATATTTAAGCAGCGTACGCCAATATTTAAGCAACGCATGCCGATATTTAAGCAACGTAAGCTAAGGAATTAAGCAGCGCACGTCAATTTAGCTTTTTCGACGAATGCTTTTTACCGATCATCATCGTTGCGAGTAGAGTAATTTTCACAATATATAAACTTATACAAAAATAGACAGCATAAATTATACAATTGTAAACCGTATTATATATATGGATATCAATTTATCGGCTAATAAAAACTGGAACAAAATCCATTCTGTAGCTAGTGAGAAAAATACTTGTTTATAGATATCAATTTATCCGCTAATAAACACTGGAACAAAATCCGTTCAGTAGCTACAGAGAAAAATATTTTTTATAGATATCAATTTAACTGCTAATAAAAACTGGAACAAAATCCGTTCAGTAGCTAATGAGAAAAATGCTTATCTATGGATATGGAAATGCGGTGAAGCCTTTACAATATGTATTAATGGGCTGGGGGTCGTTTTATTCAATTGAGAAAAAAATTTAAAGTAATATTTATCGTCAGTAAAATGACAAATTCATGCACTTTAATTTCTTTGAGACAAAGTAAAATATTGCCGATATTCAATAAAATAACTAGCATTAATTTCTTTCACTTTATACCAATAAATTATAAAAAAGACCTCAATAATAACACAAAAAACCGAAACTTTTCTTAATTTAATACTTTCGATTATCGTTAAAATATCAGTTTGAATTGATCAACGGTAAATATAAAAAACATATGTAAAATATTTATAGCACCATTAGACCTAAATAATGATGTTCATAACTTTTTTGAATTGACTTAAGGTCCTTTTAAATAGGCATTTGTAACAATCAATTACAGCATATGGCTTATGAAATGTAATTTCTTGCAATCATATTTTGGCTACAGATTCTAATTAAAAAGAATCAAATAATATACCAAGGATAGCGAACTATAAAATATTTTTTCATTTAATTTTGTGCGTACACCACAAAAGAAAATATATGATATTAACAGGTAAATTTTCAGCCTGATTTTGAAACTTATCGTAAACTTTAATAAAAAAAAATGTTATTATAACTAAGCAAAACATATTGACAATACTCGCCAAAATACTATTAAAATCGCATTAATATTAAGTTAAAGAGAACGATAGTGATATATTATTCAAATAAGCATTGATCTTTCATTAAATCAACATAATGTCATTATCTTTTCATTCTCCCAACTTGCATAGGAAGACTTTGAAATTATTAAAATACATCTTTTATTGGAACAAATAACTATTCAGAGCACACTTTAAAAACGGCTATTTTGAAAACGATCTCCTATGGAAATCGAACGGATGCGTGGAAATTTTACACATATATTTAAATGAAAAATACGATGTTATTTATATATACTAAATATTTACCGAAGAAAAATATGTTCCATAAGTAAGCTAAACAAGAAAACATTTTCAGTTTCAACTTGGGTTTATGTAAATGAAAAATAAATAAAAAAATAACTACACAATATTTAAATATTAATATGCAATATTTAAATATTACTACCCGTTTTTCTTTAATAATTTGCTTGTTATTTTTGAGTAAACGATGGTTTTGTGAAGTATACATAACTGGCATTTACACGTAAATAATTTCGCATAGATTATTAATATCCGATTTTTTCTTTGCTTAGTTAAAAATTTAAAATAAGTAAAGAATATTGAAAAAGTATTAAATTGAATTAATTTAATCTTCTCTATTTATTATAATTGCTATTTTTTACTTTTATCATTTTAAATATTACGCTATTAAACAAATTTTTAATAAAACTAATTTTATACTTTCCATGGAATGATTTGCAAAGAATGTGCACTTTTCGCCAGTCAAAATAGCAAAGGTTTTAAATGTTGCCTCAAGTGTCGTCGAGTTACGTCCTTCTGTTAGGATATTATTGTATTTCGAATTATATTTATCGTTCAAGAAAAATCGAAGAAAGTAGCGGCATAATAATTTATTATTAATATTTCAAATCTATAGTGACAGGAAATATACATTCTTGATTACTAAAACCTTGGAGTATATTCTTAATAAGTATGCATGCGTTAATCGAATTATAATTACTTTGTTTTACACTAAACGAAAGGG
Source organism: Druceiella hillmani (assembly GCA_039881145.1). NCBI lineage: Eukaryota > Metazoa > Arthropoda > Insecta > Lepidoptera > Hepialidae > Druceiella > Druceiella hillmani. The sequence continues at coordinate 3,849,923 of JAYKKI010000001.1, forward strand.
TACAAGTAGTTATAGTATTTTGTCCTAGTGTTACAATATTAGAAATAATTATTTTGTGTACTTTGTTAGATTTTTATTATCTTAAATTATTAATTATTCTTGATTAATAAAAATGTGACGTATGTACGATAATGAGAGCATTTTTTGTTAGTATGTTGGTTACAATTCGTATTTTCTTTCCGCTCTTTCCTAATTGCGAATAGCTGATGTGAATAATTTTTTATTATCTAGAAAATAAAAACTTTTTTTAAAATTAATTTTATTTTGGTAACACCGGGTCCATTTTCACTAATCTCCATCAACAGATGAATATGAAAGCAAAAATAAGTTCTTTTAAATGAAAATAGTTTAAAATTTACTGGTGTAGGTTTCAAAGACAATTTTCAAAATAAGATTCTATGCTTTTAAAACTTTCCCGAAGCCGCAAGGATATTTAGCTTTTTAATGCATCAAAATTTATTTAGATTTATTTGGTCTATGTCGCTATAACTTGATCTCAAAAATTGTTAAAATTTAACAAATTTCGTCATTAATTTTTAAAATGCTCTAACTAGAGTTTTGAACGAAAGCATATTCTATGTGTATGTGCATGTGTACGTATATGTGTTTGTGTATATGTATATATATGTATATTTATATGTAAGTTTATGTATATGTATGGGTATATATATATATATATATATATATATATATAATTTTGTCATATTGGCAGGTTCTACCATCCGTTCATAGTTAACAGATAGTTATTAACTATAGTACTTTTAGGAATTAGAAACATTACCTCTTTTTCCTGTAATTTTAGTAAGATCTTCTATAGGTAAAAAAATTTTCTTGTCAATATCTTTATAGATAATGAAGGTAGAAGACTGTCGCACATTTTCATATTATTTTCGGGAAATCTTTAAAATAACACAAGAACAACAAGGAGTACGTAGATTTACATAAATATGCTAAATTGCGCCATTTAAATAAGACTTCTTTTTTCTGTTGAAAAATATTATTGTAAGGACAATCTCAAAAATATTTTTTTTTAATTTCCGCTAGATGCAGATTAGTAATATTTATGCAAGTTTAAATTTAAGAATTTCATCAATTAATTACAAAAAAGCGAATAATTTTTTTTCTCTTAAAAATAGTTTAGAGTATATTATTAAAATTTTGGACTAACGTAAAATAGAGGAAGCATTATTTATATTTACGTCCTATTTTGAAACGTTTATGGTCAAAAATAAATCGATCGTGATATATTTTTTTGGTATGTAAACCTAAAAAAGGAATACTAAGACTATTTATGATAATTTGAACGTTACTTAAAGTAAATAGAGATGTGTACTTAGGATAAATACGGTAAATGTATTGCTAAATAGACCACAAGACCATAACGCTGCTCAACTACATCGAATTAATTCAAACAATTTGTATCTAGAATCGCGAAAAATTATACCACACAACCGACAACAAAATTCTTAAATAAAGACAAAAATAAATTATATGAGTAATATTTAGCACGTGACATTAGTTTCATTGATGAGGAAAGCGTAAAAAGAATGGGGGAAAAGAAAAGAGAATAGGTAGTACCGGAAAGAAAACAGCGCGAGTGACGTAAGGGGAGGTATAATTTTTTATAGTACTTTTAAAAGCATTTATGGATTGTACGTATTTGATTTTGTGATCTAACGAACTCTATAACTTTGGAAGAAAAATTATATTCATGAAAAAGACGAACAAATTTAAAAATGAGGAACTTACGTCGCATTTCAAAACGTATATCTGGACTGTGGGTGGATAAGTCTATGAATTTTATACGGTATTGATTTTTTCAATTTATTCGAAAAGACGTGATGTAAGATATACAATACACCTTTACATAATTGACTAAACGAAACAAAACAGTTTTCCGGAAGCTGGCTTTATTTTTATAAGAAATTAATTCTTAAAGACGTTTTAGGCAGCGCATACTGTCGGAAAAGCGACTGCTGACATTCTTTATCTAGGGCTTTTTATTAAGATTTCGATCAATCGAGGGATCCAGTAGAAGATAAAAAATATAAAAGTGAAATAGAAGGAAAATGTATTACAGAATTGTTTAATAAATCTGTGAAAAATTAGTTATTTACTTTTTACTACCAATGTTTTGAGATTAAATTGGATCAACTGAAAGGCATATTTTTTAAGTCAATTGGTTAATCAAATTATGGTTCGTATTTAGGTTGCTAACTGAAAAATTCAACTAACTGTAGCAGATAATAACATGGCTAGCTACTTGTCAAATTTTTGCCTATTTTTGTCAACCACGAGGTAAAATTTATAATAAAATAATTAATTTAGTATAGAAATAATGCATAAAATGATTTTTCAAACAATACAGGATGTCCAGTGGCAGATTTCAATGTTTGAAAAATTGTAAAAAAAACTACACTTCTAATAAAAAGTAGGTTTATTTTAACTTTGTACCACGTTTTGCAAATGGCGGCCATCGAGTCTGACACACTCTTCGAGTCTAGCACGCATGTTTTCAAAAACGAGTTTGCAGAGCGACTGGGGTATCCTACTGACTTCGGCTCAAATATTTTCTTTA
>JAYKKI010000001.1:5665000-6025000 GCA_039881145.1 Druceiella hillmani
CCTACAACTTATTTTGGCTCTGAGGAGGTTGAACGATAAAAGGTACCTATTTATAAGTTGAAAGACAATGTCGGTAGCAAATATATAATGCGATGTTAATATAAAGTTAATGGAAAATTACTCATTTCATGGTAATTACTTTTACCAAAATTTTAATGAAATTTTAATTACATTTAGAAAATAACACCGCCCAAAATTTTCTTATAAGCTAACTTAAGTAACAAATAAAATTTTTTAATTTTAAGTTATGTAAGTATTATTTTTACTCATTATCATATCGAATTAAATTAAACTATTTTAAAACATTTTAACATTGCAAAAACGTAATAAAAACAATTTTATTTGTAAATTAAACTACTATAAGGAGCTCTGCGACGTAATGAAATAAGTACTAAATAGTAGTAATTTACATTTAATTACTCGTGATTTCTTCATTTGCCCTACTTTCTTCATTTGACTTACTTTGTCTTAATATACATAGTTAGTTAAGAAAAGCAAAGCGTGCACAATAACAAAGTATTTTATTAGTTATAATTCTTGGCAGTAAATCGTAAGAATCCAGCAGTAAGAGGAACAATTAAGCTGCAGTTTTCGCAGTTACAAAGAAAGAGGCCACCGGGATATAATGGTTTTAAGTCGTAGTTGTTTTAAGGGCGGAAGCTTTTAATCTCGGCAAAACACATATCGTTCCAAAACAAATCTTTTCATCTAAGACATTACATACGTCTCCGCTGTATTACATTTGTTTTTTAACTACTTCTTATGTGTCTTCACCATTCTCTTCTTTATTATGTTAAGAGATTTTCAATTTCTATTTTCATAGCAACCTTTTAAATAATTCAAAGTTTAGTTCATCCATTTTTTTAATCAAATTTGAAATTTCTGAATGAAGTTAAACGTTTTTTTTTAATTTGTTATAGATTAGCTGAAAATAATTTATCTTCCAATCAGCCTTACAAGGAAGAGCGGGTTATATATTTTGTGGACAATAGTAACAAAATCTCTGGAAATACTGAAGAAAAAATTTAACTTTTCGCAAAAGTAGACTTGATATACCAATAAATTGCTGTGTTAATTTGGATAGAACACGTTTTAAGATTAGCGAATTTGGCAGTTTTATAACCTACACTTTTGAAGCATATTTCTTTTAAATCCTTGTAGAATTTAGTAATATATAGCATTATGATAGAACTTACAAACGTTGAGTTATTTTTCATGAACATAAATAACTATGTACATTTACATACATACTTCGGTTAATACTAAATTTCTTATTTAATTCAAGTTTTTTAACTTCTTCATTTTGACTGCACTAATAATTATATTTTACGTACATTTTTATTAAGCAATCATACTATGAGTGCCTTTAAATTATATAAAACCGAAAGATATCAAAATGTTCATTCAAAAATGAGAATTCAAAATATTGGAAACTTAAATAATTTTACTTAAATCCTGAAAACATTTTATACCTATGACCTATGAAATGTTCACATGGGTATTAGTACTAATGCTAGGTTTTCACGTAATATCCTGATCAACATTTTATATACAAATAATATATATTATATAATATACATGGTATAGGAGATTTATCATAGAGAACATTTTACGTATTGACAAGGAAAATAAATTCGTGAACATTTTTTTACGACCCTCAGACACATAATTAATCTTTATAATTATTTCCGTGCGAAATAAAGTTAAAATTGTATTATGTCAAGGAAATATAACTACTAACGCGCATTCATAAGTAACTAGCTTATTTTAATATTAAGTATGTTTTTTTTCTGATGTTCAATTTGAATTAAAATAGTATCAAATTAAATTATTTTTTAATTGACGGGAAAACATTTCTGAAATTCATTAAATAAAGTAGTACACTTAAATAAAGTGGTTTTTATCTAAGTTTCGTAAACTTCTTTTTCGATTCCGTTAATGCATATTGATAATTATGGTTTTCTGATGTTCATTTAGAATGTAATAACGAGATATCCTCCTTTTCTTCTTTTAACGAAACCTGGAGAATTATATCATTAATGTCTCAAGAAAAGCAGAACCGGGGATTAGTAATTCCAGAATGCAACTGCCTTGCTTAAAAATCTGTCACAACAGCATTTGACAGGCGTGAAATGCCGTCGTTGCTTGCTGCTATCATTTGCCATCTACTGTGGGTGTAAAAAAAATTTCCTTCCAAAATTATAACTCTCATACAATTTTACTAATTTTTTTAAGTTCTACGTTTTGTCGTATGCTTATTAGTTCGATAACGATTTAAACTCAATTTTATCAAACTCAAATTTATTCAGAGAAAATATTATCGATTTAAAAAAAACTATTAAACCATGTTTAAATGTCTAGATCTTAACCGTTTTATATTTTCCTGCAAACTACTAAAAAAGTGTTCAAAAAATGTAAACAATTTATAAATGTAATATAAAACCACATCACTTGTAAATGAAATTAATGTTAATATTAACATAAAATTGGATGAAATAGAAGTAAGTTTTCGAACAGTTAAGAGTTCATTAAAAAATTTATCGCATTTACCGTAATCATTTTATTTAATATCCCAAATGCAATTTATAAACTCTATAGGAATTTTTTTTAGGACGTATTCCCAGAAATGTTAACAGTAGATATTTTTACGTTATTTTTAGAGTTATTTAACTAAATTTTGATAAGTATTTCTGACGTCATATTGAAAAACATACTAGGAGAGTTATTGACAACTACTGGTATTTTTGTGTCATTAAATATACCTTCCAAACAACAACTTCTTCAGATATGAAGGTAAAATAAGACATTTATGACAAAAAATATTTCATTTAATATTTAATGTATTGTTACCATATTACAGGCAAAAGCCCCCAAAATTTTTTGTTCGACTCTGCCATCATGACTGACTATATTTAGTTTCGGATCCAAAATTTTGAAATGACGAAATTTTTTAATTTGTAGCAGTAACCCAAATGTAATGATAATCATTTCATTTTTGGAAGTCTTGTGTTTTGCGATCCTTGATCACAAATATTGATAATTTTTTTTCTAAATACGTACATTCAGAGCATAATTCGTTTTATTTACCAATCTTCCTCTGATTTTAATGGAAGTAGATAACGGAGACGCAAATGGTGAAAACATTTGAGTGTTAGGAATTATCAAAAGAAAACAACGTCAAACGAACTTATTATGAAATTTTCATTCATGTCTTCACTATCGTTACTATCAATTGCTTATGGCGCTCTACTCATTTCGGCTAGGCTTAATTAAATTTTTCATAAAAAAACGTTCAACTGATGTGCTTGCGTTTGTATTGAAATTATTTTCTTCAGTAAACTTTACCATTTTTTCATTATCTCTTAATTATTTCCTCTGAAAGAAAACAATAAATTCACCTACGACATAAATTTGTACCAACTGTAAATTTCATCATTATTACACATCATAATGAAACTCTATTAATCGATGTATTTGCATTATTATTACGACTATTTTTTCTCAAAATTAAACTGATCAAAAAAATTTTAAAAGCTGAGTTTTATGTTCATTTAATTAGATCAAAATAGAGAAATAACTCTTCCTTGTAATTGGAAGCAAGCACAGTTCTAAAATAGTCCACAATTTAAAAAAAATAACCGGTAAGTACATATACGTATACCCCAAACTATAACAGAACAATTAAAAAGAAAAGGATGACTACTACGTAAAAATGCAGTCTCCAAACTTTATCTGCCCTGTCGTTTTCGAACAGAGTTGTACGAAAAAAGAAATCAGTGAAGATTGGTATATTTTAACTACCGAAAATGTTTCTCTAGGTTGAGTCATTGTGGTTGAAGTCAATAGATCAAAGGAAGTGAGAGTGAAATATTTTAAAATTAAAATTGTAATATAGAGTCTTGAATAGCTCCAAAGACCCTTGTTAAAAATAACTTATGCAACCATTTCCATTAAGAGAATTGAATAAAGATAAAACTATTGATATCCGATAAAAATATTGATTATGCATTCAGAACGTTCTCTTCGTGTAAATTTTCTCTCGGTTTATGCATTTTAAACAGTGTGTATGCTAAATAGCAAATCCTTCTATACCTAAAGAAACAGATATTGAACACTGACGTTTCATGATTAAAACTACTTGTTTACTTCATAATTTCATTTGAATAATGATGTTGAAATCGTTTATAACGGTGATATAAATTAAAGGCTTTCAATAAGTACGCAACACAGAGGTAAAACTATAGTTCAACAGTTCGAAGTAGTGCAACATTGGATAATTTTACAGAAGAAGTATTCTGTTTGATGATTTCAATAATAAAAAATATAAAATTTCTCCAACAATACCACTCAATCCTTTCATTTCCTCCTTCATCTTCATAAATTATCTAGGGGGAGATTATTAAATCATAACAATTCGGCAATGGCAGCTTTTTAAATACTATTCTAATTGAATCCTGGTTGAAAATATTCGTACGCGATGAGTGGAAAAATTACACTAGCTTGCGTTTTTCCGTCCAGTCCCGCCGACACTCGACCACTCGTCACGCCGTGACTTTCCTGTGTCCGTTTTGCTCTCTCTGCAGCTATGATGCAAATCTAATAAATCATGACTACTGTAAATTTAAAAAAAATATGCAAATAGAAAAATGTCAGTGAGAGTGATTTGAATAATCTATAGCTTAGAGAAGAAATCGAGTTGGCATTTAAAATAAAGGAACACAAACCATCATAGCGCAATGATCTACACTTAATGACTTTACCAATCGTATATTAGGTCCTATTCTAATTATTCATGGATACAAAAATGTGTCAAGAGAAGTGAGTAGAATAATATATAACCTCGCAAAGAACTTCCTAATAAAAATGCTCTCTTTTATTTTATTTTCTAATAACTTTAATCTTCTTGATATTTTTGATGAATCGGTATTAATTTTCCATATTCGGCAGAAATTCGGCAAAAAAGGACTAATTTTGATTTAAATATAAAAGTTCGTTTTAGGAAATGTATAAATAGTTTAATGCATACCTAAACAAGCCATGCTATGACAGGAGATAGTCGACTCGTGGGCAGTTCAAAGAAATATATTGATCATTCCTCTTTTAAAACAAATATTTAGCAGAAATGCATAGTGCGACTGAGCCTAAAAGTACAGCTGTAGAATTAATAATTCGATGGAAAAATATTGGAAGGTAACGAAACAGATTAAAAAAATTGGTGACAGGTTAACTAAAACATTTGGGAAACATAAGGTGACATGTAGTGACCTTCCTATACAGTTAAGTGTAGACAAAACGTTTGGTTATTTATAACAAAGACTCAAAGTCCACTAGTTACACTTGCAAAAATAGCCAAGAAGTGAACAATTAAAGCCGATCATAAAGTACTTCCATTCCCCTATAGTGTAAGTCCAAAATGTCAAAGAACAACAGTCTTTCCGAGGAACGCATTTCTACTATTGCATCGCTCTCGGAAATTAAGCTACGTCTTATTTTGAACAAAAAATCGAACGTTTGGTTAAAATCCAATGAAAAGTTATTAGACGTGTGTTATTTCATAAGAAGTGACAGAAGTTTGAAAACACTGCTGCCACAGATGTATTCCTCGTCGCGTATTTATTTGCATCTTGCATATCAACATGTTCACGACAAAATCCACGAGTCCCTGTAATTGCCCCGAGTACAATTTTTTCTGATAATAAAATCCTAATGAGTATTGAAATTCTATTGATTACGTTCCAGAATTATGTTTGAGATTCCCAGAAATAATAACTTTTCTTACCATAAAGGGCAATTGAAAGTAAGAAATTGTCAGCTTTAGCAGGCGTTCGGTAATTGTTTGGCCTGTCAAGAAATACACTGATAGATTAAACTGGAGTACCAAAAACGTAAACTTCATCATTATTTCCAATAATATTAAGAAATAAATTGGTTGAGACTTGTAAAAATTATTTTGATATAAATAAGATTCATGAATAAAAGGTAGGATTAGTTTTCAGTTCTGAGTTTTTGAATATTATGAAAGATGGAAACTATAACGAAATGCTCATCAAGAAAATTAGTTTGCGTTAACACAAAGCTGTTTTAATTACCTTTTTTTTAATAGGTGTGCCCATTCATAAACTACTTAAAGTGGTTAAAATATATTTAAGTCCCTTTGGCACGATTTCGTATAATTGTTTATTTTTTTTTAAATTCCTCGCGTCTACCTACTTAAATTTTAAAGAATATATTTATGTTCATTTACGCCATTTTTAAAAACTTAAAAGGCTCCTTGGTTGAGAAATTAGAGCTATCAAAGCAGTTTCACTAGTGCTGTCTAATGACAGCCATATGTGTATGATGTGATGACCATATGTGTAGTATTTTCTTTTAATATACTTCTGTCTTTTCACATATACTACCTATTATTTAACAAACATAATAAAATAGATAGTCATTCCATAAGATATCTATTTGGGAATCAAATACGATAAATTTTTAATATTTAAGCAAATTAATTTTATTCCCGTTGTCACAGATAGTTTATTTTAAATATACGTAGTTATTAGTATGTAAAATAGTAATATAAACGATAAATATATGAGATAATTAGGATTACCAAAAATAATAAATTTTCGCTTATTTGAGAATGTGGCACCTAAATACTTGCTTTTCCAGATGATAAAAAATCCTTAAAGCTTTGAAAGGTAGACATGAAAAAATATTAAATTTAACTATTATATATTTAAATATTTTTGCTACCGTAAAAGTTACTAGCTCCTTGCAACTTACAATAAAATATTGAGGTATATTCGTAATCAAAGATCATATTATTACATCATGTAGCCAATATTACCAAAATACGGTAATTTAGGCAACTAGCAGTAAACATAATTATAAGTGATAAGTAATTTTTACTTATAAATGATAATACTACACAATTTTACAATAAATTATTTTATTTCTAAATGTTTATAGATATGTTCAACAATCTCTGTAGAAAGGCACATGTAATGCATATAAATACAATTTTTTGAACCATTTTTTGCAATACTTAAATTTTTTTAACATGATTACCATTTTATGGAATATTTACATTTTTATCAATTGTTACTCTACCCGATACAAATTATTCTATGTAACACCGTTTCGGAGAAAATGTATGTAGAGATGTTCAATGGCATTTTTAGAAAGGTCTCACATGTAACTCTAACATAAACATTCTAAAGATTTTTGCATACATTTTGAACGGTGTCTCTAGATAGGTCTTACACATAACTGTAAAAGTAACGTCTTTTGGAACCTTTAAATCTATATTAGTTGTCTGAATCTGAATATGTTTGGATATAAACAATATTTTTAAATTGAGGTACATGCAGAATTATATGTTTTATCCCTATAGCAAATCGCTAGTTTCTACATCAGGTGAAAAGCGCTTGTAAGTGTTTTATTTTTTTTTTGTTCTCCATATCTGAATATGGAGAATTTGTTAAAATTGTTCTAACAGAACTCCTAGTTCTAATAGAAAAATTTAAACGAATTCTGAAAAAGGCACCTTACAATTTATAACATGCCGTAAATGCATAAGGTTTTTATTTGTAATTATTTTGTTGTATTTGCTGCATAATTTACAGTTCGTGTATTACTTTTTTTGGTCACTTAGAATAGATACTGCCAATAAAATACTGAATATATTTAGGTAACAAAATAAAAAAAAAATCTTTCCAAGTTAAGGACATTGTTACCAAGAAATCCAATCTATTCCATGTAGTTGCACGAAAATATCAGGTATTAACTAAATTTTACACATCATGAATATTTGGCGTTAGAAAAAAATTTTAAGAAACTCTTGAATATTTTTTTTAAATCCTTATACCTAATTAGTTAGGTTTTTCTTAATTAGGTTTTCAGTTTTATAAAAATGTCATCCCTAAATAAGTTAAAGCGATGGAGATGCAGTAAAAAGTACTAAAATCGACCCTGATAAAAACCAAACGAAACTTTTAGAATAACGTTCAATAGCATACAAACGATGAAAGTAAAATATTGCATTACAAATTGTATAACATGTTAAAAAAATAAGGTAATTAGATTATTGGTTCAATTCACGTGAGAAATAATTGCTACATATTAACATTTAAAAAAATATGATACGAGTTGCTATCTCAAAAATAGAAAGAAAAACCGAAAAATGTAAATCTGGCTCGTTTGTTGATGGTATTATACTTATTTCGAAGTGAAATTATTTCATTTATCATAAGTTGCCATGCTATGTACATGAAAGCGCAATACCACCGGCGCATTTATCTATAAGTTTCCGGAATTATAAAACTTATAAATAGGAAAATTGGAAAGTAAGTTTCTAATACAACCTGAACAGCATCTGAGAGAGATTTATTGAAACAAAACTCCTAAGGGATGACATTTTTTGCCAGAAGTTGGTTTATTTTAAAGTTACAGGCACGCAAATTCATGTTCGGTCTCTATTGCAAATAAATACCACTTATTCGATTTTTCAAATTCGTCCTTCAAGAGGTAACAAAAGGTGACCTTTTAAATATATTTACTTAGGGTTAATGTGCTTTGTTACCATGCCCATTTTTTTTTAATTAAAACAATTTTAAGTTTTTACGTCAAGACGTTACTAAGAAAAAACCGCTCTGACAGATGGACAGATGGAAACGTAAATAATCATAAGAGGACTCAGTTTTCCTTTTTAATTCTGGAATACTAAAGAGGGTTATTTTAGTTTAAAAGTTTTCAGTTTGTGCCGGTCAGTGAAATAATATCCTGTACTATGTTATTCAAAAACAATGTTAAAAATATTACATTAAAAAAAATCGTTGTTAATCTATTGAACTCATATAAACCACTGCACACATAAAGAAAGTTTAGCCCAATAATAATTTTAAGCAGTTTGCACAGTCTGAACTGTGTATCTCTTGGTGAGTCATCGCTCAAGATAATTTTTGCAAAATTTCCTTAAAAGTTATATATATGTTTAGGAGACAACAAACATACACAAAAAAGGACACATACGGTGACAGACAGAATTTTAGAAATATTTATGTTAGATGTGCTATATTTTTCCTGTTATTTTATTAAAGTTATTTATTAATTGTGTTTTATTAAACTTATTATTTATTTGTTGAAATTTGAGCTTTTGCATCGGGATTTGAATTAATCTTCCATTTATTTATATTTGTAATGATATATGTGTTAATATTCTATGCTTAAAAAAAGGAATTAGAAATTCCTTACTTTTAAATAAAATTCAAATAACATTAGATACAAAGCATGGCAGTAGCAATTTCAGCTGACATTTAATTTTTTAGGCATATATTATCCACTATGCAATATTCCAAATTTGACGAAGGTGTTTTCAATGCAATTGGTGTTAAATTGATTTATCAAATGCATTTCTCCGATAATTGAAACCGGAAGAGACTGTGGTCAAACATCGAATACGAAAATTAAATGAAGGCTTTGTCAATTAATCAAGCGTGATTGTAATGTTAATTGTTTAGTCGCATTTTCTTGAAGAAGCCTATGGCTTGTGCCTTAAGTCTAAGTTTAGTTTAGAGAGTCGAAAATTTTATCATTACACAGTTTAGTTGAGAGGTTACGAAGTGGGGAAACTAAATTTTATCTTCAGAAGTGTGATGTTATATTTCTGCCTTTGGAATTGTCATATTTTTAAACTTTTGTATATTGTTAAAAATATTAATGAATACAATAACTGAAAATACGTGGTGTATTATTTTTGCTTTATTTAATTTCTTTACCACGACCTAAGTTTCGTTCTGTTACAACATCTTTGCTAATTGTCCACCTGAAGATGTTGTAATGCAACGAAACCTAGATTCTGGTAAAGAATTGTAATATAGTGGAAATAATACTATATCGCCTAGTTTAATTTAATTGCGAATAATACATTTTTAAAAAATTACCGCCAAATATATTTCAATATTAATGAATGTAAGGGCATTTTTTTTAAATTTCTTTAATCGAAAACCTCTCGGATGATTTGCGTAATAATATTTTGTATGATCGGAATTAGTAAGATTCACAAATATGTTCAATGGACGTATATGATTAATGACCATTTATGTTTATGATTAATGACTATTTTGGTTATTAATCATTAACTTAGTAACACGTTTATTAAAATTTATTTTAAGGGGAAATACATTTTAGTCAGTAAGTTTTGAATAGAACTATTACTGAAATTGAAACATGTATTTACACTTACTTTACTTTAATAAGTTAAGCTAATATAATGTATTAAATTTCGCCTTAAATGTTTCGATTTTTTTCATAAAATTAATCATCCAACATGGTTGCATAACATATGTTTTACTGATTTGAAACATAAATTAAATTAATTATTTTGTACAATTCCATACATTATCCTCATGTAATAGATGTGGATAGTTAAAAATGATTTTTCTCAGCTATAAATTGAAATTATGGACTATTAACAGATTCCTTTGAAATAAATATAGTCTCTCAAGAATTGTAATCATCGATAATTTTTGTTTAATATATTACGTAACAATACAGTAAAGTTTTGAAGAATTATTTTGATGCGAGTATTTCTCTCAAAACAGTTTTTATTAAAAGACATGAATTTTATAAATTTACTGGTTAAAATGAAATATTGATGTACCTTACTTCAATAGGATGAATATTTTATGGAGGTATTTAGAGTCAAAAATTTATATACGCGCTTAAAAGTAAATTAAGGGAAGAATGGGAATGTATCAATTGAAATTATATTAAATTATATATTTAAATGATTATACCACAAATATTAAAAGCAATTAAGTCTTTTTGTTTTCGTGGGATTTATGCTAAAATTTTTATTCTGATTGACCTATAACTCTCGCATTATGAAAGCTTGTACTTACAAGACTGCTATAAATAATAATAGATTTATATATCTTGGGTAATTATTGACATATAAAAAATAATTAGTATAATTAAAGTAAAATTTGGCGGTCTGAAAATACATATTTGTTGTCTGATTAATAAAAAAAGAAATATTTTGAAAAATATTTTAAAAAAGATATATAAGAATACAATGCGCTTTTCATATTACCGTGGCCAACGTGCCCATTTCTCGTTTTTCGTTTCCACTGTCCGTGCATGAATACATCACACCAAACATTATCAAAATACACATATATCCTTTTGTTTACTTTCGAAAACCTTTTAATTCCATTTAATCTCCTAAAATGGGATTATAAAAGGCGAAGGCTAATTTTTATCTACAGGAAACGCTTAAAACCTATATATCATTTATTTTGATAAATGTTAATAAATAAATTTAAAGTTCAGTTTAATATTTTTTCCTGTTTTTGAGATGAAAATTGAATTGCAGAATCTTTTCGCAGTAAGTTTCAAATACCCTATTTTTTGCACGAGTACTATACCTTACTTTAGTTGCGGCTTCATAATAGATGGTCAAGTGCAAATATAACTCGCACACTGATGATTCCGTATCGTTATGACATATTGTTGTAGGATGTAAAAGTATTTTTAAAATTTTGGGAATAGAAAGAAAATAAAAAAGTCGAAATTAAGATTGTCAAGGAACCATTCCACAGAGAAGTATTCCTTGACAAACTAACTTATCCACACACAATTTGAAAAGAATAGGTTAAATTGTCGTCGCCGTGGTGTGTTGGGTTGATCACAAGGCATACGGCCTGTGACGACGCGGCGCACCGCGGAGACCCGGGTTCGATTCCCGGCCGTGCGTCACTGGACTCTAGCTTCTATTCCAGCTTCTATTCTAGCTTCTATTCTATTCTAGCGGGGCTGGACGGGTATTATGGTTGGCTGTAAGAGATTGCTCACGTAGCAATAAGTCCGTCATATGTATCAATTAGGGATAAGGAAAACCATTTGACCTGTCGACATTAACTTTATGAAAATACACAAGACTACGGGCCACAGTTTGAGACTGAATAAACCAGTGACGTGTTGATAAAAAGTTTCGGAAACAATACTTCTTTCCCTTTTGTTCAGGTCGTTACAAAGCAAAAAAAACGCTTAGAATTAATTGTACAAAGCCATTAATTTATTTTTTCGTTGAAAATTTGGTAATAAAGTTGTTGCGTGTTCGTCGGGAATGATTAAATTTGTGAAAAACTGCTATGATTAATTTCGGAGAAAATTGAACGCCAGGAGAAAATAAAGTATATTTTCTAAACTTCATTTATTAAAGCACAGAAAGAAACACATTTTTCATGTTGAAATATCACTTCTTTTTTTTTAATTAACTTGATTCATATAATAATGAAAACATATTTCGTTTCTAAATTTGCAAACACTAATTACAAGATTTATGATTTATGTTTTTAAATAAAGAAAAAAGTGTCATGACGTTGCATTAATTATCTTTTTCTGCTTTAAATCATAATGAACTAATATAATGTAAATATTTCACGAGATTTTTGAAACTTTCGAATAAATACAGAAATTTAGAAAAAGTTCTTAATATCGGGTTCGGATTTTTAAATACGACGGCCATGTAAAATATCGTTGCCTTCAATTATTACTTACTTATTTTTTGTCTATTTTTCGTCCAGTTTTCTTTTTTAAGAACGTCGTTCCTATTATATGCCATCTGACGAAATGGGATTCACCTTGGTCCCCTCGGAAAATAAAACAATGTTCATATTTAATGTAATAAATTTTCATCGAACTTGCCTGTTTTCTTTTTTCAATAACAGAACTTTTCGAACATCTTTTCCGAACAGCTTCAGAACCATTTGACGGCCGTTTAATGGAACGGTCGTTGTTGATTCGCTTGCATTTTTTTCTGCGTTAATAACTTACCATAATTAGACACGGGACTTTTCTGCAGCGTTTTATTCTTGTTGTTTTGTTTCTAAAAGCTCTTAAATTTGTATATTACTCATTTTCCTATTTAGTACTTCGTCATAAACTACATTTTTGAAGCTATTTAGATGATCTGCTCCTTTTTCATATGGCTACCAACTTTAATAAAAATAAAATATTGTTTTTCGCATATGTGTCTTACAACCCTTATTTCGACCAATATCATTTATTTACAATTAAATGAAACTACGTGATGTAGTATTATTTCTACTTTCTTTAATTTCAAGCAAAGATTCTTAGCAAAGATTCTTCGCGATACTTGAAGTATCTTTGCTAATATCCCACCTGAAGATGTTGTAATACAACGAAACCTAGGTCGTGGTAAAGAAATTAAAGATAGAAATAATACTACATCACGTAGTTTCATTTAATTGTGAATAATGAATTTCTACAAAATTAACGCCAAATATATTCAATCATTTATTTATTTACTCATTAGTCAACTTTAATTTTTGTTACATATTATGGACTTAATGCTACAGACTTTTATGACGACTTCAAGATTTTAAAAAAATTCTTGGATTTCTTGGAACGAATTTTTAAAAATTTTTCCAAAAGAAATTTCATTTTTATTATTTTATTAAAAGTTTAGTTAGGATATCTAGATTACAACTGACGCAGACTAAAGAATGGATTCAACTGAAATTTTGGGGCTTTCTCTCCGCGGGGCTTCGATCCAGTTCCTTATAAAGGGTGAGAAGTGCTGAAACATCTAGGAATAGGGTTTGCTGAAGATCTTGGTAATAAGGCTTGTTATGATATTGCGATACTCTGGGAGCTTGATGCCCTTATCATGTTAATACGAGAAACGTGAGAGAGGTGCTCCGTAAGTGTTACTGGTAGCAAACAGCACGCAATAAATATCCATCTAACTTTAATTATTAAACGATACCCAAGAACGATACCACATTTATTTAATATGGGAAAAAGTATTTTGTTTTACATTCTGAAATAAGGATATAATATTTGTGACCTGATAATATTACTAAATAATTAGGTACGTAGGAATAGCAGTAACCATCGGTGCGAGTAGTTTGCGTCTATATTAAATGATAATAGAGATTACATCTTTTCAGTGACTACAAACTGCTAGCCAAAGTACTTGATGACGAAAGCATTATTTAATAATAGACATTAACTTATATCGTTGTTAGTATATACAGATAACTGCATAACAAATTTTGCTCAGATTTATGAACTACGCTTTTCCGGTCCCAAGCCTGGATTAGAAAGGAAGAGGGTTGGTATGAAGGAAAACCAACCTACCGTAAAATTCTCAACGCCGAATATCTACCTATAGTATTTACCCAAGAAAAACTCCCCTACAGAAAACGCAACATACAAAGTGAGTTCGTTGGGTGATCCGTCTAATAATAAGCGCCTTATGGTTACCCCTTCGGAAGGTGTGAAATTGGCTACCAAAGCAGCTGCGGAGACGGACTATCAGGTCTTGGTTATTGGTCATGCTACTAGTGAATCTAAAAGGAAAATCTCAATCCAAAAACACCGGCGGATTGCTACTTGGATTATTCGTGGCCTACTGGCACCAATTTCTAATGTAAGAACATTCCCTGGTGCAGATTATGGAACTGATGATTGCCTTCTTGTGACCAATTTGCGACTGGGCACTTCATAAAAAGGGCTCAACTGCGGAATATGAAAATTACCGAACGCTAGCCTTAATATCACATGCCAGCTAAGTTTTGTTACACATCATTAACAACAGATTTTTCTTTGACTGGAAAATACCACAGAAGCAGGCAGATTTCGTCAAAGGCAAGGATTGGCTCCTATTATCTTATGTTTCATAGATTATAGCAAGGCCTTTGACTGTGTCATCTAGTTGGCAACGTGGAAAGTGCTAGAAGATGGTGTCGGTGTTCTTAAACATCTAGTTGCAATGATCCAATCGTTTTACCACAAAAACCAGGGCGTATTGAAGGTCGAAAGAAAAATATCTAAGCCATTTAGGTTTGGAAAAGGCATCAGGCGGGATTGCACCCTGTCCATCATTTCGTTCAACATTTACGGAAAATATATCATAAGGCATACTCTAGAAAACTGGAAGAATGGTGTCATGATTGGAGGCACCGGAATCAGAAACCTCCGGTATGCAGATTATACAACACTATTGGCTATGAATGAAGCTGAAATGAGGAGATAAAATGGAAAGAATAAGAGTGGAAATGGATCTAAAAATTATTAACTACAAAATGAAAATTTATGGTAGTAGACCGCTCCAACTCACTCCCCATGACAGGTGCTATATCTCATTCATTTACCTGGGTGCTAGCATCAGCAACACGTGTTCTTGCGACAAGGAAATCGAGAGATGATACCGATGGCCAAAAATGCAATATCCCAGATACAAACAATTTGAAAGGATCGAAATATATCAATAAAGACACAGATTTCACTTATAAGCTCTTTGGTGTTCTACATATTTAGTTATGTGGTGCTGGAGGAAAGATGCATCAGATTCCAAGGACAGCGCTCCGTACAAACAGGTCGATTCTTCGTGAGCTTAACATGAAGGCCAGGTTTTCCACTATCTGCTTGCGAATGATCCTGGAATAAATAATTCCATGATCCTTCGCAAGATACATCGCACGGAAGGTGGATGGCAAACGACAAAGGGGGCGCACCCCAGCGAGATAGTCTGACAAAAGTTTTGCCTTCGAGTCGGAGAGTTCACGATATATATATATATATATATATATATATATATATATATATATATATATATAACCAAAAGCCATCCTGTAAAGTTAAAACTTTCTTTATTTGCGCAAATGTTTATTATAATTCAGTGGTCTCATTACACTATTTGCGATGCAATATTTGGAATATCAGTTTGGAATGACATGCTAAAAAATTAAATTCGACTGACCTATTAATGGGCACGCCATCATATAATAATAATAGAAACAGTGTTCATCGTCGTTAAACGGAGGCAGGAATTCATATCTTATATCAAGAAAGATATTGTGCAATATCACAATTTGTTTCGCGTGAAGAACGGGAGATACTAACTATTTTATTCTCTTGACCTCTTTTTTAAAAAGTGCATAATATAGTTTCCTATAATTTATTACTATTCGAGTATGTTTGCAATATTACTTTAGAATGACAAGCAAAAAAATTATATTCGACTGACCTATTATTGGGCACACCATTATGCAACAGTGATAGGAACATCATTCGTAGTCGTTAAACGGAGACAGAATTTCATATCTTTAATTTAGGCATATATTGAGCAATATCAAAAATAAAACGAATTGCGCAATATAACAATCTGTTTTGCGTGAAGAGTAGGAAATACTAACGACTTTATTCTTTTGACCTCATCTTTATAAAGTGCATAAAACAGTTTCTTATCATTTATTACTATTCAAGTAGAATTTATGTCATAAGTTAAGGTCGTTTTCGCAATTCTTTATGACGTCGTCGTAATTCTCACTTATTAAAGTTCTACCTCGTGTTATCATGAGTATATAGCATTATATTATATATGATAATATACATTTTTTTTATTTGTACCTTAAAAGGAAAAACACCACTTTTATGAGATCACTTCGTCTACCACATTTGATTTTATAAGAAACAATTTGGCTCAGAAAATTGAAATATTTAGAATAGTAATGAATCATGTCAATCACCATATACTACATTTAAAAATATTGTTGTGAAAATTTTAGAATGGCAAATAAAGCAATATTTTTTTCATTTACCGTATAAAGTATCAAATTTAGTAATAAATATGTATAACCCCATTTTTAAAAAACATATACAATACATTTTTAAAGATGCTGAAAACACGTATAATTTTTTTTCTCAAATGGTTCGACGTAAAAACTAAATGGTTTCTGAGAAAAGTTTGTAACCATTTTGCTTTATATCAAAGAAACACTTTCTGTGATGTAGATATTTCAAAATGATGACGATTTAAAATTTACAACCCAATGCGTTAACTATTCTTTCAGAAAGAGTCCATGTCCGTCCCGCAAACATAAGATCTAAATTCTCTAGAGTACCTTTAGTGAAAATTAAGAAAAATAATACAATAAAATAAAAATAATATTTTAAGCATAACGGAACCACTTTCTACGGAAACATAATAATTGTTTATCGTCAATGCTGAGCCAATTTCAAATGGTTATATTAAAAAATTGCAACAATGCTGCATTTTAAATTTAACTGTAATAAATTTAAATTAATTTTAACTGAATTTAGCATTAATCTAAAATTTGGCGTAGCTTTAAACATTTCCACATATAAAAAGTTAGAATGGTCAAAATGAAAAATTAAAAAATTAGGTTCATTTCAGATATCCTTCTAGCAATATCTAAAGACAGAGTATGTTATAGAGATTTTGCAATAACTTTTGTTTACAGTTTTATCCCTCTAATTCACGGCTCTGTGGTAGTGAATAATAATTTCTCTCGATGCTTGTTGAAATCATATGGCAGAAACAGGAAACGGGCAGATATTCCAGGAATAGAGAAAACTTCCAAAACATACCACGGCAAATCAGAAATTGGCATCCAACGAAAGAGTGAAAAAAAGATACTGAAATGCCTGAAAAATATTTGGATTGAGGTGTCGGGTGCAAATCGAGAGTGTAATTATGAGTTTATTGTATCATCTTGACCGTCGACCGTGTCCAAGATAAAAGGCGACATTCTAGATTATGTTGTGGTATATTTAGGAATGAGGCTCATCATTTATTTTTAATTCAATTCCATTAAAATTATTTTTATTTTCCAATTTTTCCACTTAAATTTATTTAATAGAAGTTATTATCTAAGAATATATTTAAATTTTTACATTTTATCATGTGAGATAACACAGAAATAACATGTACTTTTATTAAAATAGTTTTAGGTGTGATATCTTATGTTTTTGTTTTCTGTATTATTACTAATAATTTGGGATTTATCGCGTGGGAAATTAATTAAGTCGTCTGTTTCTTTGAAACAAAGGACAAAAGTGAATATATAATAGAGCAACTTACTGTAGCATTTTTCATTTTATTTAAATGTTTACACAGGCTGATATTAATTTTTTTTTTATTTTAATAGTTCGAATACAGATAATTTTTCTGCAGCCAAATATATCAACTAGTGACCCGTCTGAATTTATATTTAGTTTGTTGTAAAATTAAATTTTACAACTTTAACTTTTCCAATAATTAAAACTAATAAAAATAAATATCATTTACGTGAGTATTTAATATATGTTTTAGTCTTATAATGGTTTATAGTTTTATTTTTGAGATCGAATACGTTAGTACTGCCTTTAAATTTCATAGAGATTTCAAACTATTTTGTACATTAGGACATATTATTTATCAACATAATTTTAAATTGGTATTTATTCTCCATCCCTATTATTAAATAAGAGTTTTTAAATTGCTCGCCCTATAAACTTTACAGATTATTGTAGTTATCTTTCTAGCATGATGATTTATCCGACAAGTTTCACAGCTTCGGCCTGTAGAAAGCCACCCTGTGAGACATAACACCTGGGTTGCAGAGTTTGTGCACCACACACTTAATTACACTGTTATGAATATACTTATGGAAATGCACGAACGTATGGTCTGGATGAGGAAAATTAGAGTCCGCCTCCACTTCTCCGAGTAGTTCTTCATCACTCTCTTCTAAATGTTTTCCTTTACTTGTGGCATCAACCCCATGACCGAGAATCTTACACCCATCGCAGAATATATGTACTCTGATAGAAACAAAGTTGTATTGTCTGTGAGTTTCATCTTTGGTATCTTAAGTTATTAAATGTGGTTTCTATTTAAAGATGAAACTTATTAAAACGAATTTAAAATGACACTAACTTTCATACAAAAATTAACGCCTTTAATTAGGTTGAATTTTGTTAGTTTTTCGTTTGAAATAAATAAAAAGTTTGTTTATTTCTTGTTTTATTTTCTCTTTACCTGTGTTTTATATACTTTTTAAGTCATATTTTTGAACCGTAGTCGAATTTTGAGCGCATTTATAAAATAAATTCAAAATTAAATCATTGTTGAAATAAAAAGAGCTCACTCTTCATATTTGTTTTGTTAAAAACTTTCTCAATTTTTTTAGTTAATAAACAAAGGAATAATAGATATTTTTCTGTTCTATGTATAAACTAAACAAATTTAAGAAGAATATACAATTCAAAATAGTATTGAGCAGAAGGAAAGGATAACAAGGTCAGCACGAAACGGACGTTGAAAACATTCGCCGCGCAGGAAAAGAAAATTGTTTAAAATATATGTAACAATTTAAGAAGTCATTATGAAAATCAATAACATTCTATTCTGATAGTTAGCTACTTGGAACAAAAAATAATTACCAAACGTGTAGGAAGACCCCACAGGAAACGGAGACTGATAATAGTTGCCGGCCAGGAACAAGAACATTTTTTATAAACATGAAAATTATTCGGAAAATGATTGAATCATATTCAATATTAAAAATAAATAATCTTTTATAAATATTATTACTTTAAAGAAAAAGGTCTTTTTCTTTCAAAAAGTTATGTAAAGTTGATTACTTTTAAAGTATTTGAATTATATTTGGTTCAATAATTAAACTTGAGGCTGGCCCACAAGACCATAATAAAGCACGCAATTACGGGGTATCCAATAAAGGAGAATGGTAAACAAGGGGTAATATTAATATATTTACCAGCCAAAAGGTCTTTTTAAAAACAGTTGTTCTATTTCCACCATTTTCAATAGTTAGCCCTTTCAAATTACATCGTCCAAGTGTGGTTAATTGCACGAAAATTCGGCGTTAATATTTTGTTAATGACGATATACCTTTCGCACATTTTTATTAGTTATATAAAGCTGAGTTATACTTACTACTCACCACTTCCCTTGCATCTCCCTTCTACTCCATCACACTATGTCCCATTGCTGCTTCACAGTTGGACGCACGCGCCACGCTTTTAGTCTCGTCGCCCGTTTTGTATATATGAGAACTTATCTTTTACATCGTGTTTAACTATTTACCTGACTTTTCTTTGGATACTGTTATAAATTTTTATCATTGATCTTTTTATTGCACCCACGATCCTTGTAAATGTTATTATTAACGAAAACGCTATATAATATGATTTGATATCATTTTACAATAACTATAGTTACTAAACGCAATTATTAGCATGAACGGTACTCAATTGAGTTGTGGTTTTATCTTTTGTAGGCGGTATATATGTTAACATTTATACGAGTCTACATATTTTAAACTATCACGGAACCCTTTGTCATAACATAAACATATCATTTTCTTTAAAAAAACAGATCATCAGTTATTCTTCATTGTTAAGAATGTTACTCGTTTGTGCCGGGTAAGACGTCGCGGCTGAATGAGGCGCTACCCATAAAATATAGATCCGTCTGTACAAAGAATAAAAATTGTTTAAATAAATTTGTAATTTTTGTAAGTATTGAAAGTATCGATTTGATGTAATTTTATAATGTACTGTAGTAGTAAAGTTATTTATAATGTACTAGTCATTCTGTATTGTTTTCCTGATATACAATATTTGCATATAAACAATGGGTTTATATTCTTATTTATTAATAAATATGAAAACAAAGAATAAAATATTTTTTTTAAGTAATGTGTACTTAATTATAATTATTATTTACAATTAAATGAAACTACGTGATATAGTATTATTTCTAGTATCTTTAAGTACTTTACCACGATCTAGGTTTCGTTGTATTACAACATCTTTAGGTGAGCTATTAGATAGATATAAAGATAGATCTTTATTTAATTGTGAATAATGAATTTCAACAAAATTAACGCCATATATATTCAAATTATTATTTACTTATATAATTCTTGGTACCCTAATTCGTAACCACGTAAGTCGAATTGGGAGTCAAGTGATTAGTCACGTTAAGGGTGATATTACTCCGAAAAAGCTTAGTAAATATAACAAATTTTCTTTAAACTAATCTTTCCACTAGTATAAATCACATCACTTTAGGAGATGGCGCAAATTCCCATACAATTATACTCTCTGCATCGAACGGCTTTTGTGGAAAACGGCGGCAGCAAGTGGATCGACGGACAGATATATGAGTGATCGTAAAAGAAGTTTATTTTCCATAAATGGTATAAACCACTATAAAAAACCAATTAAATATGTTTTTTAAAATAAATCATAGAAAGTTGATATAATTTATCATGGAACAAGTGGAACAAAGGAGACTGAGAAAAGTCCACATGTTGTTGGACCTAAATGTTACAGGAATAAAATTGACAATATTATCTAGAGAAAATGAAAAAGTAATTTTCCTTAAATCGTCAATCAGAAAAATGAGAATTCTTTTGGCTCATTTTATAAAAAATGAAGGTATTTCGTTACAGTAATTTGTAAATTGTTTACCTACGGATCAAAAAGACGAAGCAAGTGTAGATTGTGTCTTGTTATTACCTCCATTCATAGGTGAAACCCACTAAACTCACAAACTTGGGAAGGTAGTAAAAAATCACATAAAACTCAAAAAAAGCGAAAAGGACATTCATTTTGATAATAAAAGAAGCATTGTCAATATCATTTAATTGTATATTATTAAGTCATTTAGGCATTGACTATGCATTGAAAAAAATAGTCGTTAATGATTTTGTGATAATCGTTTCCAAATAGCTCCGATATATTCTGTTAATTATTTTAGCCATTTCTATTTCAAATAACATTTAAATTATTTAGTATACGAGCTTTTACACTGAGGACTGCAATAGGCTGTAAACACAATTGGAATAAGATAGAAAAATAACAAATAAAAAAGGCAAGACAAGAAGGTAATGAAAGATAAACAATAAATAATCAACATATAATGTTAGGAATAAAAGAGAAAGAGTATTTACGAAAAAATATCAGGGAGACAACGATGGGATTTATGAATTGGAATTTTCAATATCTAATGTTTTCCAGAAAAAAAAAACATAGCTTAACCAGAACGCATTATATTCATATAATTCAGATTAAAAATTTTGCGACATAATATTCACCTACATTGATCACTCAAAGTAATGTCATGGATACATACAGAAACACAAAAGTAGTTAAATAAACCTGGGATTGAAAAATATGGTTGGTAACCTACATTTTTTACAAAGAAATTATAAATTATTTACTAATTTTTTACGTGAAAGATTAGCAAAATGAAGCATACTATGATTTTTAAATATTGTGTGTTTTACTATAAATTATTTCGTAATATAATTTTATGTACTCCTACATATTAGCTTAATAGCTATGTATTGATCTGTCAACATATATATATATATATATATATATATATATATATATATATATATAATAAGATTGAAATATTTTTCACACTTAATTTTTTTATCATATAAAAATTAATAGTGAGATAATAATGTAAACTTCTAACAAAATTGTTCTCACTAGCAGTAAGGGCATCGACTTTGGCAGACCTTAATTTTTTTAACTACTTTATTAAGATATGGTTGATGATGTTAAATATTTTCTCCAACTTTGAAGAACCCACAGGGGAAAATATAGCTTACTGGTTAAATAAAGAACATAATCAAGTAATAACAGGTGCTATTACATCAATGGTTGCAAGTTTAGATGAATATTTTTTTAAAATTACTTCTCTTACACAAATATTTTTCTATGGTAAATTAATTTATCCACCGCCAGTTTTAAGGATGAAACAGGGCTGCAATGGGCACACTGACTACTTTATGTACTTGTTTATGTTATTCTAGAGCAAGTAAGTTCAGATTTAATATATTCAAATGACTCATTATGTAAACATTACGTTATTTGCTTGAAGGGAATAACAGAATATTTCTTCCTTTTTATCTTCTAATGACCTTCCGTTTCGTGACAAATGACTGAATGAATTTAGATTATGTGTTTTTTTTTTATAACTAGAAAATTTGATCATATTTTCTATTTTGCCATCGACTTTACGTTTTAAGTTGCAAGTCCAAAGTAGTACTTCATGAAATCGTTCCTTTATTATTTTATCGACAGGACATGAATGTACCAAACCATTTATTAATTCCACACCATATCACATCACTCCCTTTTCTATAGTGTTAGCGTCACTTGATATTAACTTTATGAATTTTAGTTCCAAATAATTCACCAAAAAAACTACCGTTTCCATTAACTACATTGATAATATGCTCCATTATACTATATTATGCTAATTTTATATCCGGCCTACTTTAAATAATATTTTTCACATGAACAACGACTAATATGATTATTAATCAATTGTATAGTGGTATATGTTTAAAGAGAACCTAAATTCGAATTCAAATGGAAATATTTTCCTGCCCCACATCTTCATCTATTTTGAGAATTTGAAATTCAGGTTTCGTAATATGTAAATAGTCGGATGTTAAAAATGTATTCAATCTATTTGCTTCATATTTACAAGCTTTGAAGTATCTGAAGATACAATTATTAATGATACCAAAAAAACATCCATTACTTTCAAATATATTATGTCATAATAAATGAAAAGTTGCGAATATATTCCTAACTGTAT
Organism: Druceiella hillmani; assembly: GCA_039881145.1. NCBI lineage: Eukaryota > Metazoa > Arthropoda > Insecta > Lepidoptera > Hepialidae > Druceiella > Druceiella hillmani. Next base: position 5,688,450 of record JAYKKI010000001.1, read on the forward strand.
ATTTATCAACACGATCGGGGAATTTGCGTTAAGTGCAAACTTTACTGGATTTGCTAATACGCTACAGAGTCTCATAAAGCTGACTGTGCAAAAAACACCTTGTATTAAGATCTACACCCGCAAGACTCAGGGTCCGGTCTTGTGTTTTTTTTAACTGTCATAACATAACATAGGCTCACTGTAAACTGAACTCGTTTAAAACTAAATGTTTGACAATTAAATGAAACTACATGATGTAGTATTATTTCTGCTTTCTTTAATTTCTTTACCACGACCTAGGTTTCGTTGTATTACAACATCTTCAGGTAAGATATTACAATAGAACAACGAAACCTAGGTCGTGGTAAAGAAATTAAAGAAAGTAAAAATAATACTACATCATGTAGTTTCATTTAATTGTGAATAATGAATTTTTACAAAATTAACGCCAAATATATTCAATAACTAAATGTTTGAAATAAGAAGGATCCGGGGTATAAAAATGTTATCACCTGCGCCGCAATCTGTTAAAATCTCCGCTTCTGTCACATTTCGTTGTAAATTGGTTAATTTTAACCAGTTACCGTTACATAGTTTGGTGGTGCTTAAATTTCTAAGTAGCATTACATGGTACGCCGATTTTTAAATTTATCTTATTAGCTTGCAGTCCAGGAGGACTTAGGAATTTTAATAATTCAACTGGATAGTTAGTAGATTTTTCTTGACCCATATTTCTGTTAATAGATATACTCTATATTAGGTCCAGGAAAAAAACTGAGAATTTCAGTATTTGTTGCTGCCGCCTGTCCTGTCTTTCATAAAGCCAATTGCATTGTGTCTCCATCGGTAAATGATATGAGGGCCCGCATTGATGAAACCGCACGGCACAAATTTTCATGTAAAACAATTTTTACTTGTTCGTGTGTAAACGTACTATTACCAATACCAAGTAACAAATCAGAAAACACTAGTGTATTGTTATTGTTCCCAATTTGGGCTGGCCTATTTTTCTATACATTCGTAGGGATTATGAAGTTCCACAGACTGGAATTCTTAAGACAGACTATAATTTCATAAGCCCTTGTTCCACGTGATGTAACAGGCAGTCTGCCGAATGTCACCACAAAATAGTATTATAATACTATCATGGATTGGCCGTTTTGCTTGATTTCACGTAATGTTCGATCTACTGCTTCTACCGCTTTGCGGTGTGCCATAGTGTCTTTTCTTTCTCACTGTTTCTTCAAATATTATAAACGGGGCTCTCTGTGCGGTCTAAATCGATTGGAATCTTAAACATCGTGTAGATAGTTTTTCCTCTTAGCAATAAGGTAGCTGCTAAACCTGATAAAATGAGCAATTTTACTTTGACTTCGAACATTTGTTAAAATTACTTTGGTGAGTAAAATCTTTTCCCTTCCACCGGGAGAATGTGTAAGGAATATTTCTCCCAAAGCATTGTCTATGCTGCGATAATCAGGATCAAATATTACACGCTATTTTTGAATAAGTATCGAGACACCTATGATTAAAAGTTCACCTTAAAATTATGGCTCTGGTATACCTTATTGACAAAGAGGGTTGCCTCCCATGACGTAACTAAATCTTGAATAGCCAGCAAACAACGATTCAAATGAGTTTCGCGTAAGCTTGCAGTAATTGTGTTGTCATTAGTTACTTGTGCTTACAGGAAAATATCTTCAGCTAATTTATCTTGGTATTCATGCCACAACAGTGCGGGATTTGAAAGTATACAAAACAGCAGCATAACCGCAAATAAATGGCGCAGTCGGTGTGGACTTTAACTTACACATGTTTTGGACAAAGCGTCATCCCAATGTTGAACACCTAATAACTGACATGCCCGGCAAGCTTTTTGGTAAGTAGAATTTATAATATCATCAAACCTTCGAAGCTCAGCAAAAGAAGAGGGTCCTCGAACAATGTTCAAAGTTGACGTAAGTAAAATAATTCTAATTGTAAGTAAAATAATAGTGATTTGGGTGTATGGTGTAAACTCTCGAATGACACGTTCTTTACCAATACCCGGTTCATCATTCACAGCTGTTTCACGTCCTCTGCCATTAATAATGTTTTGTTGTTTTTTATAATTATAAGAAGACGGAACTTCATTGTATAAAAGTGTTTTAGTAAATGCATCTGGTTCACAAAGTAGAAAGAATGAAAAAATGTAGTTTATCTTGGGTTTTCTAAATACTCCATTATATTATCAGGGTCGCAGTGTACCCTTTGCCCACCTTCAAGATGTACATCCAGATGAAATATGGGTGGATATCTTTCGTGGATTGGAAAGCCTGAAATGCACCCCACTGCCTCAGACAAGCTAACATATCAGCCAGATTGAAACCTCGCAATTTCATCATTATTGTTTTTATTATTTTTAAACCCAACCGAGGCTTGATCACTTTCATTATTAACATATTTACATATGTAATTTAAAGATTCAGTGCTATTTCATATTTCAACCTTAACATGAGGTTGAAATGTTTTCGATAATACGGGTATACAGGATACCACCCATCTATTATCCAAAACAATTTCTTGGCCACGTACCCTAATGTTCGCCATGAAGCCACCATTTTGGGGTGCTTTTAGACGGTAGAACGGATACCCGTTTTCTCCCGAAATCATTTGCTCTGAATGCGCTCGCGAGTATTTTTTATAGCATTAAACTTCTTGCATAGTTGAGTACCTGTTCAGAGTACCGCATGGTCCGTGAACCTTGTCAGTTTTTACGATCTCATTTAACATGGGATTTTGATTCTTATCAGGAAACACAGCCCTCATTATTTTGTCGATATCATCGGGCCTAATTTTTTCTTCCAACTACAGTAGTACATAGTTAAGTGGTAAGCCCTGTTTTTGGCACACAACGCTGTACATAAAACAAAGAGATGAACCGAAAAATAAATCTTTAGTAATTACGTCACTCACCATCTTTTGCTTAAGATGAAAAACTTGGGCTATTATATCATGCCTATCATAAGATATCTGGCCGGGAAAAAGTACTTGTGCGTTTTTAATCCACTTTGAGTTAGTTGTAAATATTACGAAATAGCCAGTTCGATCGTACTTTCAACCATAACAGAAAGCGTCTTTCGTACGTTCATGCATGTAACATGGATCTCCGGTAAAACTTGACAGTGAAATAACTGACAATTAAATGAAATTACGTGATGTAGTATTATTTCTACTTTCTTTAAGTTCTTTACCACGACCTAAGTTTCATTGTATTACATCTTCAGGTGGGTTATTAGCAAAGATTAACCCATTTGTTTTGTTTGGTGCACGTAATTTTCAGCACTAAACCTACCTGATTAGTGCGTATACAAACTAATCTCTCAGTTTCTATTTTTCATATATGTCCACGATAAATAGGCTAAACGGTCCCGGAAGTAGTTACAAATAACTGAAATTATTTTATCTTATTTGCATTTGGTATAAATAAAGTTGTAGGGATGATATTTTTTTTTTAAATTGGTCATTTAAAAATTGATAATTTGATATTTTTTTTTAAAGTTGGATAAATTTGTAAGAGTCCAAAATTGTACCCGTCTTTATCGTGACAATCTATTAAAGGATGTTACAGTACATTATATGCTCGGTGTGTTTCAGAAATATGTTGCAGACGATTATCATGAGTGCGTAATACAATATCACGTCTGCCGCATTTCTAATCAACTAAGATCCCTGTAACTTTTTCTGTAACGTCTGTCAGCCCTAATCACAATTGTGTTATCATTATTTTAATTATGTGGAATAGAGTCTCACGTAGTTTTGAAGCTTCTCATGTATTAATTACCTAATGCAACTTATCCTAAAGTTAAGATATGAGGTTGATATTAAATTGTTGAAAGTTTTGTTTACGTAAATTGACCTGTTCATTGTAATTTGACACAAAATAAATCTGAAGAATTTTTTTTCTATTTTAGGGAAGGAAAGATCTAATAACGTGATTAACTTGGCCTTGCACCTCGTAAGTTTGCATAAAAGGTTCCTCTGTAATTTGTTTTGCTTCAAAGGATATCATTTGGAATGCACTTTTATATAAACGGACATTGTCCAAGAAATATTTTGATGTGGATACTCACCATTTAATAGTGCTTTGAAGTCTAGGGGTTATCGGAAATTTTCAATTAGCACTTTTCCACCTGAACAGCAGACTCCATTGGTCTTTTTTATTTGAGAGGTCAACCGAGATTCTTTATCAGTGAAAGTCTCAGACTCACGCTATAATGCATGAGCTTTATGATCCGCGGTTAGATGCGCTTCCTGTTTTTCGTTAGTCTCCTGAGACCGAGCGTTCGCCGTCCGAAATCTTTGAGAGCTTAAGCGATGTTCACTGTCAGTGAAAGTCTCAGACCCACGTGATAGTGCATGAGCTTCGCGATCGGCAGTTACACGCGCTTCGCGTTCTTGATAACTATTCTCTACCTTTATATGTAAATTATTATTTGGTAACTTAAATCAATACAGTTAGAAAAAATTAGTTGGTTTTGTTGTGTTTGACTAAAATTCTGTGTTTATAATAATTACTTCATTCTTACGAAAAGTAGCTATAATAAGTAGGGCTTTATTAAGTTGGTAGGAGTTTTTATTTTCATTGGGTGTTTGTAAATATATTAATATTAGAATAAAAAAAAATTAATTACAAGCATAAACTTACCTACACATAAAATAAAATATAAAATACGTTTATACAAAACCGCATTCAAATCGAATAAACCGTTTCTGAGATTAGCATGCACAAACGCACAGACAAATATACAAAGGGTCAAGAATTCTAAGAAGTATCTTATTGGTCTCGGTAACATAAATACAATATGTATAAATTGTTTTTTATACACGTTGTGCTTATGATTTTAAATTGTTATGTATGGATTAGAAAAAAATTATTAGGTCAGATAAGATATCGATGTATTTGTAATTATTTTTATGAGTAAAATTGCTCCACATTTTTATTTTCAATCTTCTCCTAAAATGTACTACTATACTAGCTTTTATGTCAACGTTGTACGTGATATAAAATTTAATATTATTTTTACGAAAAAATACGTTTGTTCTAATTTTGTAATTAATTCCTATTTTTTATCAGATTGAATATACACACACACACATATATACATATATATATATATATACTTATATATATATATATATATATATATATATATATATATACTTATATATATATATATATATAATGAAAAAATTATAAAAGCATTTCTATTATTCTGAACATTTTCTTTTAATACACATACAAATTCCATAGCGCTGATACTATCAATTAAACTTGAAATATCCTTGTGATTACTTGAACTTCTTAAATTTATAAATCATCTTGGCATGGTTCATTCATATCTGATATAATATATCTATTACGTAAAAATTTTAATAAACTAAAGAATTTCTTCACTCCATAGGTAGCTTTAATATTGCACCAAAATAGATCATAAGTTAATGAAAAACACAACACCAAAGTATACAGAAATATACTAATACTTTTTTACAATTCAAGAATTTCAAATTAATAAAAATTCAATAATGAAGATAGTTATCGTATCCGTTTTTATTATAATACTTAAATAGTAATAATAACATTTTTCGGTAAAAATCTCATAACATATGTAAGATTATCGTATACAAACTTGGTACTTCAAGTTGATTTCGATAAAATTAAGTATTTTAAATAAATTAAGTTGAAGTATGAAGTTTTGTATAAAAAATCGAATAAAAGTAATAATAAACAACTTTGCCTATACACATATTAAGACGTTCTGACAATTTAAACTTAGCAAGTCTATGAAGGTAAAGCTCAATTAGTATAATTCATACATATGCACATATATATATATATATATATATATATATATATATATATATATATACATATATCATAGTTTGATAAAACATCTCAAATAATAAACAATTATGCCGACCACGGATCACATTACAGCAGTTTTATTTTTATTCCAAGCCTAAATTTAATATAACAGCAAAGAAATAAATTAAATAAAAAAATAACTTTTATTTACGATCATTCGTAATTAAAATTTTGGAAATGTCATGCTTGACGCACGGTTTAAAAATGGAATAGAGGTAAAAATTTATTTCATTAATTGATATGAATGAAATGATATATCTATATCATAATCATCTATCGGCCACGTTTGCATATGTAAACAACTAAAATTGTTTCCAATATAAGCGTATTTATACAAAATTTGAATTTGTGGGCGTCTCGAAGGTAAATGCCAAAGTGTCAGCAACAAACTTTTTATGTATTTTGCACTAACCTTATATTCGCTACGCAGAGTTTAAATAAAATATTTCTTTATTGAAATACATTTACTTGCAGAACATCTTGAGACAGTATATGTGAATATAAACGCGCAAATATTATGTCCGTTTATAAATAAAAATCAATTGCAACGCAATCTGTAACTTTATTAGTGTCGTGTGAACATTTTCACACCTATTCAAAATACGGAGCGAGTTTTAACCATTACTGAGAAATGTTTATTAATGTTACTATTTATATTACGTAAACAAAAAAATTTCAGATACATTATTTACTATATAACCCATCCAAATTGTCAGATTGTAAAATGTACACCTTTGAAAATCTCACCGTGTCAAAAAAGTAAGTTAGGTTTAGTTATATTGTCAATACATCATGTTCGGCAATTCGACATATAATTTTCATTGCTTTGGGAAATGATTGACCTGTCAGAGAGTTTATTTTTATTTCACAATAAAAGTTTAACAACACAATTTCCATAGCGCTGATAATATCAATCAAACATGAAATATCCTTGTGATTGCTGGAACTTCGTAAATTTAATAAATTAATCGTAAATTTAATTCATATCTGATATAATATATCTATTACGTAAAAAAATTTTAATAAAATAAAGAGCTTCTTCACTCTACATAAAGCTTAAATATTGCACCAAAATAAAAACACAACACGGAAGTGTATACATATTTAATAATACTTTCTTACAGCTCGAGAATTTCAAATTAATAAAATTCAATAAAGATTGTTATTGTATCCGTTTGTATTATAATTCTTAAATAGTAATAATAACATTTTTTGTTAAAAATCTCATAAAATATTTAAAATTATTGTATACAAACGCTGTACTTCTAGCTGATTTAGATAAAATTAAGTATTCTCCATAAATCAAGTTGAAGTACTAAGTTTTGTATAAAAAATATGATAACCATCGGGGTTACTGCCCACAGTAAGAAATAAAGTACAACAAAATATATTTTTAAACTGATGTATGGTGCGTGTGTGTGTATGTGCGTGCGTGTGCGTGCGTGCATGCGCGTGTGAGTGCGTGCGTGTGTGTATGTGTGTGTGAGTGAGTGTGCATGCGTGTATTTGTGTGTGCGTGTGTGTGTGGGAGTGCGTGTGTACGTGTGGGAGTGCGTGTGAACGTGTGTGTGTGTGTGTGCATGAGCGCGCGCGTGTGTGTGTAGGCGCGCTCGCGCGCTTTTGTGTGTGCATGTGTGTGCATGTGTGTGTGTGTGTGTGTGTGTGAGTATATGTGTGTATGTGTGAGTGTTTGCGTGTGCGTGCGTGCATGTATGTTTGCTTACGCGTGTGTGCGTGTGTGCGTGTGTACGTGTGCGCGTGTGTGTGTGTACACGCTTGTGTGTATGCTATTGCGCGCGCGCGTTTGTGTGTGTGTGTGTGTTTACAATAAAGTTAATTTGTTTCTATGTTCATCAATTTTGTGCACGCGATTTACAAAAAAGTCACAGTGTATTATATGTGAAATTCTAGGTAATAAAATTTGGAAGACAAGTATTTACAAAAATTATTACAAGTTTTATCAAGTTTTATAAAAATTATAAAATATATACAATCGCTGGGGAAGTCCATTCAAGTGAGTTCGGAAGACAAAAAGCGTGAAAAAGAACACGGCGTTAAGTTGCAGCGACTAAACTCTTTACAGGAGCGAGTGCATACACAAAGAAACCTTTTCTGATATTCCATTAGATAACCAAAACCCCGTAAATTAGGAATGTGAGAACGGACCTACATTTGTAAAGTTTTCATTTTACCTTAACCGAAATAGTTCAAGCCCGGTAATATGAGTAAGACTCCCCGGAAATAATATTGTTAGCAAGGGAGGAGTGACATTCCCTTTTTTAACTGATGATGAGTAACTAACGTTAGGAAACAAGCCGATCGAGTGCCTTAAGTGACTATTATATTAGCCATTGCATGAAAACGTCCTCATGATTGTTTAATAATTTCGTGCATCCGTGAAAGTAGCTTCTGCACGGGCACCTCGTATTAATGACTTGAGACCCATTGAAGACTATTTGGAGGTTGGTAACACTCGAAATTTGATACTTACACTCGATGGTCTACTATTTAAAAAAAAACTAATGACGGATATAATTATTTATCATAAGATGGCCGTATGACTATTACGATAAAATTGTTTGGGAGTTATCTCTCTATAATCAGTTTCCTTGCATTTTTGACGCTGGTGCGGGTATTGAGTAAAAACTAGCTTCAGTTTGTTGTAGAAGTAAAAAATCACTTTATTTAAATTTCATGTGGCTTCATACATCAAAAATGCACATACTACATAATTGAAAAATTAAATTGTGAATTAAATGTTCAATCAAAATTAAAAATTAATCAGTTTAAATCATGCCAATAGCAGCTTTCACCGGCGTGATATTACGATATATTTCCTCTCTTCATTCTTCGTCTTATCAACGTAGATCGCTGTATAATAAAATTTAAAGACATAGCGTTACCTATATACCATAGCAGTAGTTAACAATTTACCTTAAATTCCATCTAAACAACTAAATGGTAGTTAACAATATTCATGGTAGTTAACAATTTACCATAAATTCGCATCTAAACAATTAAAATTATACTCTCCCTCTCTATATAATTAAAATTAAACTCAATTAAATTATAAGTTGAATGCGCGGAGAGACGTTAAATTAACATTAACGTTGGGGTCGTCCTTTATTAACTGGCCGAGCGGTCATTTCATTTGAACTGGCTTGTCGGACCTTGTTTGTCTCAAAGTGTCCATTATACACTTTTAAACAGTGCTAGCAGTCGTTACATAATGAATGTAAGCTATGGTGTGTTATGATCATTAATAACAGCAATATATTTAAAATTAAGTGCGTTATTTAATGTCACACTCTGGCAAATCAAAATGATTTATTTTAAATTATAAAAATATTAAATACATGAGAAAATTGCTTAAAGAGCAAGTAGAAATAAATATGTTTAAAAATAATAATTCGTCGATTTTTGATGAAAAGCGACTGAAAAAGAATTTTTTTAATCTAAATAGCACCCTAACACGTATTTACACACACACACATAAATATATATATATATATATATATATAAATATATATATATATATTTTTTTTAGTGCACTTCAAAACATGCTACAAAATTGTGTTAAATTTTTTTAAGTTGAAAAATATTGAATTTTGCTTCCGTTTTTGTAAAAATATTGGTTTCTCTAAATTATTTTTTTAATTGGTATACCAAATGCAGCGTGGTAGATTTAAAAGGGAATTATTATAGAAAGTGTTTTTATTTATATACTATATGAATAATTAATTCAACAGGAGAAATTTTTGTTTTACAAAAGTAAGCTTGTATTTGATCTTTTAGGAATTTGATTGATCCGATTTTTATAATATCACTGAATATTGGGATGAATTACATGTTGCTGAAATAAAACTTAACAAATTCTGAAAAAAAATGCTTAAAACAAAACTTAACTATATCTGTTAAAATTTTTTTATATAGACATATAGAATAGTCAGATGAAACACATTGTGTGTAATTTTGGAAACATAGATTGGAAATAAATGATTATGAACAAAATCTCAACAAAATATTAAATCTCTATACAATAGTACTCTAGTTGATGAAATGTACGAGAAAAATTTCGCTCTCCCTTTTCATGTAATAGATCAGATCAGACACTTGAGACAGTTGGTATTAAAATTACACAAAAATGTAAAAAGCATCGATAAATGGTTGTTGGGAATTTCTCGTAATATTGAGTTTTTAAATCAGGACTTTTATGATATCAGTCTTTCCCTACACTTTCTCTTTCAGATCATTAACCGTATTTTTATCATATGGGTAAATTAAATTTAAAAAAATTCAGTGTACGGGATCACAGATGACCTTATTATTTAGTTTATTATTTATATGGTAAAAAATCAGGTTTCCAACCAGTATACACGTCTACGGTCTTTTTTAATAATCCTAAGTCGATAGTTGCGTCTATAGAATTGCAGAAATATTAATAAGTAAAAATTAAAATATTTTTTTAGAAAATTTTGATGATCATATCATATTACGAAAACAATCGTATCATATTACGAAAACTAAAACTTTACCAACTTCTTTTGACTCTCCATTATCTTTTCCCTATTTTTCCCTCTTTAACCTGTTTTGGGCAGCTTTTTGTTTATTTGTTGTTAATGTAATTTAGGTTTACTTATTTTGTGTATTTCTTGTAAATTTGCCATTCCATTTGTTTCTTTTTTGTTTCACTTTTGTTTTTAATTGTATTATTAATCTGTTTTTTAGAAGCAACACACCCTACTTTTTTACTTGGTACTGTGTTTGACTGGAAGAGAGTGTTCCTGAGATAATAAGTCCGCCTAAGGTGTTTGATGCAATAAAAACTAATAAATAAAATGACATGATATATGCGATTAAAATGATATATTTTTTCTCCATTGAGGGGCATCCATTTTCTTTTATATTTAATAAAAATTCAGATCTTCGGAAATTTATTCTTTCTGAGAAATGGTAACAGGTGACATAGTGCTGTGACCCGTCGATCACACAGCGGTTTTCTTTTCAGTTCATTATTTATTTGCTACAAATTGAAAATGAAAAACTTGTCATATCTTTAGTCCTTACTTTTACTTTCCAATTTATTTTTATCTGAAAGTCTAAACGATATTTACAGAGAGAAATTCATTAAACTCTTTTTTCTCTTGTGCAATTTATTTTCAGAGCCCAGCCATTAAATTTGAGATTTTACTCGTTTACTCGAGTGATAAAGTGAAATATTATATAAAACCTTTAAATATAACCTTTATTCGATGTTTTTCACTTTTTTCAAACATATTTTAAAAATTTTACAAAATAATTAATGTCTTGTAGAGTTTATTGTATCTTTCTGATTTCATTTAACCTTGAATTGGTTCAACTGATGTATGGCACCATCTTTTTATGATTTATATTTTATCGAATTTTCATGAGCTAAATTCATATTTGTATATTTTGTTACGTAAATCATCTTTTTCTAATATAATTGTGTATTAAATTTGCCTTTATAGGAATCCGAAAAAACCGAAACCATATAAGGCCACTTACCAGTTTATCTGTATATACGTTAGTCATAGCTGTTTTCCTCCAAAACTTTTTGATATAGAAAATTCAAATTTAAGTTATTAAGTATTTTTTAATGTACATATATCCGAATTCGTAATTATTAAAATACTTAAACGGAAATATCAAATGTATCTAAGTTTTAAATAAAAATTAACTTCAAGTGTCACCAGTCGAAAAAATGAGTTAAGAATCTATTATTCACACAATATCTCTCAATTTCTCAATAATCTCCACGCTATTTTTTTAGAAACGTCTGGGCGTAGGAAACTTAAATTTGACACAATGATAAAGCAAATAAACACACTTATATCTTCTTACTTTACATTCAAAGATAACATAGAAATTTTAGAAGGGGTAAATGAAATTGGGATTTTCGAAATATATATTTTTTAATAAACTATATACAGAAAGAAGATGTCTGAATTTGAAGTTTTGTGTTTTATAAAAAGTTCGGGGATTCTTAAATATTTAGACTTTTTTTTGAAAAATAAATATCTCTGGCATTTTCTTTTGAACAATTTCAAGAAATGAATTAACTTTCTCTTTTCTTTTGTGTTTTACATATAATTATTCTGAAAAATATTTGTATTTATTGCTGTTACATTTTTTTAAACACTGTAATTTACGTTGAAGATATGAAAATATTTTTTTTTCTGAATTTCATCGTCCAGTTTTTCCCAAAAAAAATATTTCATGGGAAGTTACATAGCGTCATATTTTATTAAATTTCAATTTTCACACCCCACCGGTGCAAGAATGGCTCAGCAACCTTAAATTTTGACTATAGAAGTAATTACAAGTCGGATAATTTTACAAATAATAACTAAATATAAAACAATTATTTATAATATTTGAACTTTTGGGAAGAAGAGACCTTCATCTAAAGCTTTAATTTCTTTCTTTCTTTTCAATAATTAAATTTGCTTTGGAAAAATAGTATATGTCTCCGCCCTTTAGTACATACATAAATACCTATGTTTTTTCTAATTGTAAAAATGAGAGCCTATCAATTTTCACAATAATCCATTAGCTGGTTTAAACTTTTTACCAAATTTTCTATAGAATTTTCATTTTTCCTCTCTGGGGATTTTTCTCGGTATCCATTTGGTGGTATCTTGTTGTCCCTTTTCTGTGGTCCCTATTATTTCACTTTCTTCTTTAATTTTGACTTCTTACAATTTCTTATTTAATAAGCAATAAAGAACACAAGGCAAAACTTTTGAATTTACCAACGTTTAAAATTTAATTTTATCGAATGAGTGTGATTTAATATTATCCATAGCTCCCAAATTAATATTAAAAGTAAGAAGCAAATTAGTGAAAAACATTAAAAGATGGATAATAAAATTCATCACATTTTAACAATATAAATAAAATGTTCACAATATAATTATAACTGACCATTGCGCTCCGTGTAAATGCGTTATTTATACTGCCGTCTAATTTTAGCGATTTATAGATACTTTCTAGTTTGATAGAAAATAAACTAGCGATGAAAGTGACAAAATATACCACTGTCTCATTTTTGCTGGAGTGCACCTCTTAATGTGAGGAAAGGATTTCCGAACGTGGTGTAAGTGGCGCAAGTAAGAGAATACCCTCTGAACGGCATAATAAAGAACTACTCTAGGGAGTGGAGATGGATATTAACCGTAACCTAGCTTTTCTGTACATGGATATAAAAACACTCAGGAATCTTAAAATCCACGCCAGGAAACGGACTCTATGCGATCACAAATGCGATATGTAAAATTCTTCATCTTCGAGATTACTTCCAAAGGAAGGTCTCCTAGAGGTGGATTCTAGTAAAAGTGCTGAGATCAATTATCTTGTAGAAAATATATCTACATCAGTTTACTAAACTTATGTAGCTAGCATAGCAGTAAAAATGGAATTTTGAAATTGGAATGATTATTACTACCAAATTGTAAATAACTGCAATAAAACGCGGTAACAAAAAAAAACTTACCACTCTTTTTTGAATCCATATTATATCAAATGTTTACTGTGCAGAAAAAAGTAATGTCTTTACAGAGTTTATGGTAACATTTATTTTGAAATTTTTTAGTAATATTGAAACATAAATTTCAATTAAATTAAAGATAATGTATATATCCAAATTAAAAAGCAAAATAAATGTATATGAAAAGAAGTTTTCTATTTCTTTATAATAACATTTTAACGAGTTATTATTATATGCCTAACCCGACATTACGTTAAATATTGTATTTATATTATACAAGTCACAAAAGAATATGAGAAAATATTTCGTAAGATTGTTCAATTTATGAAAAAGAACTTACAACGATATTTTACTCTAAATTATATAAAATATTTAAACAAAATATTAGATGAATGGAAATGACCATTTTTAAAAAGTACCTTACTTAATTAAACCACACAAGTTACATTTTATTAAAAAAATAACCCTATTATTTTTATACAAAAGTATAAGGAATCTCATTATTTGACATCTCTTTCACCGATGTTCATTAAAATGCTTATGCCATCTGTTTTCTCTCACATTACATACCAAAAGAACTTTTTCATTTAAGCTACGGCGGCCGCTATTGCGACGTTGTTTTGTTTACTTTCTTTATTTTCATCTCATCACTCCCCTAAGGCATTCACAAATATTAAATGCACTCCTGAAATATTACAGCATTATCTTCAACTGTTTCAAATGTTGAAATGAAATATCTCAATACAATTTTTTCAGTATTTTTATTGAAACAAAACGAAACCAATATAATAAATAAGTTGATGATTATAATTAATGATGCATCAATTACGGGGAATTAAAGTAGTCGGTCAATTGAGACGAATTAATTAAATCTTTGCCAAATGAAGTGAATTTTCAAGTTTGTCACAACAAATATATATTATTAGGTGTCAATTACTAGTGGAAAAAAAATATTTAGAATTGGAGGAAAAAGTTAAAAAGAGAAAAAATTGTAGTATGGTCCGTCACGAAAAATGCTTCTATGGCTCAAATAAGTTTTTGTATACCAACAAATATTTAATTGAGTCTTAGAAGCATTTTTCTTCACGAAATATTTTAAATTATATATTTTTTATTCTTTTCTAATAATTTAATGTAATTTTTAAGAAATATTTCAATTAAATTTAAAAATATTTTCAGACAATTAAAAACATTTTCATTCCTTACTATCAAAACAATTACGTTCTGAAATTATTCCAATTACAAAAGAAACCGAAACAAATTTATCCACCTTTTCACGAGTGTATTACACATAAAAAACTTATACATTTCCAAATTTCTTTAAAATATCTATATTCGCATTCAAAAATAAATGCCTGTAAATTTAGTCCAAGGTAATAATATTTAATTAATTAAATTGCAATGCCTTGTATCTACAATATTTAAATAAAAAGTTTCTATGATACTTGAATCAATAACGCAATATTAGTTACTACACTAACGCGTCGACTTAGATTAGAAGATTTTTTAAAATCCCAAAATACAACAGAAAAAATATCGACTAAACTAAAAACGTTAAATATTCTGTTTATTCAGTCGTTTTGCTCAAAGAACGAGAATATAGGTATAAGTACATAATTGGTGATTTATATTACAATTTTTAATTCAAGGTGCTTTAAAAAAATTGAGTGCCATAAATTATGTCAAAATAACGAATATCAAATAAATCTTTGCTCACGAGTGATACTTCAAAAAGAGAAAATGAAATAAAGGCGTAATCCCAAATCAATAAATTGTTTCAGGCCTAAATTTATTAGTTAAAACTAATCCTATTTATTCCCATAAAAGAAAAAAACCTAATTTTGAAAATATAAAAACATCCTTATTTATGTCTTAGATGTAAACATATAAATATTAGCAAGCATAAGCACAATACAGAAAAAAAAATCGAAAATCTTAATTTATACTTTCTCATCATCATGTATAATATTGCGAAATTAGTAAAAGGAAAAGGAAATCCTTCAGTGAAAGGAAATTACTAAAGACGAAATTTACCAATTTTTTTATATACTTCATAATGAAAGGTTCGGTTATTGATTGAGAACCTATCATACAGTCGAAAATGAAATATTTTAACATTCTTGCTAACAGCGAATTCATCAAAATTTGTACATAATTAGACAGGCAGCCTTGATTAAGATCTATAAGATCTATAAGATATTAGAATAGAATAGCTGTCCTTATTCCTTAAACTGTTAAATTCGTAGTCTAATCGTAGTCTAATAATTATTTCAATGAACACATTATATTTCCAAATTAATTATTTTCCTTTATATCGCAGATTGACCTATTCGTAAAATAACTACTAATATTAACCATACTATATACACATATACATATACATACACATACACACACACACACACACACACACATATATATATATATATATATATATATATATATGTATATATATATATATATATATGTGTTATATTCCTCCAAACAAAATATTAAAATAATATATTTACTTTCTTATTTATGGACTTGTAGTAATTACAAAGTAATTTCTGAACAGACGAAATATCTGGTTCTAATCAATAGACATTAAACATACCTAGGATAATTGTGACTGGTATCGAGAATTATGAGAATTAAAAAAACACAGCAACAAACACTAATAACTTGTATTAAATCTAAAAGTTGGCCAAATGTTTTAAAATGTGGATACTATTTGGTTGCAATTTCTTTTTCACTAAAGTTGGAAAAATTTTATTCACGGCAGACGTTCCATACTTCGGTCACGTACGGAACCGGATTTTCTATTCGCTTCTTTTCTTATTTTGTCGGAACACGAATGGAAGCGCCTACCAATAAATGTAGTGTGGGTGAATGCTTCCTTCAAAATTTATTGAAAACATTTACGAGACGAACAGGAAAATTATCTTAAATAGATTAATATTCATATTTATTACATTAACTGAAATAGATTTATATTCATATTTATAAAATTTATGTTCAATTTAGATGCTTTTAAAATTTTGTAGCAAAATCGTAAAAATGGCTAAACGTGAAGCTATCTTAAGCTTCCCGTAAATCCGTTTTAATACATCTTTCACATAGCTTTCTCAATTTTTATTTGTTTCACGTAGATATGTGAAATGTTATAATCGTCCAATTTTTGGTTGTAACGGCTTAAAATTTCATGAAGTTGCAATAAATAGAAAAAAGTAATGTCTTTGAAGGTAAAAGAAGTGTAGAACCGTCAGGCCGGGAATGTAGAATAGAATAAAATTTTAATAACTTTTTTGTTACAAAGAAATAATATACATATTTAAATATGTAAGAAATTTAATTAAATAAAAAAAACATTTTATAATTAAAATACAATATGTTTCAGGCTTTAACCTGAAAAATGATATATAATATAATCAAATGACATTGCGTTTGATATTAATTATTTGTATTTGTAAATGTAAATTTATGCCATTATTAGAGTAATTATTTGAAATTGCCATAAAAAATTAATTACAAGTGACTTAATTATTAAGTTAATTTATACATTAAGACGTAATAAGTTAACAAATTCTGCAGACATAGAAAGTTATGGAAACTTTATTTATGTGCTTTATTCTTGGTTATCCTAAATTAGTAGTTTACCATCATTCACTGTTTCCAAAAATTACAATAATTTGTCCTTAATGGATTATAATATAGCC
Source organism: Druceiella hillmani (assembly GCA_039881145.1). NCBI lineage: Eukaryota > Metazoa > Arthropoda > Insecta > Lepidoptera > Hepialidae > Druceiella > Druceiella hillmani. The sequence goes on from JAYKKI010000001.1 coordinate 5,705,539, forward strand.
AGCTATAAAAAAAATGTTCGTGAAAGAAATCAGCGACTTGCACATTTTGTTTCTTTACTTACAAGTAGAATTTTATAAAATATAAAACAATTACAAACAGTTACACTTTTACTCCGATACGTATATAAATTTAAAAAAATATTTCAGAAAAAAATGTATATGCAAAGACAATCACTCTTATTTACAATCCTCATTTAAACACTATATTTTATGATTCTTAATAAACCAAACTTTACTTTTCCTGTATTAATTAAATGTTTAATTTAATATATAAATAAATAGTTCAAAATGTGTTTACATTCCTGATACAGAATTTCGAGCTAAAGTAATAACAAAATATTAATTTCTCATTAACTAATGGACCACATTTTCATAAGAAAATTGTTTAGAAATGCCGTAGTAAAGTTTCGCCGGTATAGTTCCAGCCTGCTCATTTGCCGCATAATTTATGACACCACAAAGATGCTTAGGCTTCATAAATAAAACCAGGAGTACTTAGCTAATTACAACGACGAACAACCCTTCATTGGTAAATGAAAATTATACTAAAATCGGGAATATCATAATCGAGAGTATAAAGATAAAATAGAATTGTAGATTTAATAATAATAATATCAGTTTGTGGAAAACTAACAACCGCGTTATAAGGAATCTTAATTTTAATTTCCAATAAGAATTTAGGCTTAGTCTCGCTAGCCGATATTTTTGATTAGTTTTTTTTAGCGAATGTAAGAGCGATTGTGTATTTTCAAGTGAAATTATCACGCTCGCACGCATGAACACGCCAGAGCTCGTGCGCTCGTTCGTGTATGCGTGCGTTCGTGCGGGCCTGCGTGAGCGCGTGCGTGCGTGCAGGCGCGTGGGCGCTCGTTCTTGAGCGTGTGTTGCCGCGCGACTGGGCGCGCGCGCGTTCGAGGTCGCGTGTGCGTGCGTGTGTATGCGTGTGCGTGTGCGTGCGTGTACGTTCGTGTGTGTGCATGTGTGTGCATGTGCGTGCATGTGTGTGTGTGCGTGCGTGTATGCGTGCGTGTATACGCGCGTGTGTGCGAGCGTATGTGCGTGCGTGGGGGTGCCAATAGGTGTGTACGTGTGTGTGTGGGTACGTATGCGTGCGTGTGCATGCGTGTGCGAGCGTGTGTGGGCTTATCCATGCGCGTGCCTGCGTGGGCTATCCGTGTCCGAGTGTGTGCGTATGTGGTAGTATGTGTGTATACGTGTGTGTGCGTGTGTGTGCCGGGATGTGTGCTTATGCGCATAGGCGTGCGTGTGAATGCGTGTGCGTGAGTGTGCGTGCAGGTGCGTGCACGCGTGGGTGTGTGTGTGACGCAATAATTTTTATTACTCAATATAGCGTGAACCTTATTTTACAAGTGATATTTTATGATAAATTCTTAATAAAATCTCGGTATTTCCCCAGAATATGAACCAGTTTTTTTTATTTTTCATTGCTAATTGTGTACTATTACACCCTAACAATATCAAGACACAAATATCCTTTGCTATTAAAAGAATATGAGAGCATCGTCCACAATTCTTACATTTGAGTTTATGTCTGGCAGCCAGTTTGTGAATTCCGCCTGTTTACAAAACGCTTAAGCGTTTCACAAAACTTTGCTCTTTCCGAAAAAGATAAGTAAATTTTCAGTCGGATTAAATATGAAATACGTTAAATTTCAATTACATTTTGTATCCCATTTTACGGCCAGACAAATACGTTGCCGTTTTATAACAAAGCTTCAAGCAGATCATCGAAATACAGATAATAGTTCTCATATTTACCACTCGTAGCTCTGTGTGATCAAATCCTGACAGTGGGCAATGTGAATATAAGGCACAAATTTAAGTAATAATTGTACTCACAGCGAAACGTATGAAACTTGAGGAAAAGTTGTGATAGTAATGTAACCCAACTAAGTGCAAAATATTTCGTCGAAAAAATGTGTCTCGATTAATTTCATAATAAATATTGTAATATTTCTGAAAGTATGTATTTTAATTACATTGAAGTCATTATTGTAAATTGTTCAATAGTTTTTTCATTCCCTTATACTAAACTTGCTAGGCGTGCTACCATTTTAAACGCGGTTATATTAGCTTCACTTTCGTGTAACTATATAAACAAATTTATCAATTCAATTTTTACGGACTTCTAATTATCGTATCAAGTTGAAATTTCCTAAAGTTCCTTTCCGCAATTATACTGGTTTGTTTAATGAGTAATGAGCATTTTTTAAATATTATATAGAAAATATGAGAACGTTCTAGAAGCTTTAGTTGTAACTAAGAGGCTGCACTATTAACACAAATAAAATATGGACGGCATTGAGACGCATGTGAGACAGAGTATCAATCGGTTCACTCTCGAGTCGAATACCAATCTGGTCACTCTGCTGCCAAAGCTACGCGTAACATAAACTAACGAGTAGATGTTGGAGCAATATCTGAAGCCACTGCAAAAGAATAGTTCCGGCAGATTCGCAGCGGCGATTATTCCCTGAGTGATCAACTACACACTAGTCGACCGGTGAAATTGGATAGCGACATGTTGAAACTATTAATTAAAGAAGATAGCCGATTAGCTACGCGCTGGCTAGCAATTGAGCTTGGGTGATACCACTAAACTATAGAGAATCACTTACACAACTTGGGAAAAGCATGAAATATTGGTTACCTACTGTTTGGTTACCAAACAGACTCGCATTAAAGTTTTGGATTTTGGTTGGACACAGATCCCTCACTCACAATATTCCCCAAACCTTGCACCCACTGATTATTGTTTGTTTAAATCGTTTAGCAATTACTTATCACCTACGACAGTTCATAGCCCAATTTTAACCGCTTGAATTTTATATAGATGCTATTCACTCCCTGCCGGTACGTTGGAGATAAGTGGTATAAAATGATGGTGAGTGATGAATTTACACATGGCGAATAATCAATTTTAAATTGGAAATATATAAACAATTTACTACAATAATAACCGCTCATTAATTACTAGCGAACCCAATAAAATGGTACCAACATGCTGATATCAAGATAGCAAAGGGATATTACAAGCTTCTCAATAGCCAACAGTAAAATCAACGAATTTGCACTCGTTTGATTTGATTCAATGAATACTTTGGTTAAATATTTTAATCAAGAAGATTTCCTTAGAATATCTCACTAACTAATCGTAAACTCGTTTATATAATACATTTGTTTAGAAGGAGAAATTGCCAAGAGAAATGTTTATTCTAATATCGGGTTTTAATAAGAATGGGAGTATAATCCAATCATTATATTACGCTCATTTTTTTAAAGTCTATAGAATAAACGCATCAATAAAATAAATGAAATTTCATATATTTCATTGATGGTGTATTTTGTTTCTTTAAAAATTACGACCAAGCTTGAAAAATGAAAGTTGAAAATACTATAAATAAATGGATTTATGTAAGTATGGTATTTTAACAAGCTCTAAAGCACTCAAAAATTGTACAGAACATTTATTAAAAAAAAAATACGCGTTACCATATTTTAAATTACACATGAGAATCCAAATGGTCATCCCAAAGACTTTCATTATAAAATAATACAAAGCAGCTGATAGGTTAGTAATTTCCCCATACCCTGAAAAATTGCAAGAACTTTTCATGCAGTAACAATACGCCTGAAAACTTCTAGACGTTTTCTAAAGAAGTGCTTTTTATAATCTGGCAACTACATATAATTGATTATGTAGTAAATAACTTATGAACTTATTTATATGACTACTAAAAGACAATGTTATTCCATCAGTAATGATTACGATGTTTAATCATTTCGTATTTTAAATAGATGGTTACGATGCTTAATAGATGATACGATGTTTAATAGATGATACGATGTTTAATATATTGTTACGATGTTTAATAGATGGTTACGATGTTTAATAGATGTTACGATTTTTAATAGATGGTTACGATGTTTAATCATTTCGTATTTTAAATAGATGGTTTCGATGTTTAATAGATGATACGATATTTAATAGATGGTTACGATGTTTAATAGATGATACGATGTTTAATAGATGATACGATGTTTAATAGATGGTTACGATATTTAATAGATTGTTACGATGTTTAATAGATGTTACGATTTTTAATAGATGGTTACGATGTTTAATCATTTCGTATTTTAAATAGATTACGATGTTTAATCATTTCGTATTTTAAATAGATGTGAAATTGAAAAGTTTCGCACATTTTCGGTTCATATAGATTTAATACGAGACATTTATAAAGTTTTTCGTCTTCGATATTTTAATAATAGAAATAAATTTATAAATATTGACGTATACGATATAATTTCGTTACCATTTTGCTACTATTCTGGACTTATTTAGAGAGAAATTTATACCAATATTTAAATAAATTATATAAGTTTCACGTAGCGAATATGAAGTTGATTTAAAATATACACGAACTTGTTGTTGGAACTTCAGTACGAAACGCCCTCAAAATCTAGATTTCAATAAACACAATTTTATGGGATGTGATTTAAGTGGGATCTGATTTAATTGAAATAAGTTCTTTAAACATATGCAAGCGTAACGGATAGATGTTTATACTTAAATTCCAATTTAATCGGATTTTGAACACGATTTCATTTTAACACTCTTCAGCCATAGATTATCTTTTCATGATATTATTTATGAAAGATTGCTGTAAAAAGTTTTTTTTTGAATTGTTTCGTTGTTATTATATTATAATTATGGTTTAATATATAATAAAACTACCTGCATAACTATAGGTAGTAAATGAAAATGATGAAACGTGAATGGCCCGATTTTCTTCTTTTTATAATAAGAAAATAAGTCATAAGATGTACAATTGATATATTTACAGTGTAAAAAGAGAAGTTTGAATATGTCAAAATATGATATGTTACCTTAACTTTTTATATTTGAAATTTTAATATGTATAAAAAAATTACACTTTACAATGTTATTACTTTAATATTAACAAATAAATATTTCAATTGTATACATTTATTTAAGGAATATTATCAAATTGTTGCCATTTTATTTTCATTTAAATACTATTCAAGAGGGTAATTTATTATATTTTTAAATACATGTGAAGTGAAGAAAAATTGTCATAAATATAAAATTATTATAATTATTGCCAATCAAATTAACTTCACTTTTTATTAAAAAAATGATTATTTAAACATAACTTTTCAGGATATTATTCCCTTATTTCCCGTATACAAGAGTGTCCTTTTTATCCTTTTAACATCTTATGTCTAAATTTATCGATCTATTTTCCTTAGTCTATCGAGTATTTTTGGAAGTTATCCTGTAAGAAAGGCTGTAAACACAAAAAAGTATATAAAATTCTAAAAGTTATTGCCTTTAACGCAAATAGCTTTAATTCCTTCATACATCATGAGTCATCCTTCATTTCTTCATATACCGTAAGTCATTTTTTATATTATTTTTTCCATAAAAAATACCATGAACTTTCTATTAGGGTGAGGAACATTATGAATATTTTGAAAATATTTCAGGTCAGAAAAAGAAGAAGCAGATAAGAAAACGGAGTGCTCAACAAAGAAAGCACATGTGGTAAATAATGTATAATAGTTTATAAAGTTAATAGTATCTTAAATAAATAACTTGAAATTGACATAAAACAAAACCATTAAAATAAAAATCATATCAAAAACATTTTATTTTCTTAAATAAATTTTCATTTAATACACAATATTCAATACAATACTACGAAGGCAAACAATCAGTTTTCTATATCAAAAATTTAAATGACGTGTAAATTTTACATTTTATATATTTCTTATTTGGTCAGGATAAAAAGTGGTGCAAAAATAGCTTAAACTAAAATATAGGTTAAGTTCTTTGATGTAGGAAATTGATCTAGTAATTTCAAAATGGTGTCAGTTTCAAACCCAAAATTATAAAAAAAAATTAAATGCTTTTATTTAATTTTCTTTTCCATCGTTTATTTGGAAAAAGGAAAACCCATTAATTCTCTATTAATATTTACGTACATCGTACTATCTATATCACCATACAACGTCATTTTGTGTCGCTAAATACATCTTTTGGGAATTTGTGCATTCTATTCCGTATTAAGGTACATTTATTAAAAAAATACGACTAATTAATTAATTTATATTTCAGAATTTTTAGGTAACAAAAAAAAACTAGCGTCAGTGAACTAAGTCAGGTTTACCATTCATTTTAATTCCAAAATTTCTTGGAGTCGAGTCCTGATACAGCAAGCTGCGGATATATTTAGTCATTAACTTGATCAGAAACATTTAATCAGATGGGATTCACTTTCCTAACAAGCTTACGCATATTACCTCAAATATACCGTATCTCACATTAAACTGAAAATATTTCCTAACACAGTTTCAAATTCAGAGCAGAAGTTTATAACAAATATGGTGTATGTGGAAAAATGGGTAGTTATATTCTCTAAGTAATGAACTAATACCGTATTCAGCTACTCTGCAGTTCATTAAATGAAAAGAGTTTATTTGAAGCTAGAGGAATAAGTATTTTCATTTGAGTGAAATTAAAAGACATCTAATTTTCCAAAAACGTAAAACAAATTAAATGGGCAAAATTTAGCCAATTTCTTTAGCTTTTGATCCTGACTACTATGCTATTTGCTGTTTTTTTTGTGAGAACTAGATGGGAATTCCAAAATGTTAACAATTTTATTTAATGAATGTTTAAACTCAGAAAAAAATTTAAAATAAAGTTCTCGTTCAGTATTTTTTTTAACATTTGGTAACAGTTTAAAATTTCTTTATTTTAAATTTTCTTCGTGTTTTCGTTATTACTATTAACTGAAAAATATTTAAGAAAAATGGAATTAATAGCAAGCCTATTATTACTAATCATATTAGCAAAGATCTGCAAAATCGACATTTGGCTCTGGAAGAACCCAAAATAGTCAACAAAGACAACGAATTGTGGAAGAAGATTGTTACGAGGTTATGGACAGCGCGACAATCACTGCAATGCACCAGTACATAACTACAGGACAGCCTTCCTCCGTCGGTCAGCTAGGAATAAAGGAAGAAATAGAGGAACATACCTATTATTTTATAGTAAAATAAAAAATTAGTGTTTGCACTCTTTAATTTGAATGCGTCAGGTATGTTGCTATGTATAAAGTTCGGCTGTTGTCTATAGTTGTGTCCATGGATAAGTTAACCACTGGATAACGCATAAGAATACAGTTGTATGAAAACCAAGCTAGCCACTACTCATTAGGGTAAACGTACCACGTGACACCGTTAGCCAATCAGTGCTTTGTCCCTTGGAGTAGCACAGAGATGTAGATTGCTCGATACTGACGTATTTTCGATGTGTCAAAGTAAGGGTTTAACAAATTAAAAACATCGTTATTTAAAAACAAGAATTTTTGTAATATAATCACTATATTAACTTAATAAACTGTTGCAAGAAATATTGTTATATATATAAATATATATATATATATATATATATATATATATATATATATATATATATATATATATATATATATGTAAATATTTATAATTTACTGGAGAAAAAACACACACGCTTCTTGTCGATTATACAAAACTCAGAGATATAAACAATAATGACTCGCATTGCCCAGCCACCTGTATCCATTTTTCTTTTCAGTGCAGGTAGTTCGGAAACCTAAAATGATAAGTGTAATATAAGTAAAATATAATATTTTATGCTTAGAAATCAATGAACTTATTTTAATTTTTTTAAAATATCTTCACAATTAAATGAAAGTAGCATGATGTACTATTATTTCTACTTTCTTTAAGTTCTTTACCACGACCTACGTTTCGTTGTATTACAACATTTTTAGGAGGACAAATTGTGCCATCGCTTGGCTAGAGACGCATCAACATACATGCTTTATCCAGTAGTTAATTTATCCATGGTTGTGTCTATCATTTAAATTAAAATTCAATTAAAATTAAATTAAAATCATTTAAATTCAAGTAAAGCTATTGCACGTGCTAACCAACTTCTAGTGCATTGTTGCACCAAATACAGCTAAATTTATCCATTGTTTAAATAATATATGCAAAGTAGTTTCTACTTTAAGGTAAATGAATCAATTAGTAGGCGTCATTGAAATAATTTCAACCCTGTACTTTATCCGCAATCACCGAATTACAAAGTTATTGTATATGTTATGAAAATAAATTTCAAGCATAGGTTAATATATAAAGAAAAATAGAGAAATTTGGAAAAAATTTGGATTTTAATGTTTTTGCTGGTCTACAATAATATTACAAATATATTTTACAAAACACTTCATTAACTTTCAGGACAATAATTATCGAGACGCGATATTTTGCATCTGTTTTGTGAGTCAATGATGTAATAAAATATATATTAAATTAAATAAAGTTGAAAATCATTCAGAATACCTGGTAATAAAATAACATTTGCTTTTCAATTCCATTATTAATTTTGGTGCAATTTAAATATTGAAAGTAAATATTTATAGTAATAAAAGTCACCAAACAGTATTTTAGTCGCAAAAAACCTTTTACAAGTGTTTCATGCTTCAAACGAATCACTCATGCATCCTTACCTGTTTTTAAGTTTGGCTAATATCACTGTCATGTACCACATTTTTTTTACCAAAACAGACTTTTTGAAGTAAGAACTTCTTTCGGCTCACTTTGTCCAAAATTTGTTGATGGAAAAAGGTTTGCGATTTTGCTTGTCATAAAGAGACGGAAGTCTAACTTCGAGTGTTGATGCTTGTGTTTTTTTTTATATAAAATGACTTATTTCTGCATATTATTTACATTTTTTAAAAGCACAAAAATTTAGAAATGTTCTGATGGAAAAAAAAATTCCCGGTGGTCTTTGATATAATCCCACGGCTGTGTTTCTTTATAGGTTACTTTTTAATAAAAATATTTTAATAAAATAAAAATATTTTATTTAAAAATATGATTTTGTAGAACTAAAATAGCCTCCTCCTCTCCCAGGCTCGCATCATTCTCGTTATATAAATTCAACATTTATGATGAAAACGTATATTTTCTCTTTAGACAAATGTATTTACATATTAAATGAAATAATTTTTATATGACTGTATGAGTTTTATAAATTAATTAAGTTAATTTGTATGAATTATCATAGAATTTAAATTTAATTTACCTAATTTTTTTGTAACTTTTATGTTCAAAATTTTCCATATATACAATACAATTATGTTGATTGCCCTATTTTTCATTAATGGGTAGTTTTAAACCCAAACGAATTTGTTTTTAGTTAGAAAAAGGATAATTACTTCTATAAATTAAACTCTTCACTAGACACATGCGATACTTCTACATCAGCACTCGCTCTGAAATATTTCGCAATTAATATTAAAGTTAAGCCTGGCTTATTTCATTATTTAGAGTTTTAATTTTTTTGTAGTGACCTAACGGTGCTTATTTTAATTTAATTTTAAATAAAATATGCAAAATGTTTAATTAAAATCTTAATTATTTTTTCATGTAGATATAAAAATAAAACGAAGGACTAACATTAAATTTTAATGAAATTCTTGAATGCGTGTAAATAATATTAAAATATTCGGATTAAAAAATAGCTTTATGGTTATAATTAAAAAATATATAGATTAATTAATACACAAAGTCATAATGACATTTTCATAATTTGTATGATTCATTGAGAACGTAATTTTAATTTACTGTGTTATATTTGTTATTAACTTTTTCTTGTACACAAAAATATTATAATATATGAAAATTATTTGTCTGTGACTATTATAAATGTAAGTCAACTGTTTTTTTTATTATAAAAGGGATATCAGAATTAATACCTATAACCAAGCATTTTCAAAGATGTTTCCATTAGTTGAAGTAGACAGATCCTTCGCTTTTTATTTGTATCGGTGTAATTAATCAAAAAAGGCTGACAAGATTCACATATAAATTAAAATAATTTTATCTGGATTACAACAGGGTTATAGACTACGCCGTCTATATAACAGACGTTTATTTTTTAAAATACGCCGCGTTTTCCGATTTTAACAATTAAAAATTACAAGGTAATGAGAAGTAATTATTGTGAATTTAAATTGATTTTATATTCTAAATCAGTCTCAGTATCAGTTATAATCCTACTAGATTATATTTAATATCAATTGATTAAATAAATACTTAACGTATATTCGGGGCATTATATTTGACAATTGTTTGTTTTTAATTTGGTGTGTAAATATTTCATTTAATTATTTTAATGGAATGACATAAATTATATCTTCTAAAGAATTTAAATCCATAAATTATGTGTGAGTTAGACCTAATTTTTACTACATGGAAATAATATTACTCGATTGCAATATTACTTCCATGTAGTAAGAATGAGGTATAACATAGATTACAAAGTACAGAAAGTCAGTTCATTTTATAATCCTTTATTGGGGGTCTAGAATTATTTTTGAATGATTTCAATAGATATCATTGCGTGTTGCAATATTAATTGTAATAATTTTGGCGTTCAATTTGGTGTAATTGAATGTTTTAAAATTTGTTAGTACTGAAATAATAGTATTTTCACCTCATCCTAATTTTCAAATTACACACATAATTACCCGTTTCGTGCTGAGACACCGTCTTTTTTCTATTTAATTGAGTAAATTTAAAATTCAAAAAGTTAAATGTGCTGACACATTTAGTTAAAGTTCCAAATGATCATCGCGATAAAACTGAAATAAATATTTCATTGTTACTATAACAATAAGTTCACACACGCCTGTTCTTATTGTTTAATAGGGAAGAAAATTTTCAATCTAAAAAAAAGTAAAAAAGAGGAAGGGGCAGAGAGAAAGTATAAAAACATACGAAAAAATGAATGTCGAGAAAAAATCATCGTGGAAATGAATATCCTTTTATTTTGAAAGTCTGTTAATAGAAACATGCATTAAAAAAATTGGTGAGAAATTGCGATTGTAGCCTCTAATCACATATACGTACGGATTGCACAAGAGTAAGAGGCATGTCATTTTTTAAAGGAAAATTAAAATCGTTATACTTCAAAATTAAATAATCTAATCATCCTTTTGAAGGAACATCTCCCCTTATCAAGAAACTTTACGAAATGTTGATAACTTGCAGAATTACACGAATAACTCGTTCCCACAAAACTCGAAGCTGTCACGCTAGTCGATATTAAAGCCAAAAATGATTATCAAGAGATCTTAAAAGACGTTGATTTAAGATGTTACTCCAGTATAAATAGCACAAATAGAGACGATTTTATGAATTTCCTGTTTATGAACTATTTATATCAGTAAAATATAGTAAGCTCTAAAGCTTACTATATTTTACTGATATAAATAGTCTTTTTTTTCATATGGCAAACAAAATTTTATTGAAAATTGAAATTGTGTATTACAACTGATGAATTGCCTGAAAATACACGGTTAGAAATATTGTTATTAATATTATTAAGCTTAAGTAGGTTGTTTGCTAAAAATCGTACTATTATTTTTAACGGGAAGTTTAAAAAGAAGAGCGGTCACGAAACTAAAGTATTGGATACTAAATTTTTTTTAAACGACTAAAAAATAAGCAAAATTTTAATAGGGCGCCATTTTAAATACGGTTTAATAAAATCGGTTTATTAATTCTAAATGATTTATTCGCGAGCATTCACTGGATTCCTACGAAGAAGAGCTCTTTTAAAAAGTTATATTTTTAATCGTTTAAAAAAAATTGTTCTTTTACTATTCTGTATCAAACGGTAAGAGTTAAAAGATATTCCTTCTTTTTTTCAAGAATAATAGCCTGTTCGGCAAAAACACTTTTTTCACTTTTAAACATTTACACTTTTTGAAATTATTGACGCATAATAATTGGCAGGATATTATCACAAAACTGAAGTATCTCATTTAAAATGTTTCTTTTTTTCGTTTAAATGACACATTACAGACTAATATTAAATTCATATTGCAAAAGACTTTCCTTCTTCTAAGGGTGCCTCTTCAAGCAGTGAAGGTTAGCAGTCAGCTCTGCGTATTTAGCCTTGTCCTTGAAAGAAGTAAAATAATTCGACGACACTCGTAAATCCTGTCCAGTCTCGCATGTTACATAACCAGGACTTTCTTCTACGATCAGCGTTCCTTCGCTCGCAATTTTTCTTATTATTATTTATTGCGAGAGCTCGTGCCTGTCATACATGAGTACAGACCCCAATGTGCTTTATATTGCTTAATGGTTTGCAAACGCTTGCATTTCTGGTAAACCCGATAGAGGAATTCCTCACTGGTTATTTTATGAGTCCATGGTATAGAAATCATATGCCTAAAGGCCTATAGGTACATTTTGAGTGTTCCTATACGTTACCTTAGATCTTCTTTAAAAGTCCGGGTTTCCCATCCATATAAAAGTATTGATCAGATATAGCACTGGAGAAGACGAATTTGAAGTAGGATTTTAAGGTTAAGATTGCAAAGTACCTTTTAATTTTTTCCAAAAGCACTGTAGGCAATTTCAATGTGAGTTTTGATCTCTACCTTACTATCCCAATTTTGAGTAGGTCAGGCTCCGAGATATTTACATTTATTCACCTGCTCTAGTTTTCGACTAAAAATATACTCCGTTTTAGATTAGGAAAGATAGAGGCGTTAAAAGTCAAAAGTACTCTGATTGCTTTGTGAGTACATTTTGTTTCTCGATTTGAATAATACGTTACCCTTAAAATTGTAATAAAACGTATCCACTTTTGGTTTAGTTGAATAAATACTTAGATTAAACTCTAATTCCGGCTTAAACTAAACATCAAATGGTTATGTTCTAACAAGACCTTAAACAAAATTCCCAACACTGAGATAATTTTTTCTTTTACTTTAATTATTATTTAGAACCCAGCAGAAACCGATATACCTCAAAACAAGCGCTAAAGGCTAAGTTGAAAGTAGAATCATTCTCATTACGGGAACATAAGTACGCAGAAGACGGCTCAAATCACCTCATCCAATTTATTAGCGGTAGTGAAATGGCAAAATTGAATTTCATATTAGTGACACCGGAAATCAGTTCAGTATTTTAATAAATCGGAGATCGGTGAGGTGAATTTACGCTGGCGGAGGAAAAAAATAAATTTCCCGATCATCTTTGCTTTTATAACGTTTATATTTTAAAATTGTTTTTTGTTAAAGAACACGAACATGTAATATTTCGAAAATCGTTTCGGAATATACGTTTTACCAATTAGGGATTTTTAATTTTACTTTGTTTTGACTTTGAAAAATTTCAATGTCGCTGAACAGATTATTATAAAGTTATTATTTGACATACAGCAATTGTTTAATTGTGAAATTGATCACAATTAAATGAATATTACAATATACTCAGGTAGTCAATTAGCAAAGATCTTTGCTAATTGTTCACCTGAAGATGTTGTAAGACAACGAAACCTAGGTCGTAGTAAAGAATTTAAATAATGTAGAAATAATACTGCATCACGTAGTTTCAATTAATTGTGAACAATTAATTTCTATAAAATTAACGCTAAATCTATTCAATACGTGAGACTGATTTTATTATGTGTTAATCAGAGATATTCATTTCTAAATATTGTACTAGTCCTTTCATTATTAATACAATTAACCTATTATTTACAGCAGAGATCATTAAAATGATATTAGGTATTCGAATATTGGACGTACAACTTTATTTGGAATTTTTGATATATCTTAACCATGACTATTTGGTTAACACCATAAAATCACACCCGTTTATGGCTTTTCAAATAGTTTTTATCCCTTTTCTAACAAAGGAGGAGCAATATTTTTTATCTGTGTACTTATGCGGGTAAAAATTCTTTACTATTAGTTAAAATTCTTTACTATTTCTTTACTTTTTTACTATTAGTTATTTTTATTGATCGTTTCTTTAGTTTCAGCTGAAAGTAACTTTTTATTATAATTAATCACTTATAAAACATTTAAAGTTACAATCTATACAAAATTATAATTAGAAAGATAGTGAACTTAATAGACTTAATTTTTTTCTTCAGCTACCAAACGTAAATGTTATTCTATATTTGACAGAAATGAATAGTTTGAGCTATTTTAGATGTCTATTAAATCATTGAATAAAAGTGTTGAGAAGTGAAAATATAGTGCGAATAGTCTAAGATAATGTGCCTGTCAGGACACCAATTACGGTACACGTTTCAACATTAAGCTAATTTTTTTTTCAAAAGTATCTGAACTGCCACCGTGAGTATAGTAAATATTTCTGCAATTACTGTTTTCAAATTTAATAAAAAATTAACTTTAGTTTTGAACTGATTTATTAATAAACACTGATCGACTATGTAGAAATTTACTAAAATATTTCCCAGACGAATTTAAGTCTATATATTTTTATGCGGAAATACCTGTAATTGGATGTATGTTTAGATACAGGTCCTACTTACAAAATTATATACGCTGTAAATGTGGGCACCGATGAATTTAAATCACAGATATTTTCAACAAGTGTTGTGACATAGATAGTACTAAAGTGACTATTAAGTGAATTTTCATTGCCGCGGTGCCCAAAATTTAAATGTTAAAAACTTTTGCGATAAATTATAAAGCGCCCACAATTAAATCAAACTAAACGATGTAGTATTATTTCTATTTTATTTAAAATCTTTACCACGATATAGGTTTCATTGTGTTACAACGTCTTCAGATGGGCAAGATCGTTGCTAATTATTTTGAAAAATAATTATGTTGCCCTTTATGTAACTTTGCGAACATTTAAAAAAATTGTATTCTTGCGTCTGTATAAATTTAACTTTAAAAATATTTTTTATTGAACTTTATTTCTACCTTTTTTTTGTGATTTAATTTATTCATAATATATTAAGTGAATCGTATTATCGGATAAAGTTCTATGGTCTTAATGCTAAGTTTTTTTCCCTTAAAATGTAATAAAATAGTTTGCATAATTATTCATTTTATTTTTCCTGCAATGGTTATCGTTGCCTATTTATTTTAATTTTGGAGAAATGAGCAATTAATCATTAATTTTTATTGTGAATTGAATGGAAGGTAATTCAAGCAAATTTAGAAAACTTGAATCAATTATTTACAACAGATTAAGCATTTACAATGTTTAACGACGTATATACAAACAGATACAACTCACCTATCTATATTTTAACTGTTCAAGATGCCATGTCATTCTGTCACACGCACAGACGAGAACGTCTCTGAATGTTTTATTTTATATATTAATATAATTCTGTTACGTTTTACTGTGTCAAATGCAGTCAATATTTTGTATTATAACTCGTCTGCACTATGCTCCTTCACTAACCGCTTTATCTTCGGCTACAAATAAAAGTCTACAGGTATCAGGGTCTACAGAGTCGGGGCCATGGAGCTAAATCCTAACGAACAATTGCCAAATACACCATTAATGTACTCCCGTATAGTATATACTAAGCCAATCGTCGATCACGCAGCGGGTCGGTGAACAACTAAACATCGCATTTTGTCCACAATTAAATGAAACTACGTGATGTAGTATTGTTTCTACTATATTTAATTTCTTTACCACGACCTAGGTTTCGTTGTATTACAACATCTTCAGGTGGGATATTAGCAAAGATTATTTAATTGTGAATAATGAATTTCTACAACATTAACGCCAAATATATTCAATATTGGATTTTGTTTTAACCGCGGATACGGAAATATAATAGGCAGGATCATGGTCACGCCATTATGTCAGCCTTATGCTGATTGAACTAATTACTGAGCGGCTTATGTTTAACGTGAACCAACAATTTATTGGTTAATTACTCGGGAAAGTTACGTCGGGAAGTTCTGGGTTACGCAAGTAAAACTGTATTTACACAGGTTGATTATATTTTTGTTTCGGATTTTAGACTTTGCATATATAATTTCGACAACGTGTATAATTTTTGATATTTGTGATAACATACATCATGTTTTTCACAAATATCAAAAACTATGGAAAAAAGTTACGTCATATATTTTCTTAGAAAATTATTTTAACATTGCGAGTGGATAATATTTTACTACTTTATTACGGACTATGTGTTATTAGCATACATACATATTTATATCACATTTTATTCATCACTAGTTACCTGGATGATTAAAAAATATCAATAAAAATGTATCTTCTAAAATGTTATGCATCCAGCAAAAAAAAAGTCATTAAACTATTTTGGCAATATTCTATTCCTTCCCTAATTACAAGAAACTTGAATAGGCCCAATATCGGATCTGACATTGAGGCGTTTATTCCACAATAACCTAAAAAAAATGGGTTGAAATCCTGTCTCTTTGGATCAAGAAGAAGGAACTATTTAACCTAGAGGACTCGTAAGTTTTTCTACTACAATTATAAAAACAAAGTAAATAAAATACTGCAAACTATGTCGCAAGAAAATAATTAGATCTCTTTTGATCATATCTATGAATGATTAATTCTAGTTTTAAACTAAAATGATTTATATTCTTAACATGACAAATATTGCAATGGACACCATTGCGACTAATCTAAGTCGCTGTTTACTTTACAAACACTTAAAAATAAATAAAAAAATAAAATCACCTTGCTTGACACCCAGTAATAAAATACAGTTTCATATATGTATAAATATATATATGTATGTATATATATATATTCATATGCACTCTTCTGTGGCATTGCATTCTCTTTTTATATTTTTAAAATTTTTTTTTACAAATCGAAATGCTAATGCAAAATTTTAAACTCAAATATTTATCGCTCGCATATTATATCTCATTACAATATTATCCTTAACAATGTAGGTAATTAGATCTGATCACTTGTACTCTGCATCTGTGTTACTAGGTGTCAAATTATTTTCGTTAATCAAATCGTTGACTATCAAAATAAACACAGGGACCAAAATTGATTTTAGAACAAATTTAAATAAATTTAAAATTCACGTGTAAACAATTAACAACAATAAAGACGAATATGGAGATAAAAGGATACACAACGTCTATTAATTTGGTAAAGTATTGTTTTCTATCAGAAATGTTAAGATCTAAATAATGTGTGACTCAGTTCAAATCACGCACCTATGCTCATCTAATCTGTGATTTACGCCTTGTTTATATAGGGTCTAGCCCAGTAAAAACCCTAGTAATTTTAAAACTGAGTACAACAAAAAACACCTGTAGCAATCTAAACAAAATTTACAACAATTATATTTGTCACACGGATAATAAGAAATGAAATAAAAATGTTTTCATCACACATATTTTGTCCATAATTCTGAAATAAATGCTTCAGATGTATTAAAGTATTTTCACTTTGCTAAGGAGAAATTCCAATATGTTCAATCGAGTGAACGTATTAGAATTTCTCTTTAGCAAAGTGAAAATAGCTTGTAGGTATATGTAATACTATCCTCTAGAAGAAGCCCACAACACGCTCCAAAGAGCTAAGTACTTGTAAATTTACTGAGATTTAATGCTTCCGTTATCCTATTTATCATATTTCACCACAACGTAAGCTGCTGTTGTTCAGTAGTATGAGTGCGCTGAGTTTTCTGATAATAAAGCAAAAAGGTTACATGCCACCTTTGTTCCCGGGAAGCTTTTTAGTATAATTAAATAATTTAGATAATGTTAACCTTTCATACGAAAGTAAAAAAGATATGAAATGTATATATATATATATATTTAAAAAAGGATTCATCTCGATTTCTTTCACAAGTTTTAATTAATCGAAGTATTGTTTTTGTATTTATACGTTTCCATAATTTTGTAAGTAGAGATCCAATTACAGATTCCGTAAATAAAACATGGAATTATTATTTTGGAGTACTTTTATAAAGTTAAAAATATCGTAAATTTCTTAGTAAAATTGAAAAGAATTTATATTGGTAGTTGGCTAATAAGTAATGAGCGCTTATTAATATTATGTTTTTTTTTTATATTTCTATTTTAACATTTATTAGTCGATACAATTATCACCATAATCATTCAGATACTTTAGAATGAAAAAATTGGCGTGTAAACTGTCGTAGGTGGTTTTATGTATCATAGTTATCTAAGCAATTTAAAATGATAGTCCGTTTGTGAAAGTTTCGGGGGGACCATAAGTTGGGCCTGTTGGGCTATATGAGGACCGGGCTACGTCTACAGCTGGTTCCAGGTAAGATCAAGTAGTAACCGCGCACTTCATTTCAAACTTTTATCCAAGCAATGTAAATAATTCTCTATTGTTTCGTGGGCAGTTGCTAACCGATCTGTCGTTAATCGGCTATATTTTTCAATTAACAATTTTAACCTGCCGCTATTCTTTTCCACCGGTCGACCTGAGCGAGTTTGAACACTTCAGGAGTAACAGCCGCTAGGATACTGTTCGAACTATCGTTTTACAGAAGCTTCAGATATTGCTTCAGGAGCTACGCGTTGGTATATGTTATACGTAGCTTCGGCAGCAGAGTGACCAGATTGGTACTTGTAGAGTAGACTGTACCTTACATGCATCATAATTTTGTCCATATTCTATGCGTGTTAAAAATGGAGCGTCTTAGTAACTATTGATTTAATGAAAGCGTTCAAAAGCTATAGCAATAAAATATATAAAAGTGTAAAAACAGTAGTTTAGAGACCCTTATAATTTATTTTTCCAATTTATTCGAGTGCCCCTGACCATATATAAAAATAAAGAAAAAAATCAATTGCTCCCTCTAAAATTTGTATATGAATACTTTTGAATGTTGAAATATATGTGGATGTTTGCAAAGAATATTTAGAAATTTAAAGATGAGTATACATTATCACTATGGCATAAACCAGGTTTCTACGTCAAATTGTCTGTAAGAAAAACGGCAATGACAGCAGTCAGATAGGCAGACGTACAGAGAATTGACGTATTTTTAACACGATTTTCTTTTGCATTTATTTCATTTTCATCCTGCAAAACTATCTTCCAAATTGGTAATGCGACTTTTTATTTGTAAATATAAATTATTTAATTAGACTAAAAAACGCCAAGAAATTTGATAGATGGCATAGAAATTCTTGGCATTAATTACGAAAAACTCAAAACGTTGTTAAAATAAAACAAACTGAATAAAGAAATCGTTAAAATCGTGATCAATTGCTTAGTCCTGCGAAAGCAGTTGTATGTATGTTTTTCGAAAAGAAGATGTTATTACCACGTAGAGAAATTGGAAAACATATTTAAATTGCTCTTTAGCAAAAGTTAAATACTTCAATCCCTCCCGAGTATTTTTTGCAGTATAATGAACAATAGATGTAATTAAAAATTTGTTACTTCACTTCGGGTTATCCACGTGGCAAACATAACAAAATTGTGGTAAATCTTAAATACTGATGTTTTAATGGTTCTCATTTTTAAATTGTAAATTAAGGCAGTTACCGGACTAAGTATGTTAACAAGATATACAATGAGATAAGTATGTGATCTAAACTGAAACGGATAATATTTATAAACAATAGTAAGAGAAATGATATTGATGATGAAAATTCATTCATCTTTATCGTCATTAATCGTTTTCACATTGTTAAATTTTAGATTTAATTAATATCCATTATTATGCATATATTAATATATTAAGTGCATATATTATAAGCATAAATTTTTATATTAAGATAATGCATATATTAAGGATATTAAATTTATTTAATATGCTAATATGCATTATTATGATTTTAATATACTATAAATTCTGTAGAATTTTTGAGAAATTCCTTGTGGAATTTTTGACGATACGTCTTGAATTATCTCGTGTAAAATTGTAAAATAAATATTTTTTTTAGAACAAATCCTTGCAAGTCGTGTCAGACAATAAAATAAATTAAAAAAATAAAACCCTTGAAGTACAAGAATAACTACCAAATACCGTACATATTTTGAAACTTAAACTATATGCTTACTTAAACCTATTTGCTATTTCTGTTAAACTATTTACAAATATTAATTTTTCACAGTGTAAATGTATCGCGATGCATTATAAACTATTCCTTTTACAATCATTATGGATTACCCATAACCTTGCCATAAAATTTTACCAACCCTGTTTTTTTATGATTTTTGGCTCAGATAAACAATAATTAAATTAACAAAATGATTAAACTTTAGGAATAATTTTTAAATATATAGTTTGAAATTGGGAAAATATTATGTATTTTTGAATTCACCATAACAAGGCCTTTCAAATTGTACTAAACATTGTATGCGACATAAGAAAAACAAATGTTTATGTGATTTAAAAAAATGTTTAGTACCTTTATTTACACCCTCTTAATTGTTATGTGATTTTAAAAAGTTAGCAACATAAGATATATTTAAAATACACATGATTTCTGAGAAAATAGGCTTTGAATATAAATAAATGTAAATTTATTGTCTTCTATATCTTTTAAAGTCCTAAAAATATGGACAATAGTTAAAAAATTATGACATCTTGAATAATCTTTACGGTTTTCCCACAATCTTGGCGTGGGTTTCTAAAAAAACCTATTTTTTTTAATTTTGGTTCAGTCCTTTGAAAATAAGAGGGGAGAAAATTTTGCTTGCATATTTCTAAGTATATCTCTAAAGATACTATATTTAAGACCATGAAAAAATATAGTTAATTACTATGTAACAAGCGCTTTTAAAGCGCATTTCAGGTATGTAATTTGCCCTCCATTAAATTTAGAAGTTAATATTTTTGAGTTTTACTTATATATGTGGTTTCGTGTATTTGGGTTAATATCTTTTATTACTGTGTGAAGTTTCAAGTTTCTACGTCAAGGGGTTTCTAAGAAAAACCGCTGCGACCGACGTACGAACAGACTCTTGAGTGATTTTATACAGATTCCTTTTTTTATTTTAACCTGGGGTTTTTTATGAGAAAAATATGACATTTAGAAAAACTTAACACTTCTAAATAATTTGACAATAAGTCACACGCCAATTTTTATAAATTCTTATCGATTTTTTGCCATTCAATATATATAAAAAAAATTTCTAGCGCCTTCTGCGCCAGACCGTGTATAAGCCACAACCAGTAAAAAATTAGCGTTATTATATTGTCTTCGTCGTTGCGTTTTTTCACTGCAGGTCCATCGAAATGATTCAATGCCTCTATATCAAATGATATATTTATCCTTTATTTAACAGTTGTAGAAAATTAAGTGAATAACATCAAGGATTATTTTATGTGGGTTTGAATATCACGCTTCAAAACACATAATTTTATGTTAACGTCCCAACATTTTTAGTCACATAAATTAATAAATTTTAACGACATCAAAATCAATTATGAACATATAAAATTAATGAAAAATCTTGCTACTGCACTGAAGATTGCGCCCTATAAAATTTCTTCGAAATGATTTTATTGTCTAAGGATTCTGCTACTGCACCACAGGAATGTACGGTTTTGCTATGGCTCCGTAAATAGTGCCCAATAGAATATAATAATAAATGTAAAAATCCTCTAAAATGTATATTACGTTTTGTAAGAGTACAGTAATTATTAATTTCGCAGAAGAAAATTTCTAGATACCAAAGTATTTTAATACCCATTTGACTTCATTTAGGTATACGTTATAGTCTACCTAACCCATATATCTAGTTACCGCAGCCTAAAAAATACGCGCGATAGATAAATATAAAAATCACGGAGTGCAATACTATTATCATTATAACTTCGAAACTATTTAAGATTTCACGACGAAACAAAGTAGATAACAGGGACACTATCAATTACCTTTGTAAAATGCATATCACTAGCTTCAGTATTTTTTGAGTTAAATTTGTGTGTACATACAGAAAAACCGATAGGCAAAGTTTTATATTATTATAAGAAGCCGTAAACATATAAACTTAACGATTTGGAAAACAAATTAATGTAAGAGGTGTACATAAGTTTATTGATTATTTGATTAAATAAAATGGTTTAAAGTTTATTTTGTTACGTTACTTTCTTGAAAAAAAGGCAGAAAGGTATTTGTTAACAAGGTGGCCGCGTTTTTCGTCAGTAACCTTAATAGATGACACCAACACGCGCTTTGCATGTCAAATTATAATTCACAATTAAATGAAACTACGTGATGTAGTATTATTTCTACTATCTTTAATTTCTTTACCACGACCTAGGTTTCGTTGTATTACAACATCTTCAGGTGGGATATTAGCAAAGATTCATATCTTAATAAATAAATTAAAGATAGTAGAAATAATACTACATCACGTAGTTTCATTTAATTGTGAATAATGAATTTCTACAAAATTAACGCCAAATATATTCAATATTCAAATTATAATATTTATTTTTTCTTTATAACGCCGTGAAATTTGTTCAATGGGACGATTTACTGTTGTCGACCCTCAAAAGATTAAATATACAGGTTTTTTATTATTTCGTTAAATACATAATTCACAAATTATATACTAGAAGTTTCAGCTTCATGTAAAGTAAATTTTAAAATAAAATTAGGTTTAATTTGATTCATTTAAAAATTGCTTTCTGAAAAGAAGGAAGTTTGAGTATTGGTATATATTTTTTGTATTTTTTTCATGTCCTATCCTGAATATTCCGTTATTCTAAGATTAATATACCCAATATTATTTATAGGTTAATTTTTAAAAAATATTAATTATTGGTTTTTGTGTAGACAAAAAATAAAATGCACACAAATTTTGCATTAAGTAAATGGAAGGGGAATTGGTAATTAAAGGCGTTTTTTTAAATTTTGTTGTTTTGTTTATTCTCTAGGGTAATCTTGTTATTCATTTAGACAAGTTTATTCTTTGTCTTATTTTATCTATACAAGATCAATGAATATAATCATTACATAATAAATTAACTCATTCAGCTAATTTGTATTTTATTAATATTAGTATTTATTAAAATTTAAATAAATAAATGAAAATTATTAAGTATTTTGAGAAATAAATCGTAGTGTTGTGATGGGACTTGTACGTATCAGTGACCTGGCAAGCTATGTAAACTGTATTTTATCTACTGACAGGATTACTGAAGTCCTATAAGCTGCTAAAATATTTTGTTTATGGTAATGTCGAGTATTTAAATCATAACTCCGTCGCCGAGTTATAACCGTGTAAATTTTTAAACTACCAACAATGAAAATAGGATAATATATATTAAAATAATTCACTAGCGTTAATTAAAGAATTAACGTGTTGCTTTATTTATTCCACCTGGAAGTTTATCGTAAAACGTACCTTCAGCGGGAGCAATTATGGAACTCTGTCGAAAGTAGTGAAAACATCGATATGAAAATTGATTTAAGAGCAATAACACAATTTAATTTATTAGTTGCCTTATCATTTTATGTTCACATTCAAGAAATTCAGATGACGTAAAAATCTGGAACTATCTGGCTCGTGCTTTCAGCGATATCAGGTTATTACAATGCGTCGGATTGCTTAGATATCTGTGTACGACAACTATAGCGGAATATTAATATATAGAAGACTAAGTTAACAGAATATTTACTACGGCACATACAATTCAAAATATCAAGTGCAAAGTGAACAATAAGTGGCTTAGAAGAATCCTATTCTCCATTCTACCATAATCGCACAAGCCAATAATCATAGCGATAGGGAGTTCTGGTGTGAAAATAAGTGAAGATATCAAAGCGTGAAAGTGATGATATCAAGGCGTTCGCGATCAACAGAAATTTTATAAGGAAGAGACGCAGAAACAGTCCTCAGAAAGGACCCCGGTGCTTCAATTAAAAGAAAGCCAATCACAAAGTAACTGAATTTAGATCCAAACAAAAATAAAAAATTTAAATAATAATAATAATGCAAGCCACTCTACCGCTTGTACTGTAATAACCAATGATGCAGAGGCATGGTGCTTAGTTTCGGGTGATTCAATGTACATGAGAAAACACAACTATATTTTTCACGAGAACATGGGTAGTCACCGCAACTCGAGAGTATGTAGGGCATCGCCTATCAAGACGATCAAAAAGACAAATCTTTGCTGAAAAATATTGGTGGTTAGTATTAAAATAAAATTTTAGTAGTATGTAGTAAAATTTTCTTCGTCCTTATTTTACGATAGAATCTATATGATTAATAATTTAATAAAATATATAATAAAGAAAAGATTAGTAATTTAATAAAATATATAATAAAATTTATTTATTAAAATTTAAAACTATTAATTAAAACAAAATGTGATATAAGTAAATTTAGAACAAGGTTTTATTTTTAGAGAAATTTATTTATTAAAATTTAAAATTATTAATTAAAACAAAATGAGATATAAGTAAATTTAGAACGAGGCTTACAATTTAGGCAAAAGTAGCATAGAAATTTTAATTTTTGAGGTAGGGTCTAAATAAGTATGAGTTTTAAAATTTTTAGTTTATGGTACTGCCTACCCTATATATTTCCGTATTTCCTTCCGTGGATAAATCTGTATAATCGATATCCATAAACTGTAACTCTTTCACCGCATTTCCTTTTCCTATTCAGTGAAGTCAAGAGTTGCGGTGGCTATTTGTCTGCGTTTCACATCAAGGAATATCCCATTAATCTCCCACGCCGTTCCACCAGCCCAAAAATAATTCAGTACAAGTTATAATGAACGGATTATACAGAAAGGGGCGACAATACCATAAACTATATATTTTAAAACTCACACTTAATTACACCTTTCCTCAAAAATTAAAATTCTATGCTACTTTAAGCCTCGTTCTTAATTTACTCATATTGTTTTAATTAACAATTTTAAATTTTAATAAATAAATGTTATTATATATTTTATTAAATTACTAATCTCTTAATTAAATCTTGCGACCACTATTAACAATTTGGTTGATTGAAAGCTAATTTGCCTAATTGTAAATTTACTTATTTCTCATTTTGTTATAATTAATAATGTTAAATTTTATTAAATATATTTTATTAAATTACTATCCTCTTAATTAAATCTTGCGATTACTATTAACAATTTGATTGATTGAGAGCTAATTTGTTTACGCAAAAGGCAAAAAAAATTGTTTATTTATTTATTGTTGATCAATCCCTGGAATGACATATACAAAAATCTTTTTGTATTAGGAAACTCATAGTTTGAGGAAGTGGTCATAATCTATGAGGGTAAATTAAAAATGAGAAATATAATACAATTTTGGGAACTTATTACTTGGAACTGACAATTGGGTCTTATTTATTTACTGGGCATCTCGAGTATTCTCCCTTATTTAACGCCTACCCCGATGATCGATATCGTTTGGCGAATGAAGTTAAAATTAACTGACTAAATTTTTGAACTAGCTTTTAACTATAACTGCGAAACAAAGAATTTCATTTCAAATCGTTATTTGGGCTAACATCTCCGTTCATATTTACAATGTTTTTTCATATTTAGATTTATTGATAATTATGTGCTTAAACTATTTATTAAACGTAAACAATCACTATTTAATTGCATTTAAATATTTCTTCATTTGCTTCTTAACGACATCAAAATGCTTTTATTATTTGAGTATTTTCAAATGAATTCAATATTTGTAATTTAATGAGGTATTGTTAATGATGCACGATAATCACAAAATGTTTTTTAAAATATTTTAAAAGCCCTTTCGGTGTGTTTATTTTAGGGGTTCTAAAATATTTAATATATTATTGAGATATTTTCAATTGTGTTGCGTTGATTTAAGTAATTGTACAGTATTATAAAAAGAAGCTAATGTCGGAATTACGTGCTACTAATATTTCGTCATTAAACTATAAGTGTAAGTGATATTGTAAAACAATGAACAAATTCTCTCATTGTTTGTTCCACCAGCGCTAGAGGTGATGTCAAGAAAAAATAAATGAGTTAGTGTTTTCAATCATCTTTGCGAAATATTTCCATGTTTAATTAATGTGCAAAAATACACGCATACACAATTATTACATATACATTAATAAAAGTGTGAGTCTTTTTCGTATGGTTGATTAATATTTTTCAATTTAGGTAAAAAAAACCGTGAAGTTCTTGAAATCGCAGAAGAGAAATGCAGCCAAAAGTCAAATACCTTCTTAATATACCCTATTTGTTTCAAACAAACGTTTTTTAACCTACATAGTATTTATACATATATATATATATATATATATATATATATATATATATATATATATATATATATATCATTAACCTTTTAATTTTTTTGATGACAATAAGATTTTCTTTCAAATAAGTCTTCTAATACGTAAAGAATGTTATAGGGCATAATGCTCTTTTTTTATAATTATTCAAAGTTATTTGATACTATGACCCTTTTGTTAACGTACTACAGAAAAGTAAAAGTTTTAGTATGTGGTGGTATTTTATTTGTATATAACTTCATATTTATGGCATTTATTAACCGACTTAGTTGATTCTTTTTATTATTTGAAAGAAATACTTCAATATGATATCATTGCTATGAAAACGAAAGTTATACCATTAGATTTGTCAAACGTATACGGCACAGATGCTGTTTAAATATGTGAGTTTAGATATTGATATAATGACAGTTTTTTAACCGGCATGTGGTTATAGTTTGGACTCGTTCAACTTTTCTTGACGTAGCAAAAAAGTGACAGGTTAAATAGCTAGATAAGTACATACGAATTCTATCTTTCATCCATAAATCCTTTTGCTTTAGGTATACTGCTTTTCTGAACCGTAATATTTTTAGATATATTGTTTTAAAATTAAAATTGTAGGTTTCAGCCAAAGACTTTCATATAGAATTTCGGATTCTAACTCTTAAGTTATGACACTGCAGGGATACTACCTGCCTAAACCGTTAGACATGAAGTTCTGTTGTATTTAAATTAGTATTTTGGATCTCAAGCAGAAACTCTATCACTGAATTCCGAATTCCAACTCCTAAGTTCTGAAAAAGCATAGATATTGCCTGCCTAAACAGTGATTCTTGGAAATGTGTTGTTTTTATATTAGTATTTATGATCTCAAGAAGAGATTCGTTTATTGAGCTCCGGGTTTCAAGTCCTCGGTTCAGGTAATGGGGTTCTGCCTGCTTAAATCGTGCAAATTCAGAACCTGCTGGTTTCAAATTATTATCTCGAGCAAAGATTGTGTCATTGAACTTTGGATTCCGATTCCTCAGCCTGATGTTGCAGTGATATGGCCTGTTTTGTGTATGTTAACTCATATCTCCTGTATTATTCAAATAATTCAGATGATTTTGTTTTTATTTGAAATGTTATATCCCCAGGGAAATATAGAGCAACAAAAATCTGCTCTTTAGAAAAATTAGGATGCAATAGTAGAGTAGTAAGTGATGATATAGACTTTTCATTGATGAGGGTTAATCTCATTGGTTTGACTCGTTTCACTTGTAACATGAGCAATAATGTTACAAAATAATTGCATAAGTAACTGTTAAGTATAAACAGGTGCAAAAACAATAAACTAACTAAGATATTAGTAGAAAGGTAGATAATTAGGTAAATAAAGGTATAAAGCAATGCGTGAAATGACTAAATATTAGGTAGATATAGATAAAGCGCAGGTAGTTAGGTAAGTAAGCATATGTAGGAAGGCTTACATGAACTTGAATATTGGTAGGCAAATGCCTGCAGTTAAGCTAAAAAAGGAATTGTGAATTATAAGTCCGCATTTATGTATGTGTTTATATAAGGATGAATATACTCGTATATATGTAGAAATACGCGAAAATATATAAATTCTTTAAACACCGCAAATATGTTTTCAGATTTTGATCAGAAATATAATATTCATATGAATTCATTACAAACTTAATTTATTTTGGTTAATATAGGAATCATAGGTATTAAAAATTGTTAAATAACGTTTTAAAATAATAATATTCAATTAACTTCAAATAACTTCGAGATGCTAATCGCACTCAAAAATATAAAATAAAGAAAATAAGTCAACTTAATCAGATGTTTTGCGACACAATATTACTAATTAGCATAAATAAATTCATGAAACACTACTACCGCTCGAAGATTTTGGTGTCGGTGCCATGTGAAATGTGGCATTCATCTTTGTGAGTATAGGAGTACAGTATTTAAGAAGAAGCATCGACTTAGTGCTGATTCTGAAACTCCCCAGTTATAGAAATATTCAGAAAATTTAAATTGTAAATTGGTCCTTAAGATTCTGGCGCAAGTCAAGAACTAAATTATTTCAATTCTGTTTTTTTTATCGTAATCAATATAAATAAACTCTTCACAACTGCAGTTCCAATAGTCCGTAAATATCTGAACTATTAAATAAGTTGCAAAAAACAATATTAATTTAACTAGCATTTAGTCAGACCTAATATTCCACGTCTTCTCCAAGGCATAAAGTTGTTTTCTATCCCCGTATGAGAAAATGAGAGTAATCTGTCAGTTAACGCAGAATTAATATATTTTAAGAAGATTTTTGAATGATTCATTAAATATTGGAGATCCCCCTATTTTAAAATTATTAGAAAAATTAAATTTCATACCTTGAATCCTGGGAACCAAACCTTGACTTTATTTTAAGAAAGTATGCCATCACAAATGCGGGCGGGTTTACTTTTGCCAACCTAATATAAATGTAACCATAATAATTGCAAAGTTAATATATTTGGCGTTAATTTTATAGAAATTCATTATTCACAATTAAATGAAACTACGTGATGTAGTATTATTTCTACTTTCTTTAAGTTCTTTACTGCGACCTAGGCTTCGTCGTATTACAATATCTTCAGGTGGGCTATTAGCAAAGATATCTTTGCAAATGTTGTCCTAAGTCTGTGAGCAAAGAAGCCTTTTAAACTCCCATTGAGGTAATTTGGACTCTTACATCTACTTGCAACATTTTTCAAAATGGTCTTCGCTGGTGAAATAGTAAAGCAGGCTCTATTTAAATTATAATATATTCAACGTATCTTTTTTTTACTTAATATTGTGTTTGAAATGAATAAAGAAAGTCAACTCTTAGGACGAATTGACTTCAAAATGTCCTCCAGTAAGTAATAATCTCTGTACTTACTTACCATGCTAAAAGGCTTTATATTCTTTGTTTAATGTTTTATTTAATGAGACATACACTTCAAATCTACTTTGAATCAAATATTGCAGTACTTTTAATAATTTTGTTTAAATGATCGACGATATGGTTAATATCTATATCAGCAAAGGAATGATTTAATATATTCATAATAATTTGTGCAAACTATATCATAAAGTCTAGCTCTCTTAATATGGTATAACTTAGTTACACTTAGCACAATATTGAATAATAAATATAGCACACAAATTGTCGATTTAGACAAAGCATGAAGTTAAGTTAAAGTAACACATATAATTTTATTTATTTGCATTTATATATATAATCTTAAATTAAAATAAATATTTTTCAATGCTACCTTTTCTCACCATATTTCTCTTCGATTTTACCTGACACCTTGTCTCGGCTTTAACAAACAAATTATTTAACGTAAGATATCATTTCAATCATAGCATGGTTCCAAAGGCATTGGCCACTTCGGTCAAGCGAGGTTCTTGGATTTATTATTTACGGTCTAAATATAATGAGTGTGCTGTAGGCCAAAATTCGATCGGTGGAGCAAATTTAGGGGTATTTATTTGCGAATGGAATATTTTCATACAGAAAATTTCATTTCTTTTTACATTTTTACTTCATAAATACTATAAACTAATGTTATATTTATGGAAACATCATAATTTTAGCTTCGACTGAGGTACGATTTATAAAATATAAAAGTTGTCATTAAGACATTCGCGTAATGTTTGAAAATGTAAAGTTGATATGTCTGTAATGACATTGCTAAACATTTGAGAAAAAATGGTCCAGGGAATATTACACAAAAAACAAAATTTTAAATTGTAAAAAGACCACGATGGGCGCAGTTGTTGTAACAAAAAGCGATTAAATAATTTTTACCCCTTCCCCCAACTAAAAAAAGTAAGAACTATAAACCTATTAATATAATTACAAATCCAAAAAAATCCGTTGGTGCTGCCATTGCCATTTCCGTTCCTAATATCAATTATATTTTAGGAACGTAGAAAAGCTATTTGCGCACCAAAGAGAATTTCAGTTAGTCAATTAGTCACGAACTGACAATACTGAAATATTTTAGACATAGGTAGGGCATGGCAGTCCCGACGGAAATTCTTGGGTTTGTATTTATATTAATAGATTCTCACTTTCTTTTAGTCGTGGGGTATTCAAAAATATTATTCAATCGTTTGAATTACAAAGACTAAACCCATCGTGGGTTTTTTAAAAATTTTTAATTTTGCTTTTTTGTTGCTGTGCCTACTGTTAGGCTAACACCATAACACTTATCTAAGAACTACTGCCGATTATTCCCAAATATTTTCCGGAAAACCATATGTAAATCGGTCAAACAATTTTGAAGATAAATGGGAACATTCGTCTGCAACAAAATGTTGCAACGCTCCATGGTAAGTTAACACCATAACACCTATCTGATTACCATCGCTGATTAGTCCCAAATATTGTGCAGAAAACCCTATCTAAATCGGTCAAACTATTTTGGGGATAAATGGCAACATTCGCTTGCAACTAAATATTGCAGCGCCCCCTGCTAAGCTAACACCATAACACCTATTTAAAAATCATTGCTAATTAGTTCCAAATATTTTGCCGAAAACCGTATCTAAAGCGGCCGAACCGTTTGGAAGAAAAATGGGAACATTCCTTTACAACAAAATGTTTATTGTGGCGCCCCCTGGTGAGTTATAACCGTAACACTTATCTAAGAACAAGCGCCGATTAGTCCCAAATATTTTTCAGGAAACCGTATTTAAATGGGTCGAACCATTTAGAGATAAATTGGAATATTTTATTCCACAAACAAGCAAACAAACAACCTCTCACCCTAAACGCATATTCCTCTTCCGTTCCGTCGTGGGTAAAAATTAAAAATGTATAAAAATACAGTCACTGAAATTTTTTATTGTGCATTTGTTTGAACATGTACTACTAACTCAATTAAAATGAACAACTAACACTAGTTTCGGTTTCATTGAAATCAGGTCACTTAAAAAAATGTTACGCAAGTTTCAGCTTTTCAAAAATTCATTTACGTTGCATTAGTATACCCACAAAACATCTAAGAAGTTCCAATATGTTTGACATGGAATAATTATTCAAATGATTAGTATTTATATCCCACAATATCTACCTGTATTTTCAATCACGCAATAAAATTTACCACATATTAGCGAAATGAGCGCGGTCAAAGTGAAGGTGAAGTGGTATGTCAAGCACCTACCCTACGGTGCTTAAGTAAGTTATCAGAATACAGAGAGATGCATGAGGCCATATATCGTTGTAGGTCTTCTTTTGCACATAATTATTTTCAATGTTTTATGTATTCAATATAAACTTACTTTGTTTCCTTTAATTTTAATCTAATTTTAATATTTTGCGAATATTTGTAATTTATTTACTTTAATAGATTTAATATTAGGCTGCGAAAACTTGATTTGTACTTTATCCTCCATATATGTGTATACATACAATAATTAAATCCCGCCAGCACATTGAATATATTTACGAGAGAAATATTTAGGGGAGCATGAAGTGAGTAATAAAATAAAAATATCTTGTTTCTTTTTAATGATTGTGAGATGGTATATTCATTTGTGCATCGCGTAAGGGCGGCAGTTCAGTGAAGTTTTCACTGGTGCATTCTGTTCGATATCTCAAAATATATAGGTTACGTTTTATGGTAGTCAACCAACTAAGGCTAGTAACTTGGCATCTCCATGCATAGTGAAGTTACTTAAAAATTAAATTTATCATTGTGTTAATGAATGGCGTTATGCATATATATTTTATAGTTAACTTAATAATATTTTCTAAGGATTTAAGTAAATGTTTAGTATGACCATAATATTTGACATGGTAAATTTTTGGGCAAGTTTTGCTACTTGTAGATATATCTAAGTTCGAAATATTACTTGTAACAAAAATCTACATGTATATACTTCTAGCTTTTGTTTTTCATATCACGAAATAACATTTATCTTATAAGTCACTTGCAGTTTATGATAATGGAAACTATCACTCCTCAATCTGTGGAAAGAATATAATGGAATAAAAAGGTATTATTACTATTTTTGTCTATACATCGGGTACAGAAAAATATTTAAAAACAGACGAGTATCAAAAAAGTGTGGCAAACATTTAACCTAAATTTTAGTCATTAAATCACAAATAGAAAATAATAGGATGAACAGAAAAGATTGTGGCCTGAATATGAAAATGTGTACTAAACTATCATTAGCTGTATATATATATATATATGTATATATATATATATATATATATATATATATATATATATATATATATATATATATATATATATATATTAGGTGATTCATAAAATTCAAGTTTTAATTATTTTAACTCTCAACCCATAATATCACTCTATCTACCAAAATAATAATTTGATGTCGCTAAGTTGACTGACCGAAAACCAACTGTTGTTTTAGCTTCTACGCCCAAACATCTGAGCTGTGACGTGTCACTATATAACGTTAGCTATTCTTCTATACGTCGCCAAAAAATGGATATTAGGCCAAAAATAAACAAAAACGACTTCAAAACCACAATGTCCGAACCATCTACATGGAATTGCATTCAAACAGTCTCGAAAGATATCATCGCTTTTGCTGATAATCAACTGGAACAATTTCAGCTTCGTGATGATTATAAAAACAGCTCCTTCATTTGATAATTATCTTTTTGGGAGGGATTCCTTAAAGCGGTATCTCATTCAATTGGAATGCACCGTGCGCGATGGATGGCAAAAGCTATATACGCACTGAAAACGTTTTTGTTTAAGCATCAGCTTAAAATCACAATTAAGCAAGCTAAGGGCGTTACAGATATTTGTATATTTGTTATAGTTGTATAGGCAAAATACTGGTTTACAGCCCCAGTGGCTCATATGGTCTCTACAGATATTAAAATATTTGGTTATATATGTATGTATATATTTATGTATATATATATATATATATATATATATATATGTATATATATATATATATATATGTGTATATATATATATATATATATATATATATATATTAGGTGATGCATAAAATTCAAGTTTTAATTATTTTAACTCTCAACTCATAATATCACTCTATCTACCAAAATAATAATTTGTTTTAAATTTCGAATTTTTTAATTAATATTTAAGAGCCGCTACCGACTCATGATTTTATTAAGAATTACCTTAAAATTTGCACTTGTTGCGATTTTGGCTATGGTTTACTTATACAACTTTGATGACGGTATTTAGTTGCTAACGTAAACAGTTCTTTGTTAACTCACTTCGTCGGCACTTCAGTGCTCTCTGTAGATGCCCACAATTTGGTTAATATAAACAATCCATTGCTCTTTTATACACTTTTCCAGTGACGTCATCGTTGCGAGTCAAAGTGATTGTGTTTGACTGTAAATGTGATTACTTTAGCTTTATTCTCGTATTTGTATTTCTAAAATGACATCAAATATTACAAAAATGCGAAAAAATACTGAAATATGGTAAATTGGATAATCTCGTTCTGAATTGGTGCAAACAAAATTACCGTCAGTGAAAGATGTGTTTATTTTTTAAATTATAACAACGTAATGAACAACACAAATAGAGAATCGGTGTCATTAGTAGCAAGTGATGTGATGACACTATAGCCAAAAACAATTAGTTCTACCATAGAAAAACATCACGTTATCACAAAAATACTTAAATATTTCAAAGAATTGCAGAATTTAAAATAACTAATTTGAGAATCGGTGAATATAATGAGGCTTTCAATAATTTGCCTTATAACTTCGCTTTTGTTTTTTCGAAAATATAGGTAAATGATATAGAACCCGAGAAATAAAATTTATGAAACGCGTGTCTTGTCAAGCGTATAATATATTGTTCAAACTATTGCTAAATAAATTAAGATTTCAAAATATTTTTTCGTAATCAAAAATATCGCTAACAGGCTAAGAGTAAACCTGATAACCATGCAGGGAACAATTATTATGTCCGTTTGAAGGACAGAATGTCAAAGAAAAAGTTAAAGGCCAAACAGGATTATTGATATCATTGAAAGGCTATATCATTGAAGTTATCTTTCGCGAAGTATGTCGCCAGAAGCATAGATAGAATATGGGCAAGGCACCTTTTGAAGTGACGCCCAAGGGCCAAAATATCGAGGCGTAGGAGAGCCGTGGCGTAGGTCATTTTCTGCTTCGCTGACATGATAACATCAAAGGAAAATTGATAGCATCCGAAGCGATGGTCACATAGAATAGATGTACCTAGAAAATAGGGACGTGGCTTATGTTCAGAAGTGGTGTTAAAAAATACGGAAGTGGCTTATGTTGAGAAGTTGTCTTAAAAATATCTATAACGGGATAATAGACACAGAAATTATTTTATAAGTATTCCGTTTTTTTCCAAAAATTTTAGTTTTCCAAACATGAAGTATATTGTAGTCAAAGTTCTTGGAATTTCGGTTACTTTTGAGCGCGTAATAGGCCATTTTCTTGTTTTATAAACAGAAAATTCCTTTTTCTGATAAATAATTTATTTTCTCATAATAAAAGTATAGAAGTAGTCTGTGTATACATGGACGATATTTACATAAAAATGATTTAAAAATAAATATCACAGATCACAAATATTAGTCTTTGGAACTTTTGGTTGTTTTTTGGTCTATTTGTTACTTTATTTTTTGTATGTTTATTCGATCCTCCATCATGTAAAAAATTCTGACCCAATTCAGATGGAGATGTTGATAAATATAGAGTATGACTTGAAATATTCCTAAAATCTTGTCCTTCAGAATCGCTTTACCCAACAAGAAAATATACGAAATTAATATATTAAAAAAATTATTTATTTTTCATTAGAACAATATTAAAAAAACGTATCTACTTACATAGCGCAAAGTAATTACATAAATGTGCAGGGTATCCATATCTATCAATAGATAACGCTGCGTATATTTGAAATGGCACAATGAAATTTACCACGCGGCCATACATTAGTGAAATGGGTATGGTAGAGGTACAGTATGGGGTGATATGGGAGGGTTAGGGTCTTAAAGACGCCTTAATGCAGATGAGGTTGTTAGACATCTTTCACAAACAACATTTTTCAATGAGGATATTGAAGAATGATATTTGCATATATATATATATATATATATATATATATATATGTATATGCATATATATACTAGGGTTTGTAGTAATTACACAATATTTATAGTGTACCTATGTACTTACAATAGATGACGCTACATATATTTTAAATTATGCATTAAAGTTTTCGACCAGAACATACATTGGCGAAATAGAAGAGGCCAAAGGTGAAGTGTGGAGTATTGCGGGAGGAAGGAGTGCTTGAGTAAGCAACACAAATATAAGCAAACACATGAGAGTAGACATTCTTGTCGCTTGTCTTGGGCACATAATTTTTTTCGATGTCGGTATATTCGTTTCGCACTTACTTGGTTTCCTAATTTCTCAAACATTTTAAATATTTTCAAGTTGATTATTTTAGTAGATTTAGTAATAAAGTATATAGATTTCAATATTACGTGTTTTACTGCCGATATATGTAATAAAACTGAAGTGTTGACCTGTCTGTTCATCGAAGTTATTTATGAAAAAAATTAAGGAAATCATAACAAAAATAGATAATAGAACAAAGAATTTTTTTTTTTTAATTATTTATTTGTCAGTGTGTATATTTGTTTGTGCATCATCCAAGAAAAGCTAAATGGAATGGAAACTGGCGGATCCTATTGTAATAACATGAAGGCTACTTTTTATCACAAATACTCGTTCAAAAACAAGATACAGCCATTTTACATTTCATTAAAAGGGTACTTACTGAAAAAGTTATTTTATAATTATTACGATAGATGGTATTGTTTCAAACCTACAGTTAATGGAACTTTTTAAAAATATACATTGAAAGGAAACTGAGGGCATAGTTAGAGAACGATAAATTAAAATTTTTTGTAATTGGTATTTTTATTTTTGGAATAAAATGTAAAATTTTCAATTTAACATCTTTATACTGACAGGTGGTTTTCGACCAATTCATTGTAATCCACTTAAAGTTGTCTGTTGGCGCTCAACGTATTTTACCCCAAGGATATTTGTTTTCTTGTCTTCATTAATCTTCATTAATTTTGCTCATCGCAGTAATGAAATAGCGGCAGTGGATCAGATGTGAATAATATGATATTTTTCCAAACTATTTTTTTTAATCTTTTGTGCAAATATGTTATAAACAACTGCGGAATTTTTATTTAGCAATTATTTTTTAAATTGTATTTATTAAACGAATTAGTGATTGATGCAATTTACTTGAAATAAAATTGTGTTCAGACAAAAACAATTGCACATGGTCCACACATCCACTTTCGCACAAAAGCAATAAATTTCTTAATATTGCGTTTCATAAAAGTACTGAGGAGTACATGGTCGAAAATACGATGTAATTCAATTTTGTTTATAATAAAATAATTTAATTTTCACAATTAAATTAAACTACGTGATGTAGTATTATTTCTACTTTCTATAATTTCTTTACCACGACCTAGGTTTCGTTGTATTACAACATCTTCAGGTGGGATATTAGCAAAGATCCGAATCAACAAATCTATATCTTTCCTAATATCCCACCTGAAGATATTGTAATACAACGAAGCCTAGGTCGTGGTAAAGAAATTATAGAAAGTAGAAATAATACTACATCACGTAGTTTCAATTAATTGTGAATAATGAATTTCTACAAAGTTAACGCCAAATATATTCAATAACTTAATTTTGCTTAAAACTTTTGTTTCCCATTTTATTATGCCTCAGAAAGTATTATCTTTTTAAAACTCCGTTTTTTTCAGAAACCCGAATCTCGTTTTAATTTAGGCACAATAACAATAAACTCCCTAATATTATACTTCATAAAAATACTGAGAAATATACAGTGGAAGGGACGATGTAATTAAATTTTATTTATGATTAAATAAATAGATTTGGTGTAAAATTTGGCTTCCCATTTAACAATGCCTCAAAATAGATTGTTTTTTGAGAAACCCAAATCAACAAGTCTGTATCACAAGTGGGAGTTTTTTTATTATAGGAAAAGTAAAAGAATGTCAGAAATTATTTTATTTATATAAAGTTAATACCGATACACGCGTGGCGATACCGCTAACACAACAAATTAAAAACCTATTCGCCATATGTTTATAACGTGCATAGGCCATAGATTTGTGGCAATTACTTAATGTATATATGTTTTTTTTTTCAAATTCTTTATTTATTAAACCATTTTAATTATCTAGTATTATTAAAATTATGTCGAAACAACAATAATAATAATACTATTTTTCCAGTTTTAATTCGGATTTCATCCACTGATCAGGTTAGCCAACTGCTACCAAGTAGCTAATTACGGGGTCGAAACCAGCTGTAGCTAATTACGGTGTAGATCTTCTTCAACCTCCAACAATATATAAGATAAAAGAATAGTATAACCGCAGGGGAAATATTTTTAGGCCAATTAAAATATTTCATGCTAAAGATACCATGATGATTGGAGCCTGAGAAACTAAGGAAACCCGGTCAACACCCTAAAAAAACCACGATTATTGGAACCTGATTTCGCATACCTCCGCAAAAACAGAACTTAACCATAAAAAACCAAAAAATGTATATGAACGCGTTAAAAAAATTAAATGACTAATTATTAGAAATCGCGAAAGATGCTAATTACTATATTTACAACGTTTCCTCGTGATCCTTCTCCTTTGTCACCATCACATATGCATTCAACTACAAAACGAGTAAAGTTTGCGTCAGTTCCCCGCAATGACTTGCCTGATGAGGCGCTCTAAATAAAATTAATTTTTTGTTTAAATTGAAAAAAAACTTTGTTTTATATTTGGTTTTGTTTGTCAAA
Source organism: Druceiella hillmani (assembly GCA_039881145.1). Lineage (NCBI taxonomy): Eukaryota > Metazoa > Arthropoda > Insecta > Lepidoptera > Hepialidae > Druceiella > Druceiella hillmani. The sequence goes on from JAYKKI010000001.1 coordinate 5,743,578, forward strand.
ACGAAAGCTACTGATTTAGAAATTACTTTAGTTACATAAGCAAACATTGGTATTTTTTTTTCTGGTTTTGAAAATATATATCGTAAGAAGAAATGGCTATAAAAGCGTCGAGTCCCCACATCACAAATTTTTCTGATCATCTTCAACTTCTCGCCTTCAAAATATTATTACTGATTAAATGTAATGAATGATCTCCTAATTTCATTGATCTCGACAATTGAGGATCCACAGTTGATCTCGACAGTTGAGGTTCCATGTTATTTGCCAGAATTAGTCATCCTTCGCAATTAATTCTTATTTCAATACCAACCCAGTCCGCAGGCAGGCTGAGTTGTGGCCATTGATACAAAGCTGAGTTATAATTAATAAAACCATGGATACCTTTATTGACTTAAAATCGCATTTCCAAAACTCATTTTTTTATTGCTTTACTTGGATGCAATTTGAAGCTAGATAATGCGTACTTAATTTTAATAACACCGTATGCACATTTGCCACCTGGTGCAGCTCCCGGAAAATAAACTACATATTCAATGAGTAAACCGCACTCCTGATGATCGATTTGAAAAATTATTGCTCTGAGTGCAGTGTATTTATTGTTTTTTTTTCATGTTTTATTGATGGCACATGGTTCAAAACATTTCTGTATAAAACCCGTTTAAGTAATGAAGCACAATTCTGGCAAATCAAGATTGATGGTACATGGTTCAAAACATTTCTGTATAAAACCTGTTTAAGTAATGAAGCACAATTCTGGCAAATGAAGAAGCTGTTAATGACGTTCTAACCAATGTGGACTAGCACTTTGCTGGAATATATTGAGTTCTAGGCCCTATTGAGTTTAAAACTACTATTCATATACCCTATACCAACAACGGCTTCTTAGTTTATATTTATTAGTATACTTGTCCTTGCGTACGATTGCAAGAGCCACCCCGTTTTAAACTTAAGGATCTGTAAACAAGACAAAGCGAATAATCATTCATGTCCAAATAAAATTAATTCTTCTTTTAGAGCAAATGGAACACGTCATGGCGTTTTATTTGTTTGAATACATTCGAAATACAAATTAAATTACCAAAAAGTATTTCTGTTTTTTGTTCATTGTTTTTGGTTAAATAGTTTCAGAAATAAGAATGGAGGAATGCTAATTTTCCCATATTTTTAGAATATCTTGTTAAATGAGGAAATTAAAATTATAAAAAAAATATTTTATTCCCCATAATCAATACCCATAAGAGGTATACGATTAATAAAATTTAAAATTTAAGGCATTTACTTATCCCTCTTTCTTTTTTATATGAACATTTTAAAAAAATAACTAGTTCAAAATATGTGGTTTATTAGGATTTATTACTATGGCAATTTCAAGTTTCTACGCCGCTTGGTCTCTGAGAAAATTGGTTGGAAACATAGGAAAATGTCTTGGGCTCTGAGAAAATTGGTTGGAAACATAGGAATCTTACCATATCTTTCATCGGTATAAAAACATGACGTATATTTCAAAAAAGATTGTATAACTTTTTACTAAGTGGGTTTATAAAAGCCCTATTTTTCTTATTAGTTTTATTAGCCTTGCAATGAAGAAGGGGGACAGCAAATTTTTCAGCTATTTATCACCATGTCTCCCAAGACGTGATACTTACAATTAAGAAAAAACCTTGTAACTAAACTTGATAGACCTCCTACCACAGAAATTTCCGCATGAATATGTTTGGGTGTAAGCTACTGAAATATATCCAGGTTTATGTATTTCACTACTGTGCCAAATTTTTACCGCAAGTGGTTTCTAAAAGACAGACGGGGAGACCCGTGAACAATTTTATAAAGTTTCTGTTTTCGCTTTTTAGGTATGGAACATTAAAAAAAGCAATCAAGAATAAATAACTTACAATCTTAACAATTTTAATAACTTACAATTTTTCTAGCTGCATACAACCGCTTTCTAGAATATCCGATTTGAGAAGGCATCTTGAAGAAATAGGAAGAATTAATTTGAAATAAAAAGATATTTAATCAAAGACATATATGTAAATATATATATATATATATATATGTGTGTGTAAATATATGTATATATATATATATATATATATATATATATATATATATATATATAAAAATATATATATATATATATATATATATATATATATATGTATATATATATATATATATATATATATATATATATATATATATAACTTAAATGAATAGACATTGTGAAATAAATTATTTCAAAAAGATGAATTTCTTTATCTTCGTTGCGAATGGTCAATCTAACTGTAATTATACTGTACTACTTTAATACTGTAATACATGTAATACATATTAGTACTGTAGGTAGCCGATATCGCGAATATTTTTATTCAGAGCCGCCGCCATACACAATCGACCACATAATGATCGTTGCAACCTACCTCGTGGACGATAGAAACTTTATTTCGTCTACTAAATATTTTTCTGTTTCTCTTTTACTCTTGAGTAAATCAAAATTATTTTTGATACAAAATTAAAAAAAAGGAAATGAATGTTATACTGCTGTTTTCCCCATTTTAAATAAAAGTGTAATTGTTTTGAATGAATCCTCTAAATTTGCCCCTCTTTAGCAATTTTGGCGAGGAATGAGTTGCAAAAAGCCGATTTTCATATTTGAAATCGGCTTTTTGCAACTCATTCTTCGCCGATTAAATATATGACACCAACAAAAGTAATCAATGGTCTTTCTGTTATCAAATATTTAAATTGTCAAACATACATGAGGGGATGTGAATCGTAAAATGAACTATGTGTCCACTATGTGTCCATCGGTTTTACTTTATAATTTTGTTTTAAGAAATTCCTCAATATTTTACATACATTAAGGATTAATTTGAAAACGATCAGACTCTCTCACAATATTTAAATTAAAAGTAGGGCGTTACGTATACACTTGACGTCTTTAGTTTTTATCCACTGATTGATAAACATTTCTATATATAGAAATACATTTTTTTCGCCAAAGAACGAGGATAATCACGATTTCCAATGAAAGCTTCGAATTGAATAAGCATATAGATTATAGCTAAATTATATTCTAGACAAAAGCTTATTCGGAAAAAGTTCTCATTATAATAAATCTTTAGAATTAGAAGAATATTTTTAGCTTTTACTTATTACGAGATTCCAATATCCTAAGCTAAAGAAAAGTATTTTAAAAGATCAAAGGTTTAGGCATATTACAAAGCTAGAATTTGAATATTCGTTTGAAGAATGTACTGTTTTATTATGTACATACTTGCAGCATTGGAAATAAAAATGTTCCAATATACTGAGACAGTATAAATTATTAAACAGAGAAATATAAATTCATGTTCATCAATATTACCGTGTTCTTTTCCTCCGCCCAAACCAAAACGCCACGCCGTTCGACACGAAATTTACTTCGTTATCCAATCTTCATTTAATTTTAACTAAAAAATTTTCTACCGATTAAAGCACCCTGAGGAAATAAATTTTCAATTACGGTTGAAAATATCACCTACTATAAATATCTTTGTGTCATTTTGATGTTTATTTCTACCAAAATATATGGCATGTATAAAAATTCTAAATTATTTTTTCATTGCATAAAATACACATAATTAACTTAAACATGGGACTAGAAATAGTCACAGATTTTTAAAATGATAAATACAAATATTTGAATTTATTGCTCATTGAAATATTTAAGATTTTAAGAAAATTAAAACAAAATGATACTTAAAAGTCATTATAAGCGTCATTTAAATGATTTAATTTGCTTGAGAACCCTTATAAGTCATCAACTAACTTTACAAAGAAAAAAACTAAATTCCAAAACAGAGGGTGTATTGAGGACGATATAAATGCTGACGTTAAGTATACGTATGCGGAAGTCAAATGAAGTAAAAAGCTAGTTTTAAAACATGCATCATTAAGAGAAAGCAAAGCTTTTAACATCCAAAGAAGAATTTAAAATTCTATACTTATCGAGTGGTTGAATGTTCAAAATGGGATTACGAAGAAAACGAAATGGATTCTCTCATAGCCTTTTTTATATTTCTCTAAACGTTTAGGCTACAGTACTTGCTATTCTCTCTGGAACGAAACTTCTCTATTATATGAAAATGTTTCAGATGAATATATGTTAAGACATTTTTAATAAAGAAGAAAATGTTGCGTCTGAACTTTGCCTTTTGTAACTTTGTTGTTTATTTCATTTCTGGTTTTTAGTGGTGGTTTTACAATGTATTATTTTAGTTATAAAATATATTTAAAAGTTCATTCACTTGAATGAATATGAAAATAAATATATAAAGTTTAATGAAAATAAAACGCAGTTACAATAAATTTAACATAACCAATCGCCATTAGTTTAAGCTCTTTAGTATAATTTGTTTTTTGGTTTATGTAATTAATAATATAATTAAATATCTCCAATTTTTTTTTATTTTCTTTTGTGACGTATGTTCTTAGATGTGTGGCCGAGCTGAAACCATATGAAATGCACTGGAGTATCAATGTTGTCTAACTATATTATATCTAGAAAGTATTAAGTATGGGTGATGATATTGTATTTGGTTGTTTACTTGATATATTAATGTTGATGATGATAATTTATTAACCTCACGAAAATTCTTGTATATTCTGTAATTTTCGAAAATATTTTTAAAATTATGCTGTTCCCCTACCATAAACTTATTAACTTAAACAGTGGGAAAACTCGCGCAAACCCCACTTCCACTATTGTGAATAACTGTTGTCTGTGTTTCCATTTTGAACAACTGTTAGAAGTTTCTAAGCCTCAATTTTTACAAATTGCCCACTTGAAGATTATGTCTTACAACGAAACCTAGGTCGTAGATAAGAAATTAAATAAAGGAGAAATAATAATACATTACGTAGTTTCATTTAGTTGCCAAAAAAATTAAGTGGTAATGAATTTCTACAAAATCAACGCCAAATAAATTCAATATAATTAAAATACTTTAAGTCCAGCAAAATAAAAAAATAGAGGTATTTGAGTTGTCTCCTAAGTTAGCCCAATTATCGGCCTATTCTTATTATTAATTTTTTTCTCAAAAATTCCTTTAGTTGGCACTTAAAATTTGACAAAATTTTTATACAACAATATTTAAAATTAAAATAATATATGAAAAAACCTGCCAAGTAATATTGCATATAAATATTTAAGAGTATATAAGTCCACGAAAATCTCCAGAGCTTTTCCTTAAGTCAGATTTTAAGAACTCTACTTTTATATATGTTTTAAAACATCTTTTCAAATACAAAGTTTAAAATTGTAAATAAAATATTTTTACATATTATATTTTTATCGTATGTCGTTTTAAGACTTATTTACCTTATCTTTAATTTATAAACAAATATTTAAAAAAAAGTTGGTGACGTATGTTTCGCCATTTGTGGTCTATTAAGATTACCAATTTTTATGTTTATTCGTCGCATTATTTCTGAGAAAATCGCCTTTTAAAATAGAAAAGTGTGCATATATATCTTTCGTAGTCGTAAATATATAAGGAAAATTTAAAAGGTTATGACATCTAAAATCATCGTTACAATTTTACAGAAGTCTTTGTGTGGGTTTCTAAAAGCCAATATTTTTCATAATTTTAATTCTAACTCTAAAGAAGTATCCTTATGTAAATGTTTGAAAAAAGGAATATGAGATCCATATGGTAAGATATTTCAAACATACACCGCACAGTATATGGAATTAAAAGAAAAAAATTGTTGATATCTTATTTGCCCTCCTTAAAATTTCCAAATGATTACTGAATTGATGATTATGAAATTAATAAGGTGCAAAATTTCTACGTCAGTTTCTGAGAAAAACCGCTGTGACGCACATACGAACGATACGTAAGCGATCTTATAAGGATCCAACCTTCGTTTTAAGTAATGGGACCCTAAAAAGAAATATTTAGTATTATTCAAACAGTATTTTATCCATAATTACATCAAGTATAACTATCAAAGACTACTTTGATTAAACACGATCTATTTTATAATCATTACAAATAATCACGCTTATACTCTATATAAGTAGTACAACGAAATCTCTAAAGGTTTCTTAATCAGGGATGGAATGTTTAGAACTATATTGACCTCCACACATATTTAAATATAAGCATATCCCGAAATCATTTGAAAAAAAATATACGATCTCAATTTTTTTGTACTAAACGGTATAAATATCACACCTCTTGGAAAAAGAATTTAAATTTTCTTCAAATTAAATCAGTTTTCATGGACATATAACTACGCAATGTCAGAACATTTTCCTACTCAAGATTTCATCTTATAGACAACTCGAACTATTGTCATCTGCAGAATAAGAGTAGTTTTACTATCGGCACTATCCTATAGCATAGTCCTTACGATATAATGCTATAGAAATAAGTAAAATGAACTAGACTGGTCGTCCTTTCATCCGTCAGCTATCTAATTTTCCTAACTTAAATATAGGTTTAATCTATTGAAAAATTATTTCAGTCCGGGAAAAGAAGAAATAATTGTGTATTTTTAGAAGAAAGAATTTAATAAGAAAATTCATAGTAGCAATGTACGTATGTAAGTGTATTTATTTTTATGAGAGTTTATATGATAAATCTCATAACTTAGTACTAGTAAACTAATTAAATTATCAAATTATTTAATTTAAATAACAAATTATATTTACTGAAATAATTCGTCGCATGTCAACTCAGTTATGACCGATTGCTGAAAATTAGTAATAACACCAGTTAAAATTATGTAACCTTTCCTTATTTTCTTTAGTTTCAATCGCATTCCTATCTTCGTTACAATTTTCCTATTACCGCACCTGACCTATTTTATCTTTATTGGTAACATCTGCTCAGACTTACCTGAATTGGTAACATCTGCACAGACTTATTAAGATAAATTTAAGGAATTTGTGTCTACTCCTTATAAGTATTGTTTAATAGTAAATTTAGTCACGTGTTTGCCTTAAAAATAAAGAATATAATGCAGTACCATTAACATTGCAATACATGTGAGTATGTGTGCGTGTGCGCGCAATCGCACACACATAATCATGTGTGTGTGTATATACACTACATATATGCGTATATATGTGCGTTAGTACGTGCGTGTTTGTACATAATGGTTCAAAAATTAGGACTGGACTACTGGATCGATTTCCATTTGATCACGTTATTGGCCACGTGCGTGTTAGAAAACATATCACGACAGGAACGTAGTTATCAATATCTTCTGGAATTGCTGATGTACTAGGAATTTGATGCTGATGACTAGGAATTTTTCCTGAAATGGATGATGTGGGCTTTTTCATATTTTTTCAAGTCAATGTTTCAAAAAATATAGAGAGCATGCCATACTGCACCTAAAAGTGAAGCTTACTACTGAAAATTTTGAGAATATAAAAAGGTAAGCAACCAACAAGTTTTTAATTTACTAACAGTTTATATAAATAGTTCTCTTGACACTCCGTGTATAATTTCATTCGATAGAACTACTGACAAACGCAATCGACTCATTCTTTAAAAAATAAAAAGAAAAAATATAATGCTATTCCGATATTATAAAAAAAGTAAATATATATTTGTGTTTTTCAGGGAAGTGCGTTAAAAGTAACTGCATTGATTATTAACGAACGATAACAAAGGTAAGGGTATTGGCATGTCCATAATAAAAGGAATAAATTATCAGCCAAAATGTACAAATAAATATCAGTATTATTATTATAACTTTTTGTCACAGATAAAATCACATCAAAGTGCCTTTTAAAAAATATCAGTATAAAAAAGAGAAGAAAATTCATTTGTAGATTTTAAACAAATTGTAACTTGGCTTGTATATTTATTAATAAATGTTTCCTAAATCTATATTTCTACTAGAGAAACTACAGTTTTTGTTCAGTTTAAATTATTTCAAAGAGTTACAGGGTTTCGATGAGGTCAACTGATTTCAAAGGGTATAAGGTTAGACAGGGTTGTCAATTTTGATTATTCCTTTATTTGATAAAAGCGAGTTATTCCCGCAATATTTAATTAAGCCATTTTTTTATAACTTTATTCAATGTAATCTTTGTACTAATATTACCTTAACAATATGAGAAGAAAAATATAACATCGTCTTAAAGAGTGGGATCGTCCCATTTACAATATTAGAAAGCAATAATGTAAGGCAGATGTTTGGAAATTCAGTCTCGCAAATATTAGTAGTGTTTTGTGGGTAAAATATACCCTTATGTTATAAAATGCTATAAATATAAATTGTCAAAAAATAATTATAAACGCGTTGTTAAAGACATCTACTCCAAAGAGTATCACAATATTAGTAATTTTATTAACAACAACAGCGACAGCGGCGATCAGCCCACCTCGTTAAATATATATATATATATATATATATATATATATATATATATATACATATATAAATATATCCATATATATGTATATATATATCGACTAGAAAAGGGAAATGGCAAGAAATTACACTAAAATGTCACATTAATCCCACAGTAATTAAAATAGTTAAATTATAGCTTTTGTAATAATTCTTTCCTCCAGTATATTAAAAATTATATTAATAAGATCTAAAACCGATAGTGCGTAAATTTTGGGATATTTCTCTTCTATATACCTTTTTGTATTCTTTCAACATGTTACCACTATAATTGCGACACGTTCATTCGTTCTAACATTTACCCTCACGATATAGCTTATTCCGTAAGAATACGTACCTTAAAATGTTTAATATTAAATTCATATAAATTATGATATTGCGCCTGTAAAATGTTTTCACTTACGGGACATAAACTATTCATAAAAATGCAGCCTGATGTATCTACTATATGACACCGTAATTTTAATTCCTCATTCTCTTACAGAAGAATCGATATTTTCGTGAAACATTGATAAATAAAAATGAAATAAGAAAGAGTTAGAATCTAGAAAGGAGCATCCGACGTCAAAGATTAACGTCAACGATTCGGGATAAGGCAAGGCATTTCGACATAAGTATAGGTAAAAAATTGGCGAAGAAATTTTTGAGTTATCATCTAAGAGCCAGAATGTTTAGCGTAGGTTGCCCTTTGTCTCGCTAACGGGATGATATACAAAGAAAAGGAGAGCGTCTGGAATTCTGTCTGGAATCGATTCACTTAAATATATAATAATGGAGAAATATGAAAGGAATTTAAGCCGAGAAATGGATTAACACACATTGAAAGACCAATTGAAGAAAACTGTACTTCTGTAATTATTATATTTTATTAGAAAATTTCTATATTTAATTTTTGCCATATTTTGGAACATAATAAAAATAGAACATGAATGTAAAGATATTTAAATAAGCCTGCATATATTTATTATATATCAACATACATTGAATATATATTCATTGTATGTCGAGATATTAAGTCTTAGAGACCTCATAGGTTGTGGATCAGGATTATATGGCTAACTACCTTCAGTCAAATTACGTATATTTGAATAATTGCCTTTTTACCAGTCGACTTAAGTTAACGCCATAAATATTGTAAAATTTTAAAATTTATATCTATTTATTAAATCATCAACTTTAGAAGCCTCGGCTATGCAGAGTGAAGTCTTCCACTCAGATTGGAGAATTTATAAAACGTTATTTTTAGTGGAGAGAACATTGGAGTTTGGACTTTAACTCGACCTTACATCAGTGGCAACGATGTGAGAGTTGAAGTCATGTATAAATCTTGATGTACTGTTGATTGTATTTATACAAAACTACTGTTATTAGTTTTACAAAAAACATTTCATATTAGAATAAAATTTTACCATTTTTTTTATTACAAGTTGGTTTTCATTAAAGACAAATTGTAAAAATTGGTTCAGCACTTTTTATTCTGCCATCAAATATCTCTATTCTACTTCATATAATTATATTCTATTCATATAATTTTAATTTATCAATCAGGCATTAAGTTAAGAGCCAGTAAATATACCAGTAAATTTACCGGAATCCAGAATATCTGTACATGACTAAAACCTTGCTGATACGACACTTGTTTTGCTATTGGTTTGCTTGATCAATGTCTATGCTGAGTTCTAAACGAGTTGTTGCATTGGAGGTTGTAATGGCTGCTTTATGATACAGGCTGCAAACGATGTGCGCAGCTGAGTTTGATTTGTAAAAGGCTCTGCATATCTGAATTATGTGATTCGATTAATACTGGTTATTAAACTCAGATATGATACATAAATTATGTATTAATTTCATTACATTATTCCACAAAGCAATTTGGTACATAAGTTATTGATGTAACTTTTATCAGAATTTCGGTACGAATTGTTGATTAAATTTTTAAAAGATCTTGTATTAAAAGAATCGCTGTAAATTTGACAGTTTTATAATAATATATTCAGATTATTCAAATCAGTACAGATAGAAAACAATAATATTGCAAATAATGCTCCTTTTTGTTGAGATCGGATCGATTATCGGCAGTTATAATAAAAACATGCCCACCTGACAAAATGCAACTTTCCCATTGGTTAACGTTTGAATGTAGCAGAAAAAATGCACGAAAAAAAGAATTTGCTAAATTACAATTTCAGCCTGCGCTCAGGTAATGAAATTAAATTGAAACTGTATTACAAATATATTACAATTTCAGTCCGCGTTCTCGTAACAGAGCTTGAAGTAAGTCATTTCCATAATGACCGCCCTCACCTCACAGTAGGCAATCATAACGTCTCGTAAGCCATCCAGTAGCGAAACAAGAGACGTGTGAGCCGGGCTGAAATATATACAAAACTCGCGCAAAGTGAATTGCACTTCTACTCAACAGGTTTTTTGTGACACATTTAGTAATAATTTTTTTTTGGTAAATAACTTCAAGAATAACCAGTTTAAACTTCTTACAATTCTAATTCCTATTTTAGACTCATCAACTAAAACTTACAATTTAACATCTTTCACGCTGACAGCGAGCTTTCAATCTATCCATTGAGATCCCTCGAAGCTGTCTTTTTTCACCCTACTCCAGTTTTTCTAAAGATATTCTTTTCGTTTCCATTAATCTTCATTTATTCCTCTCGTCTTAGTAATTCAATAGCGGTGTTGGATATTTTTTTGGAACCTATTTTATTTCATCGATTTCCGTGAGGACAATAAAATGATAGCGGCTCGGTAGAAGGAATTTTCACTTAAAAATTTTGGTCCAGTTTAAAATTTTGGTTCATAAAAAATTAGTATTGGGTACGTGTTAACGCCGCTCAGTAATTTATGTTATTTGCTTGGAGGAGAATTATTTTCTCTGATAGAAATAATTAGGTTTGAATAATTTACAGATTATATTCTGTCGTTCATACGTATAAATGCATAAATCTTCTATCATAAAAATATGAAGAAATATGCAGCAGCAAATGCTAAGTGGTTAGTTACTTTTGTTAATAAATATCATTTGATGTTCCTTAAAATGTAAGCTTCATTTTATTATGCCTCAACAGAGATTTAATTTTGAAAAACTTTATCGAAAAATCCATATTAAAATTATTAATCTTGCTCGTCTACCTATACCTCTTACATCTCTCTGGCTTTCTATAAAAGGCATTATTATCAGGCAGATAGAAAAACAATTAACATCAGTCAGACAAAAAAATATGTTGGGTACATTTGGTTAAATATTTTGCGAAAAATTTATTGATACACTTTATTTTAAAAGATAGGCTCGGACTTCTTAAAAATCTTGTGAAATATATGACAATTTAGTGTTTATTTTTCCAAGCGTGAAAAATTTGTATCTGTGTTATTCGGAAGATATCATCAATCGTGTTGTAAATGTTAAAATTCTCAAATTTATATGAGCGGATACGAGTAGCTAATCGAGTTTGTATGTGTCCATATTTTTCTCAATATATTACACATATTAATTAGTAATTTGTACATATCGAAACTCCCTCATATTTTTTTAAATACTGTAGTGAGTGTCAATTGCTATTTGATTAAAGTGGGAGTGACGACAACGTATATGTGTTGTGTCATAAATTTGTATTCACAGATTACATATTCATATTCATATAAACAGAGGACGATTTATCCGCCTAAGTATGTTGATAATGACGTTAATTTATGGCAGCGGAGCTTTGTATTAAATGAGTTAATATACAATAGCCAAATAATATTTCAGATGAAGGCTTATTCTGTAAAAGTGCTCATAATGATAAATGTTGGAGAGTAGAAAAATCTCCTTTGTTTTTAATGATACAAAATACACCAAGCCCAAATGATTTGTTTCTTTTTTTTTAAACGAATGTTGAGGAAAATTTCGAGGCTAGATTAAAAAAATTTCTTACAAAAATATGTTATTTTACTGCGCAGATTATTACAATAAAAATATAAATATTTCAAAGACTTTATAAGCCAGAGATATTAGACAGTTGCTTTATATCCCCCAAAGTCAATTTGTTCTCGTGCTAAGCTTGCATCAAAACCTTTATGTGTTTCGACGAGTTATCCTTTCTTTTATTGAAACTACCTTTAATTTTAACATATTTGGAAAAAATATATATCCAGATAAAATAAGTCAGACATTATAATCAAAGCTTTACTTTATATAAAATATACCTTGGGTATAAAATATAAAAGAACGATAACAATTTGTAAAAGCAGTTTTTTATTATTATTATATAAGTTATATGTAATTAATTAAAATTATTTTTTTTTTAAATTTAAAAGAGTAAATATTCAAATATTATTTCTAGCGTTTAATATTATGCTTAAGATTGGACAAAGGTAACTGCTTTAAAATAAAGCGACGTTAAGAACTATGATTCTTGGACAAACACTAAAAACGATAAAACTCTGAAGTCTGAATTTGAACCATACCATACGAATGCAGGAATCGAATAGCAAAGAAGGTCTGTTAAACAAATTTCAGTGTTACGAGAAAGGAAAAATTTTAATAAACCAAATGAGAAAGTCAAATTCTATACTTATAAATTATATGAATGTCCGAAGATTAGTACAAAGTTATGAAATGAATTTTATTTTAGATTTTAATTTTCACCATAATTGTAAACTTCTTTCATTTCGGCACGAAACTTCACATTAAATAAAAATATTTCGATGAGAAATGATGTGAAGACTTGCTAATCAAAAAATAAAATATTATTTTTAAATATCAGACCTAGTCGCGAAAATCCCTCTTTACAAATTTTTATTTTTGCTTTGTGATTTTGATTCTTAATTAACTTGCAATATTGTAATTTTAAAAATATGTGATAAAAATATGTGTTAAACTTATTTCTTTTGAATAATATGAAATTAATTATATAAATTGAGGTGAAAATAGAAAACATAAATTTGAGCTTTTTAGTTCAATTTTTTCCTCAGAATTTCAATTCCGACGAAATTTTGTTGTTTGAATTCCGTACTTCAATGGAAAAACATTGAAAACTTATGGAAACACTGACATCTCCGTTTGCTCTCTGTTACATACTTTTTTTTTCAAAAACCGCTTGAGGTAAGAATTAAAAAATTGATTGTAGTATTAAGGGTGGGGTATCGTTTGAAATGGCTCTTTTTATAAGTCATTAAATTTTTTTTTATAATTATTTCTCCAGAGATAAATTGAAAAATATGCGTAACAAATATGCCTCCTCCCTTATTTCCATAACTAGTGAATCTAAAATTATGGTTTACGAGGTATTAAAAACCCACGCAAAGATTATAATAAAACTAAACCATTGATTCTAGTTGTCACGGTTTTTAATGTATCGACGAAAATATGTACGTCGTCTTACATACTTATAGCTCTAGGAAGTCCTTATAAGTATCAATTTATGATAAGTGACGTAATTACACTTCAAACAAGGCATCGAACCACTCCCACTTGATCGTTTTTTGATGACGCATGCAAATGGTATTTAATAACAATTAGCTGGTGAGGTATGATGTATACATTGTTCAAAAATACATTACATTTTATTATTACTTAAAGCTTGATGATTAAATATTTTTTCATTCACTCACTCATTATTTAATTTATTTCTCTTCAGCGTTACATTAAGAAACATCTGCGCGAGATCGTACTGTGCTCATGGATAATAACATTTAGTTTTACAATAATATTACATGTATATTCTAAAATTCGCATATTATATCTGTGTCGTTACCGTGACTTTATTATTTACGAATGATCGTGGTGGTATTATACTGTATTTCCATTTATTTCCGATTAGTACGATCATGCCTCAACTCGTTAAAACAATCATAGATAATAATACGTCATGGAACTTAGCCATAAAATACTAATCAAAATCGAATTTATTTGAGAAATTCAAGATTGTAAATTTAAGAAGATTAAGATTGAAGAAGATTTAGATTGCAAAAAGGAAACATTAAACAATCTGGGAAAATAATTTTTTTCGTATTAAACTCATCTTGACACGATACACATAATGTTCAAATCGTGTTTTAATTTTAGGATATTAATGAGAATTTCATATATTGTACCTGAATAGATTACCAAAGGATTCGATTTTCTATATTCGAAATAATTGTTTATTACCATTATTACAAATATTCTGTCCTAAGAATTTTAATTATTATCTTTGCATTTCTTAAAAAGGGTTTAAAAGTGAAAATGATAAATGGAACCTGGACTGAAATACACAAAAGATATCAATAAATGGAACCTGGAATTGAATTTCAAAATAATTATCGGATGACGTCCAATACAAGAGAGAGTGCGAAAAAAATTTTACATCCTCCTTAAATGAACAATAACTGTACAAAATTGTGAGAAAAGAAGGAAGGGCGGATGAAGGAATAAATAACAATTTGCAAGAAAGCCTACCTGTGTCTGTACTGCAAAGCTTAGAATTTAACGAGGCAAACAATCAATTGTATTGTTAACGATAAATTGTATTGTTAAGTTACAATAAAATATGAATATATGCTTGCTTTCCTGACAAAGTGTACGAAGAGTAAATGTATTGCTTATTTATGAAAAATAAAAGCACCAATCTATTGGCGTGTACCTTATTTAAAAACAACTATACATTCTTTTCCAGTATGTGTAAATGTTACGTTATCAATTGTCTTGTCACAGTTTTCTATTACCATTATCTGACAAATACTTTGAAAACTAAATCATATCGAAAGTTTATTTAAGAAATGTTTTTTTAAGGTGTGAGAAGAAAAACTTTCATGTATTAAAACACATCGTAATTTGGTCTATATTTTGTTAGAATTTTTTCTCAATTAATGTATTTAATATAAATTTTTCTAAATTTACATATATTCCACAAAATAGTAGACATTATAAATCTACCTAGTTAAGAGTGGATTACTTAAATTTAGTTAGTTTTATAGTGTAATGCCAAATGTTATATTGCTGTGTGGCACGGCTGCTAATATGGATCAATTTTTTTAGAAAAGGGAATATTTTCGCAACATCTAAATTAACTTAAATTAGAAATAAAAATAGATTAGGTGACCCCATTTTAGTCACTTGTGGGGGAAAATGTATGCTTCTCTAATAAAATACTAGAAAACGTATTTAAATTGCCAGAAAGAAATAAAACCCATTACCAAGAGATCCTTATTACTATGATATTGAGGATTTTTTTGAGGAATTTTACATTTGCTTGTGATTTTAATTTATAATTGTTTATACAAAATCACAACTGACGCTTAAGAAGGAAACGCAATGTTTATGCATTAAATAAAAGTAATGAAAAAATGTAGAAAAGGAATGTGATAAAGAATGGTAAAACTAATAAATGAGAATATTTTTTTATATATTTTTGCCATAGCGCATACGTTAAAAACCATGGCAATAAATAAGGCTTCAAAAAGAAAACTTTATATTTGGTTTAGGATTGAAAGTGTGTATATTATAGCCTTTTTCTCCTCTATGTGTCCTTTAATATCCTTTTATATATTAAACACAATAATTGTGTCACGAAAATTTGCGCTTTATATTGAGAAAGCGTTAATTTACGTGCGTATTAGCTTACTTTATAAGAATAAATACGCATGTACAAATAATTAAAATTATATCATATGTTTAGTTATACTGTACGTTTAAAATTATATTATGTTTATAATCGTTTTCTATATTTAATTTTTTATTTTATAATTTATTTTATAATCGTTTTAAAGATAAATAATTCATGGTTTCTTATAAATGCAGTTCAATAAATGTAAAATTTACCAAAATTAAAACCTCTCATTCCTTTTCACAAGCTTTAATAATATACTGTATAATAATATATACTGTTACAAATATTTTTTTTTATTTCGACTATATAATTATACCAAATATTAATTTAATTTTATCAGCAACAAGGTTTGCGTGAGTTTTAGAATATTAATTTTACATTATACGTAATCATGGATTATTGTATATAAATCATCATCATAATATAATTAAAGACGAAGAATTTTCCAGAATTTAAAGCTTGCATATAAAACTACTTGCGATATATTAGTATCCACAAAACCTATGTAGATCATTTAGTTAAAACTAAGAAAATTATTTTAAAAATATTTCACTATCTGTGCTTAACTTAAATAGATATTGCAGTTACCGTATTTTAAAAAATGTCGCGACTTTGGATATGCTGAATTGATTAGAGACATTATTTCGTTTCCCCATAGTTTTTAGGATACCATACCTTATTAATAGGAAAATTAATCTACATATATCTCAAAGGCTAAGACTCAAACATTCCTTTAGGGAAATTTTGGAGCTACAAAAGGAGTACCGGAAAATATTTTTGAAAATTCCGTATATGGTGTCTAATACACAGTAATATTGGTTATACATGGTACAAAAGGGACAGATGCAAGGACCTCCCAAATATTTATTTTCAATGTTACCATAATTGTCTTCACATGAATATAATTTATCTTTTATGTAGTATTTACAAAATTTTTATGTAATGATTTGATTGGCTGGGAAACAAATAAAAATAAAAATATGTCAAGAACAATACAAAACATAATTCAAGAAAACGATGGGGCATTCAATGATTTCATATATCTACTTATTCCCGCTCCGATACTGCTTTAATTTTTTACCATTTGCGTTCTTATATACAATTTGTGTTTATTGTAGAAATAACTTTCGATTTCAGTCAGTTATGATCTTTTACATATTCCCGTAAATATCATCAATTGATAAACGTTTACTAAAAAGGAAAATAAGCCAATTATATATATATATATATATATATATATATATAAATATATATATATATATATAGATATATATATATATATATTTCCATATAAGCCTAATGTTTCACAAAAAATTAATATTCACACCCTATAATTTGAATATATCAAGTACTGACTAGAAATTTTTTTATTTATGTTTTTAATGTTATATCAGAGGTTGTGTCTAGTTTTAGTTATACTTAAAGTTAGACTATTGCACTCTTAGTCCAATTGAAATTGTTTCACCTTTACACCGACAATAAATTAAAAGTAAAAGAAAGTTTTGTTTTAAAAAATTAGAAAAAATACTATTAAAATTTGAAAGAAAAGCCAATGTAATGAACCAAGAAAATGAGAAAAATGGAGAATAGTTTGATATAAAATTATTCAGTGGTTAATTTTGTTGATATGTAATGACATTTCAAACATATTTTCCTTAAGAGAGTTTACTAGAATTGTAATAAGTTAATGAACTAATAAAATAAGGCTAAAAAGTATAAATTTACACACACATGTATATATATATATATATATATATATATATATATATATATATATATATATATAATGTTCAATATAAAATGTGTACAATTTTCATATCGGCCGCATTTGAAAGCTTCTCAATTCGGTTTGAATTTAATAAATTATTTAAAATACTCTGTTCTATTTACATTCTAAATTATAATATACCTACTTTTAGTCTAATTCTCATTAACGAAGGTTGTTCATCAGTGTAATTGGCTAAGTACCCTTACTTTTATTCATGAAGTCTAAGAATCTTCGCGGTATCATAAATTATGCGGCAAATCTACGAGCTAAAACTATATTAAGGAAAACTTTATTACGGTATTTGTAAGCAATTTTCTGAGGAAAATATCTAATGAAATTTTAGTCTAGTTAGATAATAAGAAATTAATATTTTGTTATTATTTTCTTCAGTATTTTGTATTAGCAGGCAAAAACTCTATCACGTGTTAATTTTCTATTTACTTTTCTTTCCCTAAATACTTTGAACATGAAATTAAGAACAGAAAATTATGGTTTTATTTAAGATATGCCTAAAAGGAGGTGTTTAAATAAATGCTGTAAATATGAAATGAATTATCTTCGCACCGATGTTTTTTATTGAGTATGCTTTTGAACTATAATGTGGACATATTGATATATGTGTTATATATTTTCTCATTCACCTTTTTTATTTCAAAGAGACAAAAACATCACTTGGAAAATTTCAGGTTTTCTCGTAAAATATTAGAAAAATTAGAACACTATCGAATCTATCGCACAGAGTTCTAAGTTTTAATTTACTTTATGCATGAAATATATACATGAATTATCACGACTGTCAAGTTTCTCCTAAAGTTCCTATTTTATTTGAATGTAAATTTCCTAAATCTTTTTCAATCAAGCTGTTCGTTGAATAACAATTTTAAATTAAATTTAACCACAGCGTTCACTGGTATGCGCTTTTATAAATGTCCAGAAAAAATTAAAAGGATGAAAGAGAAAAATGGAAAATTTTATTCGGCACTTGACCAGCATGTAAAGCGTTGGCCATGCATAATTTTTTTTTCAGTTTGATACCTAATGAGATGTACATAAATTTTATTGATTTCAGAAACTGTTGAAAAGGCTATTTGTGTTTTGTTTCTACATAAGTTTTTCTTACCTCTTTCAAATCACGCTCTCATTTGCAATTATTTTTCGTTATATTCATTGTTAATTGATTATTCACAATAGTGTTGATTAGTTGCTGAGTTAATTTTTAACAACTGCTCATTTTTCAATTAATAAATACTTTCGTAAAATAAATTGGGTATTAGGCTATTTTCAAATAGTTTTAAATTCTTAATTATATGTAAAATTATTATAGTCAAAGAAGACCTAATGTCGTGATATATTAGAATATAAGTTCATAAGTGTAAGAAATTAGTGAAGTTATTCTATGCAATTATCTTGTTGTAGGACGTTTTCAAGTTTTTTTACTCGATTAGATAGAATATTTGATGTAAGTTCAATAAAGTATTCCATACATCAGTAAAGTATTCCATCCATAAGTCAGTTCAGTATTCCATACATTTCTAGCGTTGTCGACTCCGAAATAGGTCCTCAATCAATAGTCAAGCGTCAGCTAATCAACAGTCAGTGACATAATTACTGACTTTCTAATTTTTTAAAAATTTTCTCATCCTGAAATTTATATTACCCTAAACATATTGAATTTTCTGTCTTAAAATGTTTTCAATCAAAAACATAGATTATAATGGACATACTGTATAGCCCACTGATAAGGAAGTGTCGAAGACCGAATGCGGATTCTACGTTGATTATGTGGCTGAAATAGATGTCAAATAGAAAGAAAACGATGTTCTTACGAAACGAGATCATATTTTGCTGGTGAATTTCTTAAACCTCAGGTCAAACGTCGTGCAAAGGCAAATAAGAGGTATATCAACAGTGTTGGACTTCATATTGTAGTAGAATACCATCGGCAAATGGATAGCGTAGATTTGAGAGAGAGTACTAAGGGGAGAAACAATCACGGTATGAAGCAAAAGATGGCATGTTCATATCATATAATCCATTATACTTTACAGTGGCCAATTCTTGGCTTCCATCCCAAAAAGTCCAAAAAGCAAAAACCTAACAAATGTCTTCAATAGATCGAGAATCGAAATTCGATTGAAAATGGAATTCAGTTTAATTTTCTGCTTTTCAAATTGGAAAACATATTTTAATTCGTCTAATATTTCGACAAATGTTGTTGGATAGTTTTAGTTCTTCTAATATTTCATCAAATCAGTTGGTTCGATGTTGAATCACATGTTTCCGAAAGCTACTCAGATATTACAGTTCAAATAAAGAAATATTATTATGTTGCAATAAACTTATCATTAGGAAATTTAAAAATATATTGACTTTATATAAAAATTCCACTTCCTACTAGTCATATCTTTTTCACATATTACAAAAACACAGAAATCAAATTTCTTTGAAATATTTTCACGAAACATTTTCTCTCTTCAAAATCCTATTATCTAATATATTAAATATGTCTTTTTTGTGTGATGATGAAATGAAACCAGTTAATGTCGTTAAAATTTTTAAAAGTTTATTTAATTTGGGAAACATTGGCAAAAGTTTAAAAAATTCATGTCAATTGACAGAATAATTCATTTTTCATCTACTTACGATTACCATTATTACTCAATTTTATCGGTATTAAATTGGCTTTGTTTTATTTAAGAAACAAATATATATTAATATTGTATTTAACATGAACCCATTTTCCTTTCTTGATTTTGATTTTTGTCGTCTTTAATCAATGTAAATATATTTTTATTTTATTTTTGACGATCAAATCACTAATTGTAGAGATAATGGGAGGTAAATTATTTGTTCATTGAAGCATTATAATACATAGTTTCCAATGTATCTTATTTCGAAAAATTTTAGGTTAATTTGTCCTAGAAATGAATTTCTCCATTGAGAGGATTACAGAGAGTGTTGTAATATTTCAATGGTGCTAGATGCACTATTAAATATTTCTTCTTATTTGGGGGAGAATGTGTGAGACGACATCGCAATATCAGTCGCTTTAGCTCTGATGAGGGAATTTTTTCCTAAATAAAATGTGGGAATACCCAGGTGGTATCAATACCTTAATGAAAATTAGTAAAAGGAATAATTAGTATTAAAATTTGTTCCAATATTGTATAATAATATTGTGTATTTTAAAATAGTCTAGCATCTCAAATTACATAAAGTACAAGGGTACTTTTTAAAAATTATAATTTACGTGAATTTATTATTAAAAAATCATTCTAGGTTCTTTGATTCGTTGTATAATTTTATGAAATATTAAATAATTACCGTTTTTAGCAGGTTGAATAATATAAATTTTTTACTTAACCTTGGTCTATCTAAACAGTTCTTTGCATTATGATAAAAGTATACAGATATTCCATTATTATTTTAAGTGGCAAGTGTTTTAAGTAGATACTTTGCTCTCGCTTTTATTTCTCTTTAAAATTTGAATATATTTTTATTATCGTAAATTTAGATAAAATTATTATAATAAAAATTTCATTACTGTTAATAAATTTAAAAGGTAATGTTGCCATAAACCCACTGAGAATACTAATTATTTCAATACAGTAAATAATAATGTAAATTTGATAACAACAATAGTGTAGAGGTTGATTTTAATTTCTTGATGTGTTTTTAGTACTTTATGGAAAGCATTTTGTAAATCGTAGTCATAATAATTTTGAAATTAGTACTGAAAGGCAAGTTTTTAATTTGAATATTTTGGTTCAATAATTTTTATTGGCAATGTAATTTATCAAGCAACTTTTTACAGAATTTGCCTCTGGAAGACGACTATTTTTGATTTTTCAAAATTCGGCCCACATACTTTTAATACTCTAAAGCATCTTAATATAGGATGCAAAGAAAGCTAGAAGCCATTTCCACATCCTCGAGTAGTTCTACATTATGGTGTTTTATGTCTCATTCTATTGATCTAGGTTGTTATTTAAATGTCCATAAAATTAAAACTGAGCACAGCTAAAATTGTTTCGATAAGAGAAATTTGATAATTGATTGAATGATGAAAAATTTTAAATATATTGATTATTGCAGTATTTTTTCTTCTCAAATGAACGATAACTGTTCTTTATTTCTTATTTTAGTTTATTCTAATGTGTATCGAAATTAATTTTTAATGACAATTATTGAGCCATCATAAAAATTCAGATATTAGTTAAATTAATGGTATACCACTAAATACTTCAGGTCTCTTTATTATTACAAAAACAACTGTAAGAAGTTAAAATTATGAAGAAGAAACTTAAAAAGAGTAAACAGAGAAAAATTGTAGGAAGGTAAGTACAAACGGAGAGAATCCATAATTGCAGAGAAGAAAAGATTTTTTTAGAAAATAATTTTCAAAATTGAAACGATTTAGCAAAACCATATGAAAATTGATACCTGTTTATTCTGATAATTAGTCAATCGATAGGAAAAAGAATCACAAAAATTGGCCTACGATTGGGATCGCTACTGTATTATCATGCATGCTAATGTACATTTTGTTCATTTATTTATTTATTCATTTTAATGTATACAATTAATATATATGGCGGACTTGTTGCTACGAAAGTAAACTCTTAGAGTCAACCCGAATATAAATCCAGCCCCGCTCGATGAGCGGCCGGGAATTGAACCTGGGTCCTCGCGATGCACTGAGCGGTCAGAGGCGGTACGCCTTGTGATCAATTCAACACACCACGTTGATCACAGACTAACAGACATAGACTTAGTTTAAGCATCGAACATTTTTAAGGAAAACAGCTCTAACAAACAGACAAATGGATGAACATGCTTCGATTTTTTAACAAGGTATGATATAATGTAAAGGCAAACTTAATATGTAAATAAATTAAAAGAAACTGGTTTACATAAAGTATACAAATGTTACATAACTCATTACACGTAAATTTGTTATGATTCGTTTTGATATTTATTAATGAAAAATGAGTGCTATCCATTATGGAAAAAATTTAATAAATACAATCAGAAGGATACAATGGAACTGTAAAAAATGTTAATAGAAAAACAGAAAACATCAATTTCAATGGTTTAATATAATATTTGTTGTGTGTAACGTTCACCTCCATTGCTTGCATAAATTAGGAAAATCTCAAATGAAAGAATTAAAATGTTATATTTAAAATTGGTACATAAATCTTCTCGTCGCCATGATGAAAATTTAGCCTTTGAAATATTTACGAGATCGCGAAATAATTTATCTAATTTTTTAAAAAATATATGTATTAAAATAATTGAGTACAGAAAAATACTGATAAAATAAATTCATCAGTGTGTTTCATTAAATGCACCGTAGAGTGAAAATATTTTTGAGGAAAAATCCACTTTTTAGCAATTAATAGGAAGCAGTACATAAAATTACAATACAATGAAAATTCTGCAGTCCAAAACGATTTTATATACTTGGTTGCTGCTTGGCATACTACAAAGTGTTTGATTAAATTAACAAAAAAAACAATTAAAATAAAATGAGCGCGGTGAGAATCACAGATATATCCATCACCAATACACAATAAAATTAATAATAGCTGATAAACAATTTAAAACCTAAATATCTTTTTTTTATATTAGGACTAATTATAAACAAAAAGCAATAGTTAAATTACTAAATTATATACATTTGTATAAATATTAATTTGGAAAAATTGAAATTTATATATATATATATGTGTGTGTATGTACATGGGTTCATTATTTTTGACTGTGCATCGATCAGAGTGTCCTTCCAGGCGGATCCTTTTTAATTTGCTTAGCATTCATTCAATTGGTTCATTAAATAATTAGTTGTTGATTATTATGCGTTTGGTGTTGCCTAAACGGTAAGTACCTTGGGTGCCTAATTAACTCTTCCATACCTAAGATGGGAGCGTTGTGACTTAATTCCAGGAGCATCCTTAATTCCTTGTCTCTTTAACTTTCCCTATTCAATTTATTTGCCATTGTAGCTAGTACCAACCCTCTTTTTGACCATTTATTTTATTATGTTTTGTAGCCCATCCAGTGCCATAAGTATGTTAGTTCGGTTTGGTTATT
Organism: Druceiella hillmani; assembly: GCA_039881145.1. NCBI lineage: Eukaryota > Metazoa > Arthropoda > Insecta > Lepidoptera > Hepialidae > Druceiella > Druceiella hillmani. Next base: position 5,767,440 of record JAYKKI010000001.1, read on the forward strand.
CGATTGTTCATATACACGTATATTGTTTCTAAGGCTTCTAGTCATTTATTTTGCAAGGGGGATAATTTTTGCATCTACTCGTATAAATATTAACATAATAGCATTCATTTGGTGGTTTCTTTTGCATACTCAAAGAATTGGATCACCTCCAAAAATCTTGTGTTTTCAGGTGGGTATTATGGATAAGTTTTGTTTGTCAAGAATGTGATCCAGGTATAATAATAGATCATAATTTTCAGAACTTAACAGAGGGATTGCGAAAACGAAAACTAGATAATTGCCAGTATTATAAGCCTTAATGTTGATATGGCCTTCTATATGCTCTACGCTTTTATGATTGTTTTGAGCATAAATAAGATTTGTTGATTTTGTTAAACATTTGTAATTTCTGGAAGCAAGTTTTGAAAAAAATTTTTTTACTGACTCTCTAATGTTTTAAAACAAGGTGAGTTTTCCTTTCATATATTGAATACATTTTTCTGTTTTATTGCCTTAAACGGAGTTCTTGAAATTATTTCTCACACTAGTTTTTAGTCTTAAAGATAGATCTTTTATGGTATTTAGATACTTAACTTTCGTTTGTTGGCATTTTCTTTAAATATTTTTAGTGTTTTTCTGATCTAAGTTTCTTCTTATGGTTTTTATAATATTACCTAATCCGTTTATAACACCTCTTTTCTGTCTTAAAATTGTTAGGGCGAAATACTAAAATTTTTATTCAAATGTTTCAATTAAGTTTTTTATCTAGTCGCTGTAATATAAAACGTTTGGTTCATATGATTCTGCAAAAAGATAAAGGAACTTTATCTCATCAGTAGAATATTTTCGAAATAAGTGGTATTATACGTACATGATTGTATTTTGTCGATGAATTATGGTTTCTTAAGAATGTCGTTATCATTCGAGTTATCTAACGGTTTTAAAGTTTCTGAGGCTGTTGTGAAACAGGAAGTTGCTTTAACATTATAATGTGTATTAGTATAGTATTCTCCTTTGAATATATACCTATTGTCTCCACTATATTATCTGTTTGTAATTGTGCTATTTTATAAGAACCGTGCTGCTACTGGTTACGTTTTCGTATTGAACGAGCGAGTTTATCTTACGGTATGTATCATTCTTTCAGACAATTTTTACTACCAAGCTACCACAGCAAACCTAAAGAAAATGATTAGTTTTCATATACTCTAATCTCACTGTATAAGGGAGATATACTTAAAGTATTTTAATAGCAATAATAATTTCACTATCTGGCATTCCACCGGCATACCGTGTCACGAGCGTAATCTTCATTTAAATAACAATCAAAATTATCAGTAATCTGCTTAAATAAATCAGCAACAATACTACCGCTATTTGAACGATATGTCCATGAGGACAATGAACAGAGAGTCAACTCTGTGTTAATCATTCACATAGTAGCAACCAAAAATACCATGTATACTCGCATATAGAAGAATTATTTCATAATTATTTTCCTCACAATCATAAGGCTGGAGACTCTCTATAATTAACTTAAATTACTGTAGTAAAGTATCATACGTAATAATTCCTGAATACTAGTGTGAATTTTTAATACAGTTATTTACACATATTCGATTAGTGAAAATTATTTTATTGATTTTTTTAAAATAGAATAATTTTCTCACAATATTTGTCTACAAAATATATCACTGGGATACCATCCCTTAAATCTTGCCTGAAAGCAAAAAAAAATATAATAGACGAACTATGTCTGGGCTAAAATTTGTTCAAGGAGTGCATTTATCAGAATTTCTTTACAGTCTTTGAAAATATTTACCAAATCAAGTAAGTGGAAGGTTGGCCTTTTCTTGAGACAATGGGTCTATGGTTTTGTCATTTTGCGAAATGTTTTATAAATTTTTACTGGTATCCGACCAAATCCAGAAAATATTTTATTTTTTCCGTGTTGTCTCGATGAAGAATTGCTGTACTTCTAATTTTTTTTTGACCTGGATATGTGGCTTTATCGGTTTTACCATGTCCTAAAATTCTATTTATTTAGAGAAACTCTCACTGGTCCAAGCGGGTCTTAAGATAACTGAGATTGAGTCTGCCAAATACATGTTTAAATTTTTCGATGTAGAGAATAAGAAGAAAACACGATTAGGTTATCAAGATAGACTTGTTGAAGAGAAGTAGAAAACACGATTATGTTGTCGAGATAGACTCGATGTGCATCGTCAAAGGGTTCTTTTGGAATTGCATCTATTAGTAGTTATGATTATTTCAAAGGAGATATTTGTCTTCGATTATAAGTTCATTAAGTCATCGTACAAAGGAAAAAAATGTCGTAAGGTTTTTGGGATAACCCGTATTGGACACGACCCAATGGAGATGCTTTTCTGGATAATTTCTCTCTCCAAAAGTGAATCAACTTGATTTCGTAAATTGCATCGTTGCTTTGGTGGTTGTCGATAGCTTTGTAGAAAAAAAAAAATTTATTTTTATATAATCATCAACTAGTTTATTTTTAGCAGGAATAGTTTTGGTGAATGTAATATATATATGCTTGGTTTATAATTTATTTAAGCTGTTTTAAATTGGTACCTATTCCTTCGGAGTTTTGATAACAAGTTAATTTAACTGGTGAAGGGTGCTCTGATTGAAATAGGGCATTAAAGTAATAAACCTAGGCATTCTCATTATAATGGACTTTTTTACGAAATATTTGAAAATCCTACTAAACTAAACGACAGGGGAAGAATTAGAAGACAGGGTATTAAGACTATTATTTTTTGACCGCAATTTTTAATTAAGACAGTTCTGAAATTTTAATACTTATAAATTTCTGAAAGTTTGGAAATTTAGTACTTACAATATCGTATTATTACTAATAATTTGTTTGACTGCGATGTTTTCTGAGTAATATTCTGAAGATTTTTTCTGGTCTAACCAGGACATTTAATTTAAGGCTTTCTTACGTGAGTATCAATTATGTAATCACCATCTGAACTTTTTTTAATTTCATTATTTTTTGACGTATGAAAATCAAGGTGACTTGATATATCTGTGTTTTTGCAATTATTTTTAAAATCTATAATAACAATTATTTAAGTAGGTCTGGTCTTACTGATTTTTGTGTATTTAGGATCAGAATCGAATAAGATGAATGTGTGAATTAAAGCCGAATTACATGCTATGTTATATGGTTATCTCGAATTGTTTTATAACAACACATTCCTAAAAAATTGTGTCCTGCATTATACTATGAGAAAACGTTAAGCTAGCACTTCATACGTCTGTCAGATTCATCCTTATAATCATAATACTTAATAAACTAAACCTAATGAGCTCTTTGTTTATTATACCGGTTATTATGTCGTCGTAAGAAATACTGTTTTTATGGAAATATTTATTTTAATATAAATATTTTTAGACTAAAAAAAATTAACACTTCTTTTAAATTTTGGGTTAAATTTTGTTTATTCTGTGTATAATATTTTGATGTGTGTATGTTTTTTGGATTTCTGTTAAATGATAATCATGCTTTTTCTAATCGCATATAGAAAATCGTTTGCCCGAGTATTCTAAGTCTGTTAATTTTAGTAAGGTCAATACATTAGTTAATTCTTAATTGTCAAGAAATTAATGTACCGCTATTTTATTCATAATATTTCTATTCAAATATATTCTTATAAGTACATCTAATGTTTAGAAAAAAAAATTTAGGTATACTTTTTAATTTTTTCCGAACGTCTCTATATTTTGTGATATCTTTTTCATTATTTTAATAAGCTCTTGCGTTACTTGGAACCCGTCAGGCGAGTCGCCTAATCACATCATAAGGGTAGACCTAATATCTTTCTAGTTCTCTAGATATATAAAGTAAGCTACCGTTCCTAGGTCTCTACATAATAGTTATTTTTTAAGTAAAAATAATATGTTGTAGGATTTCTTCACTCTAACATTGTAAGTACCTCGTTTGTTTTACAAATAAATTAATAAATTGAGGGTTACTATTATATTTTGATAAAATTATAATTTATTATTATTATGATTAGTGTTGATAAGGCTTCCACGGGGTTGTGGTCTCTATCCTAACAAGATATGTAAATGATTGTCAATACATCAGATAGTCATGATTGTCAATACATAAAAATCTACCGCAGTATTAGAAAACAAACGAAGAATAGAAAGTTATTTAAGCGCTTCCTTCGAAATACAAAAGTTTTACAACATTTATCTTCTTCAAAAAAACAAGTCTGCTGCATCTTCAAAGTACTTACTAAGTTGATGGCGCGGCTATGGTTCTTTTGTAGTTGGACAGTAAGGGATTGATATCCTGCACTACGCCTGAAAATTCGTGACGATGTAAACGCTGGTGATGTTCCCACGTAAGTGGTGTCTTTTTGTCGTAGTATCTGTCGATCTAGACGACTGTGCCAATTATGTAGAAGGTGCCATAGAAATTTAAAAGTATGCTTATTTATTGCAAAAACTAATTAAAACATAATAATGTTATAAAGGTAAGTAACAATATAATACCAATGAATATGAGGACCTCGTTGTTGGTTGGTCTCTCAAAACTCTCTTCAATTTTTTTAGCTTACCGATTTCGCTTTGCTTAGTTTATCTTGGTAGTTCTTACTTGCTGCCGATTTGCAGTATGCCCTACGTTGCGTAAGTAGTGTGAATTGGACGCTAATTTAACTAACGTGTATTATTAAATTTTATTGACGAAGTGCATAAACCACCTTTCCGATAACATGTTTGTAATTTTATTCACGAGTATTGGAGAAAAAAAATATTTTACGAAGTAAATTAAAGAAATTAATCATTTTTAGCCATACCGTTTTTTGAATAATTAATTAAACCATTATTTTATTAAAATATATTTTCTTGCAATTCTTTCCAGTCACGTTTCAAAACAAGTATTATATTTATCAACATTTTATAGAAATATACTTCTTATTTTGAATGATTTTATGTGAATTAATAGAAACGACAATAATATTTTAACATGGGTTGAAAAACAAAAATAGTTAAAAAGTTACGTAGATTAATCGGTTTACTTTGTATCCAGTATTAAAGATTCCCACGAAATTTTTAGAATATTTGAGTCATAATTATTTCTTTGGATTGTTCTTAGTGGAACAATCCAAAGAAATATAATCGAATAAATTAGAGTGTTGTAATATTTATGATAAACAGCATCTAAAAATTAATAGGAAGAGCATCTAGTTGATATTTTTAAATTTTTAGTACTGACTGAAATTATTTTGCAATATCGCAAATTATTTAACCAAAAAATATAAATTGTTAAACACTGACTGATACCTTGGTTACACCTGAAATACGTGATTGTAAATATAAAAAAAAACGAAAAGGTCCATTAAACATTTTTCAATTTATGTGTTAAAAAACGAAAAAAAATCAAATGAATCTGCCCAGGTTAAAATTTATATTATTTTTCCTTATATTTACCGTAAATACCAAGGATGCTAATTCATTTTAGAGCACAGGTTTAATGTTAAGGCTTATCTTAAACGTAATCAGCCTGTAACAAACTAGTAACACAGGCAATAAATTACAAATATATGTCGGAAAAATTAACAGTTCTATTACGTAATCTAAAAAAAATTATAAGGAATAGACAAAAATTGGTCAATTTATTTTAGATAAATACATAAAATAAGTTAGGATAACATGTATAATTTTACTTGTTTACACTTAACGAACGTTTACACTTAACTTAAATTTACGAATACAAAATTGGTCAATATATTTTAGATAAATACATGAAATAAGCTAGGATAACATGTATAATTTTACTTGTTTACACTTAACGTTAGGTTTCAAATATTGAACCGTTTTAAATTTTTTTAAAAACGCATAAAAATATATTCAATAAAAAATTAACTTTTGTAATAAGTATTTACGAATACAAAATTGGTCAAAATATTTTAGATAAATACATGAAATAAGCTAGGATAAGATGTTTAATTTTACTTGTTTACATTTAACGTTAGGTTTTAAATAATAAACCGATTTTAAACACGCATGAAAATATATTTTATAAAAAACTAACTTTTGCGATAAGTATTTACGGATATAAAATTTTCTTATTAGATTATTTTGGCTGTTATCTGACGCGTGGAGTAGTAGTTTGGAAATGAAATATAATAAACGAAAAAATTTACGTGAGATATCGTTTCAAACAAAGCATACTCCAATAGCATTGGCCAATTTCCTCAAGTTTTTAGATAAATTATTAATTGTCCGCATGTAACGAGCGGATCCTAAAAGGGAGACCCCCTTCGGGTTCGGTGGAAGCCATTTTATGTGAAAGTATTCGTGAAGAAAATAAATTTAAGAAAAATTTTTTTCTTAGCCTTGGCAGATATTATGACTATTATTAGTATATGGTAATTTTAGCTTTAACTATGGTACACTTCACAAAACATAAGAGTTATCGTAAAAGCCATAACATTGTAATATCCAGCTTTGTAAATTGGATTGCAGGCTATGCTGTTTATATCTAAACCTATATTTCAATATTACCTGAAATGAAAAGCTATTTTTATATTTACTGTACTTTGTTTTTGAATCATAAAAATAATAATAAAGAATAACATCATTTTTATAATATTATTTTATACTAGAAGAAGCAACTACCATTTTATTTGTAAATAGAACAAAAGTTAAAAAAATTAGATTACTCCGTTTTCCATCTGTCCATCTGGCAAAAAAAATATCTCGAAATAAGCTGGGAAATTAATTAGACCATTCAGTTTTTATAAAATAAAATCGTACAGAAAACATAATTACCGTATTTTTTCCATAAAATATTAGTAATTAATAATTGACCAAAGGAAATCAAGTTAATTGCTAAAAAGTTAAAAGTAATACAGATTAATGCAGAGGGAACCATATTTAGTATCAGTCTCCGGAACAGAATTTAAAGAATAATAGAGCCTAAGCAAAATAATCGACATCATGAAAAGAGCTGCATAATGGAAGTGGCGAAAGGTGGGACATATTTCCATAAATCTATAATTAAAAGAGGAAAATCACTTTTCAGTCCCCTCCCACTCTCTATCTTAAGTTGCCCTTTGCTTGACTGGCAGTAAACTATCTATGATCCACATAGTAATATGAGAGAAGTTTACACCAATTAGTGGACGGATGCGGGCTGAAAAAGAAAAAAATAATTCCTTTTTTAGTTATATTTAACTTCGTTATTTGTTAATCTATTTCATATCATATAATGGACGATAATAAAAATAATCTATGTATAAACGTATATGTATACAAACAAACATAGTTCTATTTTTATTTAGGCATTTAAATGTTAGAAATGTGGGATGTTATATATGCTTTCCCTTACTTTGTACGATTGGTTGCAGTCCACCACGTTACAATATATTTGAATAACTATAATTTCAGTTAACTATAAAAGACATTTTATGTTTGTATTCACACTATACCAACCGTTATTAACATTTATAAACAAAAAATGTAATAATAATTTTATTTTAAAAATATATTTTGTCAATGTAAGCCTCATTACAAAAATTTCTGATTTTTTAAAACTATCCTGATTTATGGTGTTTGAAATAGAGAAGGAAAGGAGCGATTTTGAAGGAAATTATAGAAAATTTAATTGGATAAAATATTAATAAAGATAACATGTTAAATATTTTAATATCCTAATTTTATGAGGATTTATTTTGACATCCAATGCGATGATTTTATACTATTTTTGTTGCATTCTCAATTACTAACCTTGCATATTTAAAGAAAAGCACTATAGCGTGAATAGTTGAAATATCTCTAGTATTGGAGAGTATTCACTTTCTGTAGATAATGAAAAGAATGTACTCAATAAGTTCGATATACTGAAGCTGCATATAAAAACCGTAAATTTTTTTTTAAAACGAAATGTCTTATTTAAAACCACTTTATAAATTTGATTATATAATCTTTAAATACAAAACATATAGCTCTTGTGGTTACAAACTGTAGCCTCATATTGTATAAATTCTAATTATAACCACTTAGACAATTTAAAAATATTTCCTGACTTAAAAGAAATGTTTAAAATCTTTAAACATTTTGGCATCTTAAAAAACATTTAAAAATATAATAAACTGATTGTGCTTTCCAATATTGTTTTTTCTATTTAAAATTAATGTATATAGTCAACCAATCCTGCCAGTACCACATATAGACACGTTAATGGAAAATATTTCCTCAGCAGATTTATTTATGAACGAATAAGGACGTAAACCGACAAAAATTAATTTTTTATTTTATTTGATTTTGATATTAGTGCACTGAAATTTAAAGACTTTTAATTTTATAAGAGGCATTAAATTAACGTTGGTATATGAAAATAAATTCAGGATTCTACGAAAGACAAACAATAATATTTTTTAGTATAATGAGAATGAAAATCTTTTCATATAATTAGAGAACTATGGCATAATAAAACAGAACATCTATGTATTTCCAGGCAACGAGTTATGAGAGATTACATTATTTGTAAACTAAAAAATATAAGCGAAAAATCTGACGAAATTCTCCGTCGATATCCAGTGACCGTTATGAATCTTACCAACATCTGTAAACATCTTAATTCTGTCGTATTTGCAATTGGTGATATTAATATGTATTTTCGTCCCAGTAAATAGTTATATATGTACGAATACATGTTAACCTATTGCTCATTTTTATTTGTCATAATGTACACAATGTAAGTGGGAGAACGATAAATGTGCTGCTATCGAGTGATGTTAATGCGATCATGGAGCGATATTACCTACCATTGGTGTGTGAGGGCGCACATCATCCCACACTTGTGTGTATTCATACGGCATTACTTCTATTTATTTCTTAACCATATTCTAATATTAATCCTTGCACTAACTGGAACGTTTTTAAAGGAGACTATGTCTTGCCTGAGACCGATTGAAGCAATTTGTATTCAAATGATGACGCGGATATCGTTTTCAATTTTTTCTACAACTGAATCTACTCTTGTATCAACTCATGCTCTCAAGACTAAAAGCCTGCTAAGATACAGTACCCCATTTAGTTTAATCAGCAGTCAATCACCGACATTAATCATAAACATTATTTTCATCGACGTTTTAAACAAAAACGATCCGCTAGTGACTACGCAATGGTTAAATCGCTTTAATCTACTGTCAAACGTGATATAAAGAATCTTAGCGCTAATTGCATTTATAATGGAGAATTGTATTTAAAAAAATAATCATGCATCGTTTAAATAAGCGTCTTAAAAGCTACCCGCGGCGCTCGCAACCTTGCTTCACGTGATGGGCGGTTGTATGCGGTACAGCGGCCACCGAAATTTTTGCTGGCTTGGTCAGTGTGAAGTCCAAACATTCCTCGACTAGAGGTTACGGCGGCAGCTTTTTGGTACCATACCAGAGCCAACATTGTTATCACACGTGTCTCTGATGGTGATCTTCAACTTCCTTTTTCCAAGCTGAATAAGTTGGATTCGATGGCATACCTGGGTATATATATATAAAGCATGTGCTGGTATTTTTTTAAACCTTTGTAGCTTATATCCAAATTTCGACAACACTTGGCACTTATCCTTTGCATTGAAAAGTTACCCGGGTAACAACTATACCTCAGGGTGACATGGAGTCAGACATAAATAATTTTACACCGATCTCTATTTCTTTCGTACGGGATAAATTATTTGACTTTAAATTATATCGCAATATCTCTGCGAGCTATAGAGGTCTTATCTAAGCGGGAATCATGAGCTTCGAGTCGGATGTTTTGTGGTCATGAACCTTGTATGTTTCATTGACTATGTTGCTTATCATGTTGACCTCGGATTTCAAGTAGATGTTACAAATTTTGGCTACCAAGAAGCTTTCGATTGTACGTACAACGATATGATTTGATTTGGCAAGGCAGGGTTCGATTCTTTTCTTCGTACCTTGCGGAGAGAAAACAATATTTACGAGTGAGAACTTTATATTCAATACTCTACACGATAGGAATATGCCGGGTTTCGAATCTTGTACATTTCTTTCATATTCTGGTAAACAATAATTGTTTCGCGGTGAAAGCTGCTCGTTGTTTGTTATTTGCGGACGAAATGAGACTTTTTTCAGTCATAAAGGATGCAGCAGATGGCGAACAATGGCAGCGTGGGTCGTCAGCGCCATCGTTGGGAGGAATGGAAACAACAGCGCCATCGTTGAGAGCAACGCAGCGAGCGGCTTACGGCTTAACGCAAACAAATGTTAATTAGTGAGTCACTGACGAGCACACGTTTCTGTTAATTACGAATATGTATTATACATATTAATGTTGTCATATGCAAAAAATTATAATTTTTATATTTTATTTTTCAATACAATGCATTTATTAAGCAAAATCTGGGTACATAATTAAATGAAACTACGTGATGTAGTATTATTTCCACTTTCTTTAATTTCTTTACCACGACCTAGGTTTCGTTGTATTACAATATCTTCAGGTGGGATATTAGCAAAGATAGATCTTTCATCAAAGGAGATCTTTGCTAATATCCCACCTGAAGATGTTGTAATACAACGAACCCTAGGTCGTGGTAAAGAAATTAAAGAAAGTAGAAATAATACTACATCACATAGTTTCATTTAATTGTGAATAATGAATTTCTACAAAATTAAAGCCAAATATATTCAAAATCTGGGTAATTAATTAATTACGCACGATTTCTTCTCGTGTACCTAGATAACGTATTAAAAACCATGCAAAACCGGTAATCAAATAGTTTTATGTAAAATTAATATGGATCATAAGCAAAACATAAAATTAAAAAAAAAATTACTTATGAGTACAGAATATCTAGATGTTGCTATATTACTTCAGATGAATAGAAAAATTATCTATTCAAAAGTGAAATTTTTGTATAAAATTAATTCATTTGCTATTATATTTGTTTCCCGTACACTGTTTCTTTTGTTTATACTTTTAATAACTAGATAAATAAAAAAGGTAATTGAAAGCTTTACAAAATTCATGTTTTCGAATGGCGTGCACTATCAGTGTTATTTTCATTAGGATTTTTCTGATCATTTTGCTGGCTTTTTAGTGTTTTTAAATCACATCTGTCCGTAAAATCGGTTATATTTTTAAATTTAGTTTTTGTTAAAATTTTATTAGATTAAGTGTTATGTATAAACTGAAGAATTGTTTTATTTTGAAATACCAACGATATGAACGAAATAGGCATTTAAAGAGAACGCATTGAGATTTATTCATTTATTGTTTCCCAATTTAAACATTTCAATAATTTCAATAAATTGAGACAAACCAATACAGTAAGAACAAAGTAATACAGAGTTAAAATCGGTTATTCCTTTTATATATTTTCTTTGTGTGTGTTTCTTTGTGTTTTTATTAGATTAAATATTATGAACAAACTGAAAAACAAAAAATATGGATTTGAAAATAGATACGGGAAAAGAAAATAACAAGTGGAAATATACTTAGAATCAGACTCAAATTTAATAGCGTATTTAACATAGGGTTATTCCTAAGTTAAGATGCTATAGTTACTTAGAATATAGAATGGCAATAGAATTTACGTGTGGGTTGAACGGCGCAACCAAAACTACACGTAAATTGGATGTGCTTGCTTGGCCTCCTGTCAGCCACCGTATGGCAATCCGTTACAGAGATTTTTTATTTAAATTCATTTAAATTAGTAGAATGCCGTTATGTTTGCGTGTTATGCTATGAAAAATACAACCAGAAAACAAAAGTTTAAAGTAATGGCGTAACATTTTGTTTCTCTAAGTTTTTTCTGTTAGAAATTTTAATAAGTTTAAAGAAAATTAATCGGCGAAAGCGATATCTTTTTTAGTCCTTTATTGTGGCTAGTGATGTCGATTGTAAAAATGGTTGATTGATCGATAATTTGTGATTTTGTAACAATAGTATAAACACTTTCTATATATACCCATTGAATTGTTTTGACTTATAATTGCTAATACGCGCCCTAAAAAGATTTAACACAATCTGGGAGTAATTTGAAGAAATAGGTTTTTGGTCATTCATTTTCAAGAATCGATTGTCAATTTACTTATTTTTTATTATATTCATCAACATATTCTTATTAAGGAAGATTATGAATATATGAAAGATATATAATTTTGACAAACTTTTAATTTTAATGAAATAAATGTCCATGAGCGCGAAAGTCTCTTATCTAAGTTAGGGCATTCAACATATAATAAGGTATATTTATGATTTTTTTCCCCTAATGAAATGTAGATATGACATTCATATACATGATTATATTTTCATTTAAATGAGGAAATAACTGAAATATATTATATAATATTAGAAAATAAAAAAGTAATTAAATTCTACCTTAATAATGTATGCATACAGAATTTGCTTCACAGTTATAATTGATTTTATTTTAAAATTTCTAAAGGATTAAAAGAGAAGATACTTCGGAATAAGACATTGAAAAGAGAGTATGGTTAGGCTGATGGTTAGTTGATATGTGACAATTCTACAATTCAAAACATTCCCAGTTTACCCTTGTTTTAAAACAAATACTTTGAACATGACATATTTTTAACTTTAGTTAATTTTGCTATATTTTTATGTTATATTTTAATTAAATATCACATTAAGTAGAACGGGCTGCCCAAATATTTATTTTAACTGTTACGTCTCCAAGCAATTTGATCATAGGTACCTTGCAAATAAAACATCCGCCGCGGAATTAAGCATGTATTTAAAAAAATTTATAATTAATGTCGCTTATTCTTATGTAGATCGGCACAAATCACTACCACATATTTTTTACAATTTAGAAGAAAATATATTTAAGATTCTTGCATTATTAAAAATAAATCCATAAGTCGACCTCATAGACTTAATATAGTATGAATAGACGAACATTCTCTACTTTTCCCGCATTACCGACATTGATTTTTTTGTGTAGAAATATACATATGTGTAAGTAACAAATGATGACTTTGTATATCGATATTATATCGAAAATATAACCGTATTATATCGATAACTCATATAGCCAAAGTTAATTTATGATTCATTTACTATAATTAGGAATTCGACGACAATTTAACTTGATTGTGGTTTTGAGGATGATTAAATTACATATGAGTAACTCGTATTTCAAAGATTAATTATTGTTTGAGCTGCACCTTCTGTATTACAACTTATTGAGTCAACTCCTCAATTACATTAATCAAACGTAATAAAATATTATCTAAATAAACTGTGACTTGGGGAAATTGCTTAATTTACATATTTTTTGACGGTTATTTCGTTCTCATCTATAATTACGTCGTTAAAATATTTTACCAAAAACACTTAATTGAATATTTCAAAGCAATATTTATGAATAAGCAATATATTGCCTTTGATTTCAATAAAATAATGAAAAAATACACCTGATAAATAAATGAATGCGAATATTTTAGCTTTAATGCAGATGAAAATAATTCATACAATAACAATTTAAAAAGTACTTAATTTTCTAGTGCTTTAAAAATTCTTATTTGTCAAAAAAAGTACATAATTTTAGTTAAAATGCTACCAAATAGTGTTGTTAATTATGTTGGTGTTTTCTTTTTGAATATTCCTTACTTCTAAAAGAAAAAAATGAGCTGGATACTGAAATTCTGGTTAGTTTATTTTTATATTAAGCTTATAAAAAGTGAAGTAAAAAATGTCTTGTTTAATTCTTGGTGTTATACATCTTATGGAAATATATTGTAAATTACATGAATTTAAACGGTACATGATAGTACTTAGAGTCAATTTCTATTTAGAGTCGATTTATTGACAGTCATTCAAAATTTCTGAATAATTTATAATTAAAAATAATATTATTTCAATAAAATATAAGTTCAAAGCAAAACAAAAAAATTGGTACTTCCACAGGTGTAACGAATTAAATTAGTTTCATTTTCCACGAAAAATGTGGATTTCAACTAAAATAATAACTGTTATTAAAATACGTACTAATTATATTTGAATTACATTAATTTATCAGGAATATCATGCTAATTATGATTAAATAAAGGTTTAGCTCCTTATCTAAAATATCTTTATCCCTGTTACGTAAGTCATAATTGTACAGAACAGTAAAATATATTATATCCAACCATATAAAATAACTCATATATGCTTACCTTCTAGGGCGTTACCATTTTTCTCAAAAATATTAGACTTAGAAACTTATATACTTAATGCTTTATTAAGATTCATTTACCCATATACATATTATCAATTAACATTCAAAAATATTTCAATGGAAATGTTACAAAGGCCTAAGCAATTTCTTTTTACTTTTTCAACATAATCTCTCTGAACGTACGCTGCTCGCCGTATCAGCACTTGACTTAGATTTGAGCATTAATATTTATGTTAACCCTGGCTTAGTTCCCTGGCCGAATTTTAATTTGTTGTCCTTACCTAAGAGTGTTAATTTTAAATTCAACTTTAAATATATAAATATGCAAAGTTTTTAATTGAAAACTGAATTATTTTTCTCTGGGGGAGCGTAATATTTTCCCATATTAAAAATGCTAGGAAAGTGAGGAATATAATTAAGTATACGGATTGTAAAGCTGCTTTATCCATTAATTTAAAAGAAACAAACATTTAGTAATATAGAAAGAGCTTTTATATTTTTACATAATGGAAAAAAAATTTGAAATTTTATTTTTTGAGGCGACGTTTTTTAATAATTGTTTTTTTTTTATTTTCGATTAAAATTTAAGAAGTACAGTCATTTCACAAAGATGTTCCAAATATAATTTTAACCATTTAAAAATCGCATATATTGTTAACGACGCTCGAAAAATTTTTCTTTTTATGAATTTTTTTTATTTTTAATTCTAAGGCAGGGATAAGAATTTTGCACTTATAATACTTAAGTATGCTGGAAATTATTTCAACACCTCATGTGCTTCGTGTATGAGAACTTCAAAATTTTACTGTCCTCAGAAATAATGACAACCAATGTTTTTTTTCATTAAAACTTGCTAAGTTACAGAAAATAGTACTTCAAGAAAATATTGACCATAGTAGTTGCTACTTCTTTCATAATTATAGTTGTTCCGTAGATTACTGCTAAACTATAACGATGAATTGGAATCTAAATTCCATAACTTTAGGATAATCGCGACGTATTTACCATTGTGATATACATTTATATAGTTTAATAGATATACTGTATATCTTCAAATGAGTATATGTATATATATATATATATATATATATATATATATATATACATATATATATATATATATATATATATATATTTAAATATATATATTTAAATATATATATATATATATTTATATATATATATATATATATATATATATATATATATATACATAAGATGTCATATACAGAGTATACAGAACACTCATATTGCAAGTTCGTATTTAAACATTTTTTTTCTTTCAAAATATTAGAAAATTAGCTATGTTATTATTGTATTATCTTTTTTTCTTCAATATCGTTTGAAGATTTCTTAATTAGGTTTTCATCTACCAAATTTGTAAAATAATTTAGAATTCTTTTTCATGCCACGGATTATAATATTTCCACTTTTAGTCTAATTTTCTTTTAAGCTTAAAGGTTTATTCGTCAGTGTAATTAGCTAAATGTTCTTGGTTTTAATTACGAAGTCTAAGCGTCTTTGTGGTGACATAAACTATGCAGCAAATGAATAAACTGAAATTATACCAGATAAACTTTAATTGAGATATTTATAGAATTTCTTGAGGAAAATATGGTCTATTTAGAAAATGAGAAATTAATATTTAATTATTACTTTAATTTGGCATTTCCAATTAGTTGCTTAAAAATATATTTTGTAATA
Organism: Druceiella hillmani; assembly: GCA_039881145.1. Classification (NCBI taxonomy): domain Eukaryota; kingdom Metazoa; phylum Arthropoda; class Insecta; order Lepidoptera; family Hepialidae; genus Druceiella; species Druceiella hillmani. The sequence goes on from JAYKKI010000001.1 coordinate 5,783,323, forward strand.
TTTTGCTTATTTTTTCTAATTAAAAATTTATTCTGAAACAACAATACAAAAAAGATACATTAACATTATATTATTTAAAGAGAGTTTTTAAGTAATTGTTAAAATTCTCGATGAAATCGTCTATTTACATATGCTTTCTTCCAGAAATACTTTTTAATTTTGCTGACATATCAGGGTACAATATGAATTGTTTGTTTTTTTTGTATTATACAAATTTGCTATTAACGAAAAAAACATACATTAAAGCCAAATATATTTAACTGTATTTCAGTTTTAGATAATTGTACCTAGTATCGTTAATATACTTGAATGAAGATTTTAATTATTTATATTACTTAAATTTATTATTAATTTATGAAATTTTCTACGAACTCAGTGAGCGACGCATTTTAATCAGGAGTTTACGAAAAAAAGCACTTTGAAATATTTGTGGTTTTTAAAGCAGATGTGGTATAATCACCGAAAAATTTATGTTGATAGAGAACAATGTTGGGGTGAAATATATTCATTCATATTAATGGTAGCTTATATGGCACCCTAAAATGATATTTCCACTTCTTTGTATTCATAAAACTGGTTTTTTCTGTTGCATGGTGAGAGTATAAAGATAGCTCTGCCAGATTAGGCAGATTAGATTATCAACTTGTTATCTGTTTAATTTAGGTTTTATTATTATTATAAATTGGAATTAGGTGGGCTTCTGCTGCTTGTTTTCATAGCGATCTTTATGGTATCAATGCCTGGCTATCTCATAGAAGAGAACATCTTCATCCTCGTTGAGCTATAATTCGATTGCTTTATTTGCATATCTTGTGAAAGGGAATCTCAAATACAAGGACACTCTATGTTTCATTGGTGATTTTTTTATATTTTGTTTGTGCATTACTCAGACAAACTGGTCAGGATTTTATAGGTTTATTGGCTCCATATAATATACCTATTATACATACATACATAATAACATACATTTTTGTATAATTGGTCATGTATTGTTCCCAAATTTTTTGTTTGAAGTAACGAGGCATTGAAGGAAAAAACACAAGAATATTTTCCTAGAGTCAATGGATACAAAATTTTGAAAATAAGTAAACCGTTTGATAAAAATGACCCCAGAATTGTCGGATATAGGTATATTCTACTATTTCAGATATCTTGTCATTAGTTATAGGTATCGCCTACCCTAACTTAAGCTGACCTGTATATAATGATATAAATGTATATTTATATACATATATATATATATATATATATATATATATATATATATATATATATATATATTGGATTGCCAACTCATAAACCCGCCATTTGTGTAAAAAACTTTTTATATATAGCTAAAATTCCTTCCTTGTAAAAATCTTTGGCCTTTAACTGAAAAACCGGTGCAGCTTGGTTTTGATATTATGATGGGCATACTGGTGCAGTTTTTCTCCAAATCCTATCCACTGATATTTATGAGACATATTAACATAAGCTTCCCACTGTTCATTTCCCGTAACCAGACATTTTAGCCACTCATTGGTACAATAGGAACTGAGTAGCTCATGCACATATTAGCTCTCCTCTGAAATTGCAGGGATGTTATAGCTTCTGCGGTAGTAAATGCAATATTTCCATCCTTTCTCAAAGCATGAAGTTGTTCTTCCACTGCAGTATAAGAACATAAAAATAGCTCTGCCAAACAACGCCAACTCAATATGGGATCTGTTGCACTAAGGCTTTTTAATTTTTCTAAATCAATTGTACGAGGTCGCTTTGGATGAGAACTATCGGATACACCGAATTCCTCTCTTTGAATATTTTAGAACCAGTGCTAGGTTACGTTGTAAGAGAGCACGCCTTCACCCATTGTTATGTATATATTACATGCTGCTTAGCTGTCTTTTTACACTAAATGAAATTCCAGAAACAAAAGCAGTCTAAGTTCGCATAGAGATAATTAAAATTTTTCACTTACTTTTTTCTCGCCAGTTACTCAATTGCATATTTGGGAAGAAATATGAACCTCTTATTAGATATTTGTAAATAAATATATAGATATAATATAAGTGGAAAATATTTCGACATACCATATAATAAAATGTACTTGGAAATCATAATCTGGTCTGGATGCCAGCAGAAGAAAAGTTCGGCAAGTTAAGATAGAACGCAGACGTAAAGTTTCATCTAAATCAAATCGTTTTACTCGACGGCTGTACATTTCCTTTTATAATATTAAGTTTCAGTTTGTCAACTTTACAAATTCAACCCACCCGCCTCAATGCAGCCTATATAACCTAGTTAACTACGCAGTGCGTGTTGAGTACATTTTTCAAATTTACTACCAGAGATAACTTATCACTCTGACCCAAATTCTTCTCTGAAAATAATCCTGCAACATATTTTAATGTAATAATCTGGTCTTATAATTTAGGTTAAAAGGTTTACTAACTCCAAAGATTTCTTCATTTATATAAACAATTTTGGTATTGCCACATACATAAGTTAATAATTACGGGAAGCCAAAAAATTAGACAAATTTGCCAATTCTTTTATTTGGCGCTTTTCTTGGATAAAAAAGGAAATTTTTTATCAACAAGAAGATAATTTTGGAATATGTAGAAAACTTTTAATAATTATCTGTTTGCTACATTTGCAGAACAATTCTCTTTTCTTGTAGCTCAAATTCTGTTAGGTGAATTTTAATGAACGTGCTATAAAGTTATTCAATTGTAGAATTATATTGGAACAAGCCGGGATACATTTATAGATTATGGATTGTATGTCCATTATCTACAAATATATCCCGGTTCGTTCCACTTTTGAATTACAGATTATGAAATGTATATCCAATACAATCAAAACTATTCAAGTCATATTGAAATGACGCAAGGCGGAGTTATTGCCTTTAAGTAAAGCTGCAAAAAAATACGGGATAAGTACATACTTGCGTTTGATTATTTTATAATAAATCACAATGATTTTTCCTTGAAATGACTTCTAAAAAGCTCTCGTTTTTCCACGTTCAAAATGTGTAACGCTGGAGGAAACAAATGGCAAACGTACCTTATTAGCACAGTAGTGAATATTCGAAAAATCCAAAAAGTGTATTCAATCAGTGAACTGTTGATTAATCGGCATGTCGCCATCGATTTTTGCAACTAAGTTCGTGTATTTAGTTTTATGAATGGTATAAGGCAAAAGTTATAAGTGAGTTTCATATTATAATTAATTTAATAGTTTCGATTAAAATAATATGGTAAAAGTACATTTTTCTGGATAACTAAAATAAATTAGCAGATGGCCCGTGGGAATAATTCGCAAGTCACCGAATGTTAGTTAAAAAGATTGTCAACAGAAAGCGCTGTTTTAAATAATTATTATCGGACATGTTAGTGAAATAGATTGTCAATAGATGGTGCTTACACATCTTTGAGAAATAATGTACAGAAAAATAAGAAATTAAAAAAATTAATTTAAGTTTAATTTTTTGTCTATTTTTCGTTATAAAAACTTTTTTTGTTAATAAAAGTGGGAAATACAAAATTAAAAATGACGTTTGAATTATTAATTCTGATGTTACCAACTTGTTACCATAAAAACACAAATATGTATGATATACTAATACAAAGGTTTATGGAAGTTTCAATTTACCTGCAATCTTATTTGAACGAGGTGCATTCATTTTTTGTTGAACTATTAAAGTAAAGTTTTCAAATAACAAAAATTATAACCCTTACAAACTTTCTACTTTTGTAAGTACTTCAACGAGATATTGGAATTATCCACCCAAAATATGCGGGCATTACGAGGCGTGGCCGGTGCTGAGACCAATGTAAATATAATAAAAAACATCAAATAAGTAATTTAAATGCATTATAATACAACCTGAAATCCTAACATTACAACTTCCGCGGGCGTATCCGCGAGATATAACTAGTTACCAGATATGTACTTTATACCGCTCATAAGTCCAAAAAGTAATTTAGAGTCTAGAAATATGACAAATTAAAAATAAAATATGCGGTTCTAACGTCTTCATTTCAGTATATTGTAGACACTAGCTCAACCCTTAGTAAAATAAACTGTGTTTTAATATAAGTCTTAATTTAATTCCTATTTTCTGTTGTTACGTAGTAATAAATAGATATTTTTTTGAAAATTAGAAGAATGAGGAGATATTAAGAATATAATACAACTAAATGGACAGTCAAATTTAAATAAAAAATACAAAGTAGACTGTTTAAACATTTGAAAACTCAAAATTTGTAGGCTATACTCTGTTTAAACTCTACAATTAAATCGACCGAACTTTGTATGCAGTCGTATTTTTTAAGGCAAAATATAAATTTATAATTATGTATATACAAAGACGAATGTAAGTACGAGTTTAAACACAAATTTGGTGATGTTATCATTAAACAATGATAACATCGTAAACAATGATTCATCGTAATATATACCGGCATATGCGAAAATAAATATTAATAACTGCTAAAACTGACGAAATGAGAGTCTTCAAGGGTGAGAACCCTTGAAGACTTAATCACCTTGAATACTTTGCTTGAAGAGAAATTATTTTATTTATCATAAGTTGTCAGTAATATGTACTGCCCGGTGCTTCAAATATTAAATAAAAGTTAGTTTAATTAATAAGGTGATCATATATATTAATGAATGTAATATCTCAAACTATATCGTCATAATTAACCTTTGTTTAAACTTCTAAAAATGCTGATGTTTCATAGTTTCAGTTAAGTAATTTTGGAAATAAAGGCTGAGGTGGGAGGGAGACAAATTTCTTTTTTCAATTATATCTCTAAAAGCAGCGAAAATTAAATAAATACTTTTAGGGCACTTATAACTAGTTCTTTCAAAAGATATCCCACACAATGCAGAACATTTCCAAAAAAAAATATTCAATCGGTTTGCCTCCCAAAAATGGAATATTTTGAAATTTTCCCTACTGAAGTACGTGCATATTAATATTCTTTATTATTAAGTTTTAAGTTTCTATCTAATGTGCATTCTGAGAAGAACGACTGTCACAGACATACACCTGAGCGACATTATAAAGGTTTGACTTTATTTTTGAAGTATAGAATCCTTAAAGTATTTAAATTCGTATTTAATAAAATCTATGAACAAAGTAAAAATTAAGGGCACAATACAAAATAAGCAATTTAAAAATATGTCTGAAATAATAATTTCGTTTAACTATAAACAAACAGAAGAAATTGATCGCTTCAAAAGTTGTGATTTGTCTCTTTTTTGTTGGTTTTTTGGGTGTTACATATAAATATTTTATTTAAATTCGATAGTTTTGTATGTTATATATCTCAGAGTGTTAAAATTTAATACAGAAATGAAATACGTACAGCCTTGATAAATTTTCAATAAGTTGATAACTATACTATTTCTCCAAAAATAAAATGTTTTTGCAATAGGTACACTGGGAAAAAGTTATTTTTTTATATTTTATTGTTCTTTATTTTTTATGCAATGCTGTTATCTTAATATATCGTTAACAAAATATTAATGTAATGATATGGTAATAACACTCCCAATTCTGTCCGCGAAATTGACCCTGGTCTACATTTGGTTAGTTTATTTTTCTATTCCATTATTACATTTAATAACAAAATAATAATCACTTTTATTCTGTTTTAGTTTATTTCAAATAAAGCATAGAGTTAAATTAAACTCTAATTCCGAAACAAACTAAATATTGAGGAGTATATGATAATATTGACTATGAAACAATGCTTTAAATAAAATTGCTAAAATTAAGTTAATTTTCCTTTTTACCTTAATTAATATTTAAAATCATAATGTAAACTAATAAAGCCCCATCGCTAAAACTGAGTCGGAAGGATAATCTTTATTCTCATTACGCGAACATAAATATTAAGAGAGCGGTCCGAAATGCCGCCCCATTCAATTTATTAGCGGTAGCGAAATTGAATTCCGGTGTCGACAAATCAGCGTTTTAATATATAAATGATATCGAAGAGGCAAATTTGTACCGGTTGAAAAAAAATTACATTTCCTAATCGTCATTGGTTTCGTTACGCGTAAATTTAAAAAACGTTTTTTAATACCGCATAACTTGAAAAGTTTCGAAAACCATTTTAGAGTAAATATTGAACAAAGTAATGTAGTAAAGTACCTTTCGGGAAATTTTAGAAAGTAACTTATAAATTGGAAACATTATTTCTCCAATTTATTAATTTTTAATGTCTCAGCAATGCAACTTTATTTTTGGTTTTAAAGAGCTTCGTGTTGTTAGAGAAACTAAAATTTGAATCTAATCGTGGGATAAAGAAACGGAATCTTAATCGTGGGATAAAGAAATAAAAGAAGATATTTTATGTTGTTTTGCGCTAGTTAGAGCATGAGTTTTAAAATTAAGCCATAATCAAATTTTCATGACGAGATCGCTAAAAGTGTATTATATGTTTGAATTGGACATTTTAAATTTTTTATAGAATATTCTTTACTTTTAACTTCATAACGATGCAAATATTTTTAAATCTATAATTGACTGATTATTCACTTAGAAACACACCGCTAATATAAGATGACCATATCCGTGGTTGGGTTTTAAATTTTTTAAAGTAAGAGTGTAACCGTTAGGTTCTGATCTTTTGAAGTTCAGAGCGTTAAAAAAAATGTAACCGTTAGGTGGCCCCCGCGCATATTTAGAGTGAGATATCAATATGGCATTTTCTTATGGTGTAATTGGAATGACGGAGTATGAAAGACGTAGTTTAATATCGTTCGCTTATATCAAGATATAATCATAAATGTTATTATGTGTGAATATTGGACTTTTTTGATTTAATAAAATTATAAAGTCTTTTTTGATTTTAACTCCTTATTCTGATGTTACTAAATGTTATTAATTTTGTTGTATAAAGTTGATCTTGTTCATTTTTCCAAAAATATGGACCCCAATAATGCATTTTGCTCATAAAGCTGCCCATTCCTTAGTAACCTTGGGTAAATGCAGGGGTTTCTAATGCTTCAATTGCGGATTAGTGTCAGTCCAATATCTGCAGCTTTGTCTATTTACATGTCCATTTAGGTGAAAGTGGGCTTCATCTGAAAAAAAATATTGTTAAAGCTGGCGAACCTCTAGCATTCTCAACTGCAGCCTGTGAGCATAATCTTGAGGCTTTAACTGCTGCACCATTTGGATTTTATACGGATGCAAATGTAAATCATTGTGTAGAGTGCGGTTTAGTTATGTTTTGGAAACCTTTAAGACGCTAGACCGCTTTCAAGTAAAGAGTTCAGGTTATTGACTAACAGACGCTCTAACACGTTCTGTTTTTGGGATGAATGTGATATTCTAGGTCGGCCAGATCGTAGTTTATCTATTGTTGAAAAACTTTCTTCAAAGTTCCGGACCCATTTTCGTATGTAGATATATATATGTGTGTATATTACATGCCACAAAATCATATTTTTTCCGAAAAAAAAAATGATTTTGTGGCATGTAATATACATATATATATATATATATATATATATATATATATATATATATATATATATATACATATACAAAAAATATTATTTTTGGAATTATTTATGTTTATCCATATATTTGTGCGTTTGTTTGAACACTCATCACATAAAAACAAATGACTCAATACAAATGCAGATTAAAACCACAGATGTAATTTAAAGTACCATTTAGTTGTTATTTCATCGGAATCGGTTCACCCAATCAGAAGTTACGCGAATTAAATTTTTCCCACAAATTCATTTGCATTGCACATTCATATTGTTGTACTTATTCCTAGCCACTCGACAACTAATGATTACACAAACGTATATTGACAGATGGCGCTAAGTATATTTCAAATCGCATAGATATTGTTGGTAGTCCTTCATACATCATTTTTTCGCTATAGTATGTATTAGATGCGAGTTCACTTTGTTTCCTTGATTCCTTTAAAAGTATTAATCTGTTGTTAATATTTATAATTTAGTTACTCTTTTAGGTTGAGTATTAGGATAAATGAATTTGGTTGAAACGTTTTATATTATCTATACATACAATAAAACTGCATAAATAGCTTGCCAATATATTAAATGTTTTAAAGAAAAAAATATTTAGGAGAACATGAAAAAGTAATAGGACACAAAAAATTGCTTTTGAAAATTTGGCTTGCTACGTGTCCTTGCAAATTATGTAAAATCTGACCTTTCGTATTCGTAAAGTATCACTCAAGAGTAGCTAAAAAGATTTCCATTAAGTTTTTCCCGATGAGTTTTACTGGATATAAGGTAACATATAGACCAAATATAAATGTGATAGGGTAATATCTTCTGGGGTCTATCATCTAAAGAGGACAAAATACAAGATAAAAATGCCATATTCAGGAAATTCGATGAACACACATACAACCAGTTGAAAAGAAATTTAATTTCAAACCCGCCAATTATATTGCGGCACATGCCTCCACATGTGCGTAAAATCATCAGGGAAGTGATCAATGCTTTCTCGTTTCCGTACGCTGAATTCACATATACTTGTCCCGTTCGAAACAAATGTTTTGAATTTTTAGTGTTGTTAACACATTTATCGACCGATTACCTTGAAATCGAACGCTAAAACCGCTTAATAATATAAATTATTTGACATTTTTCAACTTAATTTAAAAAAAAAAATTATTTCAAATTCTGATATTTACGGGTACAAAAATTAATTAGAAGTACCAATTTTTCTAACAAGTTAAAGTACGTATTGACCAAAATAATTGCTCACAATTAGATATATTGACCAAATAAATTAAAAAAATCATTTAACTTATTTTCTAGAATACCACACACAAGTATTAAGTAGTTTATATTTTGTCAATCTATTATTGCCGTGTTTTAATAAATAAAATAAACGGACAAAAACCTTCTTCTCCACTACCGCTTTCATTACAAAAGAGTTCTTTAATCCAGCGGTTTTAATTCACTTCCCCTTTACAACGGCGTCTTGCAGAAACCTAACCTTATGGCACGTGATTCAAAGAAACAACCCTTTCAGGTCAGACTTAAGATCGATATAACACCAAAATATTAATCGTTCAAAATTTATAAGTTTAACCTTTACTCGAGTTGCTATGAGTCGAAAAGCAAATCTTGGTTACCTAGATATATACCTGGTTACAATAATAAATTTATTTAAACAAAATGTTTTATTAGTTGTATATCTGATTAAAATATTATATATATTTTATATATGTTCACGTACAATAAACTTATTAATTATTTTAATCTATTTTATAAAACGAATGAAAAACAAATCAGTCGTTTTTTTTTCATATCATTATTATAGTGAAAATAATTATATTTTAAATTCAAGCGCTTTAAAGTGTGAAACTTGTTTTTTATTAAATTGACATCATACGTTGTCGATATAATGTAATAATGACGTCAAGTATCCTGAACTAGTGTCGCGTACGGGTGCAACGTCGACGCCAATAACTTTTCTATTTCAAATTCGACAAAATGAATCACGATTAAATGAAACTACGAACGACAATCACGATTAAATGAAACTACGTGATGTAGTATTATTTCTAATTATTTTTATTAATTTTTTACCACGACCTAGGTTTCGTTGTATTACAACATCTTCAGGTGGGATATTAAGATGATCTTTGCTAATATCCCACCTGAAAATGTAATACAACGAAACCTAGGTCGTGGTAAAGATATTAAAGAAAGTAGAAATAATACTACCTCACGTAGTTTCATTTAATTGTGAATAATGAATTTCTACAAAATTAACGCCAAATCTATTAAAATTAACTCATCCATTATAGAAGATTCTACAATTGGTTATGTTCTTTTGCTGGTTATTATTTTTTTTCTAATTATGGTACGAAAGTACCTGTCCAGGCCCTAATGAACAATAAACGACGGAGCTCATCGTATTCGATCTACGGCTCAATATATATCATCGCCCATATGATACGCAGATCATATCTTTGATGCCTATTTACCACCATGAGTTATATTTTATGCTCTGTGATAATAAAGGCTATATAATTTTGTTTCAAAGCCTCAATCGACCTTTGAAACAAGAAGGTGTGGCAATTTTTTATTTATATATTAAACGTAATTACTTTACAGTGTACCTACTATAACAACAACTTTTATATTTATTATAACAGATGATACACGTATTCATCTTAAAATTATTATAACATATTTTTTAAAAATTCAAATGCAAACAAAGTGATGGGTATAGCTAGTCATAAATAACGCTGGATCTATAAAATAAAGAATATATTTTGTCTTAATTTTGTAGAAATACATTATTCACAACTTAATGAAACTACTTCTACTTTGTTCTAATTCCATTTTATTTAAATCCTTTACCATGACCTAGGTTTCGTTGTATGACAACATCTTCAGATATTATATAACGAAATCTAGGTCGTTCTAAAGAACTTAAATAAAGTAGAAATAAAAATACATTGCGTAGTATCTTTTAATTTTGAAGGAAAACACCAGTTTCACAAGAAAGAAAAATAAAACCTTAATAAATAATGAATAGCGAAAAGCAATTTAAGTATATCACGTAGTTTTATTTAGCTGTTAAATAATGTTTATCAGAATGCCAAGAATACATTTAAAGATGAATGTAAAATTATTCACAAAAAAGTAAGGCTATTGCAAGTGCTTTCACTGTTAACATTTAACAATTACCATTTTCAATTTAAATAAGTAAACTTTAAAACCCGTGATTCATTTGGTATATAATTTAATAAAAAAATTAACAGAGAAAATTTGTTTAATTAATTTTTTAGCCCAATGATTGAAAATTAATAGGCATTTTTAGATAACGCTCTCGCCTTTTTAAATGAAATACAATATAAATTTGATTGGAAATTTATTTCAAATTACAGGTATTTTTCCAACAAATAATATGATACTGATACTTGTAATTGATATTATTAGATGGATATCGATTGCCATAGAGCCCAAGCTTTTACGATGTAGCAATAAATAAGAAAGCTTGTATTTATTTATGCGTTCTTTTTATGTTTTTCTTTCATTTTATTGTCATTTAAGCTAGTTATGTATTGTTTTTTACCTATTCGTTTACCTGAGATTTGTTTCTAGGAACTTTCATTATATCGGGTGTATTTTCAGAGGATTGAGTATATAAAATTATTTTCTAGAATGCATATTTATATTTATGATTTTACATCTCATTTCTTTTCTTATTATATTACCGTTAACGGGTAATAACTTTTATCGCTGAAACTGATTATTTAAACTCACGATATTAAAAAACGGACTTTAATACTAAACATTTTGATAACGACATTATATTCAGAGAGAAAAAATTTATAATATTATATTTGTTAACTCCTGTAGATGATAAATGGATCCACTAATATTTATTTTAAAAAAATATTACAATTTATTTTTAGTAGCACGAAAAAAATCATTATAATATTGAGTGTACATCTATCCCTCCATTCATCCATATGTCATGACATCAGAGTTCTCACATTCGTCATATTCTCTTATTAAATTTTTCTAACCAAAGAAAATCTATTGAAAATGTCTGAAAATAATTTAGGGTGACTTCTTCCTCCTTCCTTTGGGAGACATATGTATTCAAAGCATTTTGTGGTATGTCTCTCCCTCCACGTCCCCAATTTTAATACCAATGAAAAAGGAAGAAACTACTGGATAACGCTATTAATAGTCAATGCAGAATTTAATATTTAATGCAAGATTTCATCAATTTATATAACATATTTCCTTATTATTGCGCAGATTATAAAAAAAATGCTAAGTATAGCACTGCAGAATCTGCTATATAATGTAAATTCCCATCTTAAATTAGAACATGTCTCAAAACCTTGGAAAATTTCAGAAATAATCGTTAAATCAAAATAAAGACAAATGCCCTATTACATTTTATGTCAGAAATCTTTTAAAATATGGCTGAAAAATTAAATACTATTATTAAAGGAAGACAACTGCTCTCCAGTCATCAATTTGGATTTAAATGTAAGCATTCGGGAATAGATCAAGTATATCGAATCACAAAGAAGATAAATTTCATGTACATTTGATGAAACAAAACTAGAACATTTTTTAATCTCACCTAGCCAAGACGATTTTTGAATACGTTATGACAAAATTGAAAATTAGGGCCGATTCATGTGTAGGTTCTGCAGGCAACGTGCCTGGTCCAGTGTTGTATCTACTATAAACCAGAGATTCGATATCAAGGAAGAAATAATTATTGCAAATTTCATTATATCGGCTAAAGGTATATCGCATTCTATAAACTGCAAGGGTAATAAATGAAATAATAAATGAGCTTCAAAAATTAATAATTAATAGCTCATTACATTAAAAGAAATATAATTATAATTAATAGCTCATTACATTAAAAGAAATATAGTCGACTTGAATTAACATTCTATTCGATGAAATACATCCACTTTCCTGATTTATTAGCAATAAAGTTATATTCTACCTAATGCGGCAATGTATCTAGGAATGAATCTAGTAAAAAATTAAAATGAAAATAGCACAGAGTAAACAGAGTAAAACTCAAAGGATTCTTATTTTGGCATTGATAAAACTTTGAACGTATATAGTATTTCTATGGAACTATTGAAAAATATTAATTTTTAACAAAAAAAATGCTTTGCAACATATAAAAAAATATATCTTTCACAAATGTAACATGTGATGCGTATTCCAAAAGTTAAAAGAACCAGGATTATCCTTAGAGTTTTTTATAATCTTCTAGTTAGTTTCTATTTATCCTATTCCTTATTTCTATTTGTCTTATTCATTATTCCTGACTTTACTGAGTTAAAGAAATTTCAAGTTTCTTGAAAATAAGGGGGCGAAATTGTGGCACATTTTATGGAATGGCTTTTTATAATAAGTAATTCAAAATTGTCAAAAAGAATTTTTTTTATTTTTCTTAACAAAGTTTTTAAGTGAAGTTCCACATAATAAATAAATTTAAAAAAATCTTTATATGAAAAAAGAAATTTATTTATTTACGATTTAATTGCCATAGAATATTTAAAAAAAAGTGGTGGGGCAACATATTTATTTCTTTAAAATTATTCCAACAAATTTTAATGAATTTGAATACATTCTGTACTTAATAGATAAAAAAGATGAAATATTGCCATTTTTATTTTCCTAAGCATGAATTTTTCATATTTCATTAATTCTTTAGCAACTTTAAAATTACCAACATTTGCATGAACAACGAAAATTATGAGAATGAGCACAGTTTAATTGTTTACCCCTATTTCAGATTAATTATGAACTCAAAAAAATTTCTTGGCGGGAACCACGTTCTTTAAAATATTGACAGTTGAGGTCATAAGCTTAACATCGATATCATTCTCTCGTTATCATCATTAATAGCCATAATTTTATGCAATACTAATATACAAGACACACATCATATCAAAAGTACTTGACATAAGCATGTTTTTATAAAAAAATGAGGACAATAAAACACAATTTTATTGAATAGTTAACATAATAAACGAAAAAGTAAATAAAGATTAATTGAAAAAAACTTAATATTTGGGCCCTTAGGGAATTTATGCAAATAATAAAACCAATAATAATCAATATTTAATATAGTTATTCAAGGAACAAACATTTCTCAATTTTAACCACCTTTTAATAATAAATTACTCTAATAGTCCCTTATACAAGTGAAATACCTAAACTTTTATATCAAGTATGCTCATGTTACATAGATATCATTTTGACTGTTAATAATAATATCGTTATAATGTGAATTAAAATTTCTCACGTCTCATTCACAACAGCAAAATTGTTTATCGACAAAACATCGGCGGTTAGTCTGCATCTCTCACTAATATCCCAAAAAGTAGTTTTGAAATAAATAATACAATATTAATGTTTTAAACTTACAAATGACATATTATATCATATTTTCCTAAATTGCTGTCCCACTATGACTTCTACACGAATTACTTGCACAATAAATGCATTTGCGAGTACATCTTTCATGCAACTGAAATATTCGGTTTTTCATAAATAACGTTGCATACAGCTAGCGAGGCTGCCCAAGTATGGCATGTCCAGTATTTATTAGGTCCATGGTGACGACGATGTAAGATAAAACTCAAAAATTTCGATTAAGTATAAAATATGAACTTAAGATAAAATATTGACACCAATCTAACCTCACGACTCCAAATTTGGGTATGCAGTAGAAAAAGAAACGTAAGGCAAATAAAAATATTTCAAATAAAGTGCAACGAAAAATTGTCAAAACCTCGTGTTACGTTCGAGACAGTGACTTACGCATTAAACAAATTCGAGGAGGGATCAAAAAGTAAAAAAACAGATATATTATGCAGTTACAGAATCTCGGAAACCTTGTGATGGAAGTAATTTTTAATGTTACGGATAAGTGACAATTTCTCAAGAGATCTGAACATCATCAATAGATGGTCTGGAACCCGACGATAGGCCTATCTTATGATAAGTACTCTAACCATGTAATAATAATAAAAACGAATAAAAGCCACTTGACTCAGTAGTGGACAAAAATTCCGCTCGATCCTATGAAAAAGTTGGAAAATTTTTGTTAGAAAATGTTTACACCTTTTATTAAAATGAAAAATATTATTCCCATACTTTTCTTCAAAAGAAAGTGATGACAGTATCAAGATTTGGTCGGTACTATATACAATCTGATTAATTTTACATATAGCATTTTTTGTTGGTTTAGAAAATGTGTTGCTTAATATATAATATAACTGTATTTACATTGTGGATATCAAATTAAAAACCTTAAAATAAAAAACCTTAAAAATTGAAATTGTTTTCATGTTTTGTATTTAATACATAAATTAAATCCTACATGATAATCAGGCGCTGAAAAAGAATAAACTACGGGGAAAACTCCTTAATTAATGAGTAATTAAAAACATCAGGTTTTTATTAAAAGCACATAGTTTACGTCTACGTAAATACTTGAAATAAGCAAATATATTTAAAACTTATGTATAAGAAATTTTCTATTCATCTTTCACTTAAAGTTTGAAAATTGTTTATAGTATTCACATAATGCATTGTTTAATTATATTAAATACCGATTCTGATGCAAAGTTCCGAAGACAGCAGAGAGAAAGGATAGAAAGAGAGAAAAAAACATTGTCACTATAAATACTCGCTGTTAAAATAAATACAATATATGCGCATGCATGAAGTGAACTTCAAAATTGCAAACTTACTTAAGGGCGAGATAAATATATTAAGTGAAAAATAAAAAAAATATTCTAAGTGTAAGTCAATAGACCAAATAAAATGAATCAGAAAAGTTTTAATACTTTCCATTCATAAAAATTAATAAAATTTCACTACAACCCCACGTAAATGTCATAAAATTTTTATATAAATTTATATAATGATGAAATAAAAAAATTAAATGCGGCTGAAGGAAGGGGATGTATTGCTCCTGTTATTAATTATATTTACGACAACTCTATGTACAAATTTCTTACGGATTTATAAAGAAACTAAGCACATATGTTGTTAGTCTTATAATGGATGAAGTACGCGCAAAATTACTAATAACACAATCATAAATATATAAATAAATCGATAATATTTTGATACACTTAACGTACAAAAGAGCTAACAGCGGAAGTGTGCACCATTTTTTTTTCTTTATGCATATACGTACTCTTGAAAAATTTTGACAGCTTACTTTTGACAAACTGAGCGTACAAAACAGCTGATAGCAATAATGAACGAATAAGAAGAAATTTTTTTGGGTGCAATGACAGTAATATGTTAATACTGCAAGGTTTTTAATGCAACATTTCGCAACGTTTAATTGTAACGTCTGTATGCAATGCCTATATCGCAAGAAAGAAAGAGGACAGCTACATAGGTAACAACCGAGGGAGATAGATGAACAAAATATAATAAGACAAGAATGAATGCTCAAAAACAAACCTTTATTGTTTGTTTTTGAGCATTCATTCTTGTCTTATTCTATTTTGTTCATCTATCTCCCTTGGTTGTGACCTATGTAGCTGTTCTCTTTCCTTCTTGCGATATATGCATTGCATACAGACGTTACAATTAAACATTGCGAAATCTTGCATTAAAAATCTTCCAGTATTAATATATTATTGTCATTGCGCCCAAAAAAATTTCTTCTTTCAAAATTGCTTTGTATCGTAATATCGTGTCTGTCTACAATTTTAACATAAGACAATATTATAATGGCATAAGTTTCTATCTACAATTTTAACCTAAGACATATTTGTACACACTTTAGTCGCAGTTTTTAGAGCATTTGCAATTGTTTTTATATCCATGAAACTACGGCAAGTGAGCATAACATTAACAGTTCATTTCTTTACAGCTCACTGTATGGGTGATAAGAGACTATTGTGCCATTATACGACTAATGATTTAAGTATTTTATACAATACTTAATTTAAATTCATTTATATTTCGGCTAAGCTCTGTTGGTTTTTTAGAAAAATATAGACGTACTTAGAACTTGGCTCTAAATGAGATTTCTTAATGTTTTAAGAATCAACGGATAATGACACTTGGCAACATTTTACATAAAGTGTTTTTAATGGGATCTCAATTCTTTGGGTAAATTGCTCTTTTTTCTTTTTTATTCTTAGCATTTAGTAAAAAAAACACCAACATTTGTCATCACATGTTTTGTCCGGGTTCGGATTGCCCACTAGCAAATGTTCCACTGGATACGCGACCTGCTGCTACTCCCTTCCACGTAGTCGCTGTCGCCTTTTCATTATAGCTTTAAAACAGTTGCACACGTCTCGGCTGCACGGTGGCGGTGCACATCGCCGCTGTCATATTTACTCATTACTTGTAATTATTACACTTTTTTCTCTTTTCCTATTTTATATGCTAATATAAGCTTAGATACCATATTTCAACTTTGTAGGTCTTCGGGAAGTTATCCTAAGGGAGTTTCTAAGACTTTCACGCCCACAGAGTTTTTCTGATCCCTTTCTTCCCTATGCGTAGGGTTGAAGTGAAAAATCACCATTTTAAAAATTTTCTCGTTATTTATACACTAAACTTAGCCCATATACCACTATTCAGTTGTTTAAGACTTCATGAATTACCTTCAATATTTTGATGATCATTAGTAATTGATGAGTGATGCATTTATTGAATTTTGCATAATAATAAATCTAAACTAGTTAATTTTTAAGTGTCCGAAAATGTGGCAAATCGCTTCGAGAGAAATTACTGCAGTGCCTTGCTCGACTTGACTAGTTTAGGCGGGGACCCTTCTGTACTTTATATACAATCATACATACAGATAAATATATGTGTGTGTGTGTGTGTGTATGTGTGTATTGTGTGTATGTACATATATGTATACCTAAAGTTTCAACTGGTAAATATGTTATTTTCGTAAACATTAAATTATGGAATTAAAAAGCCCTGTAATATGCCTATTATAATATTATGATAATTGTCCCACAAAATTACTGTAATAATTTCACAACCTCAAAATTTAATAAATATAAGTGCCCTAACCCCAGGCAGCAAAATTAATAAATTCGCAATTATCACATCGGGTAGAGCTAATTAATTTAATTAATTTTCAGTTCATTCATGTCGCCAATATAAAAGACATTAATTACTGGCACGGATCGTTAAAACTTCAACGAACCGTCCGGGGGTATGTAGGGTATTTAGTTACCTGTTCCTTGAAATTAAATACCGTCCAGTATTTGAAATGTTTGTTGATTGTACAGCTGTTAGGACATTTTCCCGTTAATTCTTAACAAATAAATGTTCAGTCATCAAGTCCATTATTATTTAAAAAAGTTAAAATTAATTTTTTTTCCGTTAACCCAAAATTCAAATATGTCAATACATAAAACTTATGGGACAAATCGAAACGTTTACAAAAATCATAACTCTCGTATATTTATTGAGTACTGACCCGTAAATCATATAATAACTTAAAAGCAAATAAAAAGTCCAGAGTCAAAGACGAAAAAAATAATCATTCAAAAATATCTTTAATACATAAAGAAGGAAAACATTTTGTGTTAACTTTAGGTTACATAAATTATTTTTAAATTATACCAAATATTTTCTTGTTTATCGTAATGAATACAAAAAAGAACACTTAAAATTGTGAACAAATTTTCATTTCAAAATTTAGTCACAAACAATTTTTAAATATTGTATTTCATGATGTATATATTTCTTTAACGTTTCATTCCATATTTTAATACATTCATTATTCGAACTTTTGCTAATTAATATTAATTTTTTTCCATTTGTGCCTTACATTATCTAAACTAGACGCGTAAATAAAGTTGTAAAAATATTAACGTTTTATTAATTTTACTAAAGGACTGCGCTTTGTTGTTTGGATGAGAAGACAGAACAATTTTCTTTTATAATAACTAATTAAATTTCAACTGAAAAGTGTAATGCTGTGAAGTTATCCCTTTATAGTTGTTTTTCGAAAATGTGTTAATACAAAATTGAATTTTGGATAATATTTTTTTTTTAAATACTTCCGATTATTGGTTCCTCCTACCTATCCAGGCTATTCGTAATTAAAACTTTCCCTTATTTCACTATATTTGTTTAAAAAACACAATGCAATCACTTTTATTAAATTTATGGTATTACGTATATACTCTCTGTTGGTAGGCAAATGAATAAGTTTAAAACGTGTATCAACAAAATAAAAATTCTTGAGTTTATGTTAATATTGATATTTAACGTAATTTGAAAGACGCAATTTATATGAATATTATAAACAATTTTAAAATTTAAAGCAAAAGATGAATAGAATCTTTTCTTTCTTTTTAAATGTTTGCTGTTCGCTTATTGGTAGTATTTTGCACAGATGTTAATAATATATTTTTAATGAGAAATTTTTTAATTAATTATCCGTTAATTAAAGAGCTGTTCCATGGTTTATTTTCGTCGCAATGTCTCATCATCATGTTGTAAAAAAATATAAATCAGTAAGTAAGAAAAAAATGAGTAAATGGATTTGAATCTGTTTATCTCGATTTACATCGTTATAAAATATAATAAACGACTCTCCATTTAAACCGATAAAAATATGTTAAATATAAGAGTAACCAAATTGCATAAAATGCCAACTATATCAAAAAAATCCCTTCTTCTCGTGTTATATTTTTTATTGTTAATACTATGATCACATGCAATTGAAGATAGGTTTAGGAACTTATTACTCCTTGTTTGGTTTTAATAAGAGATGAAAAAAAAATCAAAAGACAACCAGCTTTTATCAGTGGGTAGTGTGGGATTTTTATCAACAAAAATTTGTCACCCCAATTACTTTTAGGCTGACTCGCGATTATTTATTTTATACCATATGATGGCCTCCTATCGGTTTCTGGACTGTCAACTCAAGAGATTCAGTAATTTTGAGCCGTTGTCGCATATCAGCCTCACTGAGAACTGCTTCCAACTCAGGGCTTTCGTAATTTTCTAACTTTTCATTGTTTTTCGTGGTTTTGCATGATTTGTCTGGGGGCATATTTTTTAATCACTTCTATAATTAATTCATTGTGTAAGTCACGGTCTTGGTCATTGTTTTGAACGGTAAGTGTTTCTTTGTTGTATGTCTACTTTCCTATTAAATCTCCAAATTGGAACGCCCTAAATCCAGATTTGGTTCAAAATTTCATTATAGATTTTTAAGTTATTCTCCGCTAAAAGTCGAGTCAAATTTTGTTCGACGAAATGGTGTATTTTTATATTTTATTTCTCCTATTCATATTTTATGTATTTTTCCATTTGATTTAGTCTTGCATATGTTGCCATCCGATTCGAGAAAATTTTTGGGATATTTGGAGTATGCGAGAATTTTTTTTTTGTTTCCAATTATATCGTGAATATTGTTTTAAAAAGCTAGCTAT
Organism: Druceiella hillmani; assembly: GCA_039881145.1. Classification (NCBI taxonomy): domain Eukaryota; kingdom Metazoa; phylum Arthropoda; class Insecta; order Lepidoptera; family Hepialidae; genus Druceiella; species Druceiella hillmani. The sequence continues at coordinate 5,803,275 of JAYKKI010000001.1, forward strand.
TAGAATCCCAAAAATATATTTTCCTAATTTTAGGTATTATGTCTATAGTTGTAAACTGAAAGAGAAAAAAATATGTTTTAGTGTCCCTCTTATTTTAAAAATTACTCACCCCGAAATTACAAAAAAAGTGTTGGTTTTTGGAAGCCCCGCAAAGATTATAGGAAAACCACAGCAATGATTCTGAAATTAATGTGCCAAAAATCACGAAAAAACAACGTTAATAAACCTGACTAGGAGTTACAGGAAAATTATAGTGCTTATAGTATATTTTATAATTTCTGAAATTTACACATTATTTTACGCCTGTGAAAAATACAGTAAGCGATATATACAGATTGTTAAAAATCGTTATTTGTAATTAGTTTAATGAAAACAATTCAATGACACTACGTGATGTAGTATTATTTCTACTTTCTTTAAGTTCTTAACGATGACCTAGGTTTCGTTGTATTACAACATCTTCAGGTGGGCAAAGATAATCTAAGGAATCTTTGCTAATAACCCACCTGAAGATGGTAATACAACGAAACCTAGGTCGTGGTAAAGAACTTAAAGAAAGTAGATATAATACTATATCACGTAGTTTCATTTAATTGTGAATAATGAATTTCTACAAAATTGACGCCAAATATATTCAATATTTAATGAAAACGTTCTTTATTCTTAAATATACCGCACACCTAAGTGTGTGCGGAACCTCTGTAGTCCAAGGTCTACTCGTGTTTGAAAGGTGTTTTATTCCAAATTTAATTATTAGATTTTGTATATATTTAAATTTTCTTTTACCTGTATATTATAGAAGAAACAAAAATGTGCTACTTAAAATAAGGCAGTTTCCAGATTTTATGGAAAAATTAAAAACAAATTAAAAGCCGCAAATGGTATCGTAAAGAAGTATTGTTACTATTTATACAGAGAAAATATCGAACTTAATATTTGTTTCATCGGATTTTGTTTTATTTTATTAGTTTTTTTAAACATAAAACTGACTCTAAACAAATTATTATTAAAAGGAACTTAGAAGACATCGTTGTCAATTTGTACTAACAATAATTATTTTTATATTTTTAGTGTTGCGTGAAAAATCCATTCTAAAAGTCGTATCTTTTCTTTGTCTTAGCTAAATTTACTTAAAAATTTTCAAATATTTGTTAAAAACAATTATTTAGGTAAACCTGTTTAATGGTCTGTTCGTACAAGAAAACGAGAGTGAAAGGGTCTTCCCTTTCACTTTTTTACTTTTCAATTACGAAAAAAAGAACAAAATAATTCTGGGCAGCGTGAACATGGACTTTTGTAAATATTGGAAGGTTAAATAATGACAATGTAAAAAGTTTTATTCGATGCCTCAATTTGCAAATATCTTTGTCAAATATTTAAAAAAGTGCTTTACCCAAATGAGATATCATCCGTTCGGGAGTTTCATTGGCATAAGCCCACATACCATTATCAGCCTCTAGTTAAATTGATAAGCTGTACTTTTAAGTAAAAAAGAACATTCAAATCAATTTGGTTAGGTCATTAGTTAGGCTATGCATTAACATACTCTGAAAATAAATTCGGATTGAGAACCTCCTCCTTTTTGACGTAAACTAAAAATTATTCACTAGTATATTCAATGCGATATTTCACTATCCGCCCATTTGCCATAATCACTAGAGTTTTGAATGGTTTTAAAAGTTTTTACTTGATATTAGCACAACAGAATTTTATTGTTTTTTTACTTATGTACTATGCCGTATAAACCACGAGATAATAATATATTTTTATTAGGAGCTTATTTCAGTCAATTAAAAACAGTTTTAAAATATGTTGTTTTATACCAATGTCTCTAAAATAATATAAATCCGTACTGAGAACCGGTTTTTTTTTTAAATCATCAAAATACATCATACTCATATTTTCTTTTCAAATTAAATCCTATAACGCTTTTGACCTACGTAATTTTAAAATTATCGACAATAATATTTCAGTGTAATAATTGTAAAAATTTCAATTATAATTAAATTTCAAACCATATTTAGTGAATTATTGTGCATAATTATTTTAAATTCTGTTTGTAAAAATACAATTGAAATTTACAAAAAACAATTGAAATTAATTTTTTTTTAAATTAATTTATGTATTTAAATAAAATCTAATCAATTAATCTAATCAATTCCATTTCTATGGTTCAGCAAATCACATATTGTAAATTGGGTCTATATATTAAGTTATTAATAGTTTAGAAATGTTTAAACAATTCTTTAATTTTCATGTATTTATACATTCAGAGTTCTTAAAAGAGGTCCTAATATAAATATTTCATCGTTTTACGAAATATTGTTTTTATAATACGGTAACTTTATAGTTACATTGTGATGAGACACATATCCCTTTGTAATTTAATAATTTTAGTTAAGGAATATGTGGGAATGAGTAATTTATATAAAAAGAAAGATTTGTGAAGTCATTGAACTTCGGATTGTAACTCTTTAGTCCTGATGTTTAAGCGAACTACTATTTTAAACCATAAAATTTGATCTGTCCTTTTTGAATTATTATTTTAGGTCTCAAATGGAGACTTCCCCACAGAACTTTGGGTCCTAACTCCTCAGTTTTGCATCTGTAATACAGTATGTTTAAATCGTAAGAATTGATGATTTGTAATTTTTAAATTAGTTTTTTTTGTACATCAAGCAAGACTGCCATTGAACTACGGATTTCCACTCCTCAGTCCTGATATTAAGAGGGCAGTGCCTGCTTAAATCGTGAATCTTGAAAACATGCTGTTTCCAAATTAGTATTGTGGGTCCCACGCCCAGACTCTTCCACTGAATTTCGAATTCGGATTCCTCAGTCTAATGCTGCAGTAGTACGGTCTATTTAGTGTATGTTAACTCATATCTTCGGCACTAATAAATTTGTATTGACCATTTTGTAATTGAATAGCTCAGCGTAATATCATAAATAATTGATTAGGATATGACCATGGTAATTTTATTTGTACCTACCTAATAAACAACAAAATAACATACACAAAAGTATGAAGTAACATAAATATAACATGGGATGTTAGTTGACATATAAATATATTATAGATCTATCTAATAATACACTTCTATACTAGTTTGAAGCACTAACTGCCTCGAAGTGAAAAGAGGGAATGTGATTTGTATGTACTTTTGAATGTGTGTGTGGACGTATTTATGGATATTTATATGAATGTATTTATTTTTATTAAACGCTGTAAATATCCGTTCCGATTTCAATGAATGCGGTGTTATTGACATTGATTTCATCAAAGTAACGTAGGTTATCATAGACCCTAAAAATAAATAAATAGAACTTTTTTAGTAGAGAATCAAATAAAAAACAGATTGAAAGTATAGAATAAAAAACACATTAAAAGTACATAATAGTGAAAATATGAGTATTAATTTGAACCTTTGCGGTAAAACATCGTTTCCAAAAATCAACAAATATGTAATACTAATACTTCCACAGGTTTTTGGAGGCGGGGTTAAGTGAAATGTAGCACTCATCTGTATGTGTACGGGTGTGCATAAATTGTTATAATTTCGTATCTTTTGCAGCTAATATCTCTGTTTTTTATAATTTTGAGTGTAAAAGTTTTGGACATTATGAAAAGTGGAATATATTTTTAATAGACTTTTTCAACAATATCTCCATAAGTATCGTACAATAAATTCGGAAAAAATAGTTTCTTATCCACATTAGTCTTTCTTTCAACTAACATCCCATAAAGTACATTAAATTAGAATATAGAAACTTGAATTACTATGTCCGTTTTGAAATATCTGGTGAAATATTTTTTATCTTACCATTTAAAATAAGTAGAATGCTTTACCTCGCAACTACTTTTGAAGTTTGTACTTTGAAGAATTTCAAAAGGAAAAGGACAATGATATTCTGAAGAATATCTACGAAATTACGTTACATAAAGTTTCTAACTTCCAATTAGTAAGCTACATTATATGAAATTAAAATAAAATTTTTACTTCATTTGTTCTTCTAAACAATTTTCAAATATTATGCTTGAAATACATGCAGGTCAGCATATTTTAATACTTCATCATATTTAAAATATTTACAGGATATGATTTCTAAGAACGACGGCTAAGAGTGGCAATCAGCTGGACAAGCAAATAGAGATGTGATCAACCATATCTTATAATGATCCAATACTTTTTGTTTTAAATTTCAAAACCCTCAAAATTTTTAATTAAAAATATATTTCATATTTTTTAAAACGCATTTTATCAAGCTTTCGTTTGATTTTCATACTTAAGAATTACCTTCCATAACATTGATTCAACTTTTTATTTGTTATGACTGTAATTTAGACCCTATTTTTATAACCGAAAAAGGTTTTCAAAAAAAAATCCTATTAAAAATATTTCATCGAGTAAAAATCATAATGATAATTGTTATATGCATTTCAAAGTTAGGACGGAACGATAAAATACCTAAGTTATTTGATTAAACGAAAAGCGCTAACCGCTCCCCAGCGGAAAAGCGACAGAGATGGGATATAACCTCTTTAGCTTAATTTCGGAAAGCCCAGCTCTAATTAACTTTGGTCTGGGGTTATTAAGCTCGGGGCTTTGTGAAAATGTAGCAAAGAAATAAAATTCAATAAGTGGTCAGGTCCTTAACTTTGTGAAACATATCGTGAGCTTTTTCTAAAGGATGGTAAAATTTTCATGTGGAAACCTGGGATAAGCATGGTCGTATTACTCACTGTCCAAGGTAAAATATTTTAATCCTTCTCGAGTATTTATATCAGTTTCAGCGATAATATGGATACTTTTATATAACGAGATACTCGATAATTTATTTCATGTTATTCATGTGTCAAAAATAACTGTAAATGGCGTAAGTTTATAGTATAAAGTTAGTAACAAATTTCTTTGTTGTTTTTAGTTATTAAATAATATTTTTAATTAGTTATCAGTCCTGGCTTATGAACGGTGTTATATAATTTGTCAATGTGATATAATTTCTGATGTTAAATAGAATTCAAAAAGAAATACATTGATATTGTGGATCCAGAAATCATTAGATTTGTCTTCAGTACAATTTATGGTTTGCAAAAAATTTATTGGTTTGCAAAATTTAAATTTATTGTTAATCATTTGATAGAAAAAAATTATCACAGAGATCAACCACGAATAGCAAATTCTAGCGTGAATATAATGACAAACGGATGGGGATGCATGACAATTTTCAATGATATATTTACGTAAAAATAAGTGTAGTATAGATTAAAAATTAATATTTTTGGAATTTGCCATTGAGGTACTTATGGATCCATCTTATGGATACTAATTGGAAGTTAGAAACTTTATGTAAGGTAATTTCGTAGATATTCTTCAGAATATCATTGTTCTTTTCCTTTTGAAATTCTCCAAAGTACAAACTTCAAAAGTAGTTGCGAGATAAAGCATTCTACTTATTTTAAGTGGTAAGATAAAAAATATTTGACCAGATATTTCAAAACGGACATAGTAATTCAAGTTTCTATATTCTAATTTAATGTACTTTATGGGATGTTAGTTGAAAGAAAGACTAATGTGGATAAGAAACTATTTTTTCCAAATTTATTGTACGATACTTGTGGAGATATTGTTGAAAAAGTCTATTAAAAATATATTCCACTCTTCATAATGTCCAAAACGTAGTTTCATTAAAAAATTATAAATTGGAAGTAAACACAAATTTTAAAGGAATGAAAAATACAAATTAATTGTTAAATCAGAAAGATAACTGCTTCAAAATAAATGACAATAACCCCTTCACGTATTCAACACACATTACAAAGAAAAAAACTCAGAAGTCTTAAGACTTAAATACAGTATATAATAAAGACGATGTAAAAGCTAACATTATGTATTCAAATGCCAACGTCGAATGACGAGAAATTTTGTTTAAAAAGTTGCACCAGTACGAGAAAGGAACGCTTTTAACAAACACAAATTAGGTAGTTAAGTGCCGCACTAATCGAGTGTTTGAATGTCCGAAACGGAATCACAAACTAAATGGAGTCTGTTATAGTTTTCCTCCTTTACATTATGCTAAATGAAGCTCACTTCAGGATGACTGTTTCGAAATATATAAAAATATTTCGGAGGAAAACCTGTTAAGGTTTGAGTAACAAAAAAGAAAATATTATTCATGGAATTAATATCAGACACGGAAATTGAAACTCTCTTTAACAATTTTTTTTTTCGTAACTCTCTAATCTATTTCAATGCGTTATTTTTACTTAACAAAATATATTTAAAGTTAAATTAATTATATGAAGGTATTCGATAAGACGTGACACCCATACGTTTATGAAGAGATAAGTTTATATAACACTTATTTTAAAATATTTCGTACAAATTCGATGGACCGTGAGACGTTTTTTTCTGAAACTTTTTAGGAGAGAAATTTTAAATTTTACTTATTATTAAAGCATATTAACCCGAATATATCACAATAACTTTCCAGGTATAGTGAAGGGATGGGCTAGTTACTATATTATGAAATAATTTTTTTTATTATCATATATACAGGAACAAATTTAAAAAATTACAAAAGACGTGACAACCATACTTTTTGAATCATCTAAGAGTGAAATCAATTCTTTTTAAAAGCTTATGACAAGATGGAGTAAAGCTATAAAGATGACAAGAGATATCACATTTTTTTAAATTATCACAATAATATGTCCCCTATTGAATCATATATATTTTGGTAGCAAGTCCAATTTTGTGGTGACTTATAAAAAATAAAGCCATTTCAAAACAGACGACTTACGAAACTTTGACATAAGAGGCAGACTCACAATTGGCCTAGTTTTTATTTATATATATATATATATATGAATAGAACGTTGCCACGAAAACGAGTTGGTGCCGTATAAAGTGTACACCATTAATCAATAAATTGTGCTATAATAGTAGTAAAAATGCGATAATGTTTTACTCTCATATATACCCATTGCTTATTTATAACTAAGTTAAATAGTTTTCACGAAAACGAGAGGGCACCAGCCCTATAAAGTGTACACCATTAATCAATAAATTGCGTAAAAATATTAGTAAAAACGAGATAATGTTTTACTCACATATATACCCATTGCTTATTTATAACTAAGTTAAATAGTTTTCACGAAAACGAGAGAGCACCAGCCCTATAAAGTGTACACCATTCATCAATAAATTGCGTAAAAATATTAGTAAAAACGCGATAATATTTTTCTCTCATATATACCCATTGCTTATTTATAATTAATTGCTATCTCTTCGGCGTTACATTGAATAAGGTCTGTGTGAGATATCGGTATATGCTTATGTATAACCACAATAAAATTAATTATAATATTGTCGATATTTTCTAAAAATAACTGGAAATGTATGATGTTTTTATATTAATTTTATTGCCTTTGTTGGAATATACATAGTGATTTGATCTGCTTCTGGGGGCACCTCAGTATTGCTATTGTTAAAGATATCAAAATAATAAAACAATTTTATATTCCAAGATCAAGTTATTTAATTATTACTATGAACTTTTTTACTACTCTTACTATAAACACGGTCATATCTATTTTTTTTAAGAAATCTTTCCATTCGAATATTTTTTTGAGATTAGTCCAAATTGTGAGGTATTCACCTGACGCAAAGGTTATTGATTCTAAGTTGTTCGTATATAATTTCCAGATTTTATTAATACTGATATCTGAACTTGCCTGAATAGGTTGGTAGGTTAATTTTTTGTACATTTTTATCACGCACCGCAAACTATTGAAGTTATATTTAATTGTCCCAGTCACTTAAACTCGTTAAATTAAACCAATTGTAAGCAGTAACGTAGAATGAAGCTTCATCATAAAATGCCAATCAAAATCGATCGTAATTTTGTTTCTAGTGGAAACTACACAGAATATCGTAAAAAAATCATCCAATCATACATTAAATTCATCTTGATGTCATAATACACACAATTTCAAGATTGTTGCCAATTTGTGAAACAAACAAAAAAATCAGGCAATTCATTGCTGGAATGACATAATAAGGAGTTCTATTTTTAAAATTTGAGTTATTATTTCATTTCCTTCATTTTAAATGGTCTGTTCTAAGAACTCTTTCTTCCTATTTCGTGAACATGATTTAAGAATAGAAATAATACATGTAACCACAATTTTGTTTTAAAATGCCTATCAAAGGATACGAGAAAAAATAGGGTGTGTGAAAAAAAAATCATATCCCCTTTTCGTGTACTAAAGTTTGTGACACTTGTAAACTTCGCATACATAATTCTAAAACTATATAAACTTTAAAGTGGTATCCGAGAAATTATATTTGCGCCATGATATTAAACATCAGAGTCGTATTTGAACTAACCAACAGATAAAGCCAAAATATTTTGTTTTTAATTTGATTTAGATGAGTTAATAAATACAGACTTCACATTATTTACTAATTTTGATACAATACATTAACTTGTGTTTCCTGAATGAATTTAATAAGGGTAATTCTCATACAAAATTGAAATAATTTGCGTGAATCCAAAGAGCGAGGGTAAAGCGTGTGGATGCCGTTTGGGATGCTACAGAGTTTGGTGTTTAATGAGGTTAAGAATAACTTTAAATAACGTAATTTATCGCAACATTAAAGAAACAAGTACTTTAAAAGAAAGTGCATATTAAATAACTACCCTATTGCTTATTAATGAACAACTAAACATCATCTGCAGTGGCTTTTGTTTTTTGTATAATAGAGATATATACGAGCCATAGGCTGAAAAGGACTGAGCGAAACAATAAGTTTAAATTTAAGATTATATCTAACAAAGCTATTTTATATCTAACAAAGCTAATCTATTTAACAAAGAAAACCTCATTTAAGGTTAAATAAAGAGATTAAAATTTCCTATCATGTAATCTAGTAACTAATTATTCGGCTTTCTTATGAGAGAATACTCCTTTACTCGGCCAAAATGTAGTAAGTTTACTAGTTTCAAAATGATATGTATATCACCATAATAGTTTAAAGACAAGTGTACATTAATTTTCATTTTGAAACAACCTTTTCTCAGTGTTACCTTTCTTAAAATATAACTAGAATTAGACTGGAAGACTATAAAAAAAAGAATTGATTTAAGAGCACACATTTGGTTTCCCCAGAGTTATAAAATATATGTTCAACATTTAATGAGATAACGTTCTATTTATTAATATTCTATAATATATTTATATATATATATATATATATATATATATATATATGTATTTAAATATTTTTATGATTCACAAAATTATTTTATTTTACTAGTTGTATATCTAAGAGTTATTTATTTTTTTACCACTTTCATATAGATAGATAAGATAGATTTTTTTTCGCTATCTCATTATTGAATGAAAATATTCGATGAATTCCCACCAGATTTTCTAATTAATGTTATAAAACAAAATCTCATGATCCATTTGTCTTTTGTGTCATAATATATAGTATGTTAGGCACAAATCAAATATAATTTTTTTTTGTTTCATATATGTATATGTATTTGAAATAAACAAAAAATACCTTTATATTTTTCGAAGTCATTTTTGAGTAAACTACTGGTAGTAAAATAATTATAATGATATATTTTAAATAATATATTGTATTTTGCAAATACATTTACGTAATACGAGTCATAACATAATAATGAAAATAAAAATAACCAACTGAAAAATGTTAACTGCCAATTTTTACATTTTGTCAAAACCAATAATTTCAACAAAACTAGGAAAAATAAATCTTAATACTAAGTACTATTAAGCAAAGTTTTGTTCGAAACAACTTTGTACAACAAGTTGAAAAAAAAATTAAAACATCATGTATGAAACACTCTGAATATACCCTAACTCACCAAAAATTAACTTTTTTTCTAAAAGAGTGTAAGTTTAGATAACTAATAATTTAGAAAAGTCTAAATGCAGAGTTTAAGAGAATTAAACTTGTATGCTTATATATATAATGTGTATATATATATATTTATATATATATATATATATATATATATATATATATATATATATATATATATGTATATACATTAATTTTGCAGTTTTTTTCAATTATTTCAAGTCAATACATTTATTATGTTTAACCGTATTTTACAGAAATCAACTTTCTTTCAAAAAAAAGTAACTAAATTATTCAGTAAACGCAAATGTGGAAGGCCAAATTAAAAATGTTAACAAAGAGTACCTACCCAACCTTAGATGATTTATATTATATCTGATACCAGGCTTCCACCAATTTATAAGAATAATTGGGTCATCTATTATCGATAATGCTTTTATCAATAATATATGACTCAATAATTGTGATAATTAGCTAAAAAAATGGAAAGTAAATAAATATTTTGTTAAATTTTTATTATTTATTAGAATTCTTTTGTAACCTGATAAAATATTTATGCAAAAATATATACTTTTGAATAGTGATCGATACTTGTAACATTAAACTATAAATTGGCTGTAATAATATAACAACAGGTCTCAAAGTATTTCTTCTTTAAAGTTTCATCATTTATTTAGGATTTATACTTAAAAATAAACTAGGATAATACATCTAATTTAATGTAAATAATATTTGAAATTGTGTCATAATTGATGAATTTATTTTTCCGTAATACTTTTTTAATTGCTTGAAAACAAAATTAATAAAAATCTGATATTGTATTAAGTTTTCGGAAATATTAAATTTTCCTGCAAGATTTTCTCAGATGTCACAGGACACATGGAGTTTTATCTGGAAATGACTTTTAATAAACGAACAATTTAATAAAGATATCGTCTCAAATGAAGCATGTTTCCAAACGCTTTGTTCAGTGCCATCAAGTCAGTTTTTCGTTTATTTACGTCACGAATATATTGAGTGGTTTCCTGGTGGAGGTTTGGTGGGCTTTTGGTGACAAAAAGTAATTGTTTTACGGCGAGTATGATTTACTTAACTTTAGGAGATATTAGTAGATTTTACGTTACTATTACGTTACTATAATATCAACTGTGATTGCCTTCAACTGTGATATAGTGTGTAAATATATCAGTTATAATAAAAGTTACGACCTTATAAAAATAGTTAGAAAATTTAAATATAACCTATGTTATTGGTAATATAAAAATTGTCTATGTTTTAGACTATAAATTTCTTGGTAAATTTAAGAGTAGGTTAATTTCAAAATTCAATATATTATCTAAAATTAAAATTTGTTTTTATATACAATTTTCTTTTTTTCCCATCACAGGAAAAATAATTACTTTCACAAAAGCTGTAGTGATACAGAAGGTTTGGTCGCAGACTTTTTTGGACATCACTTAACCATCATATGATAAATAAAATTCAATAAATGTCTGTAATAGGAAAATGGGTACCCAGGTGATTTTATAAATTTTTGCTTTTTCATTGTTTTTCCAATTACCATTGTTGCAATATTGAAAATAAATATGTATAGTAATAAAAAATTTAGAATATTCCCAACAAATAACCTGCAATAATTTTTATTTACAAATAAATATATAAGAATATTTTTGAGCTCGCCACAAGAAGTTTAATATTATACATTCAGAAATTAATTGTTCTCTGGTAAATAATATAATAAAAAATAAATTAAAATTTCATGCCATTATTCTTAATAAAAAAACATGTAAAACATACATAGGCTTAAAACCAGTCCATTTTGATCCTCTGCAGGCTGTATTTTTGCATACAACTCTTTCCGCAAAGACAGTGTTTTTTTTTTGGATTTCCATTAATGTTGATTAATTTTGTGATTATCTTTATTTTGTCGTAGTAAATAAATAGAGGTAAATAATGAAAATAAATAGCGGTAATGTAGGAATATACATGAATAATTTAATAATCTTTTTCGAAGTGATTTTACCTGATCAATTTTCCTAAAAACGTTATACGTTTTTCCATTAGAAAAACTACGGTCGCATCAAATAAACTTTCATTTATAAAACGGTGTCATTAAAACTTTTGATTGTTAAATGAATTAACTTTGAGTACACGTTAACATCACTCAATAATTGATGTAACTTGCTTGTGAATTAGTTTTTCCTAATAAAAACCATTGCTTTTCACAGATGATTTACTTTTGTTTGAAATGTGTGAGAATAACGAGATATCAATTACTCATACTGAATTTCATAAAAGTACTGAGAAATTTGTAGTAGCAAGAGCAGTATAATTTAGTACTGTTCACAAATAAACATCCTTGGATATGGCCTAACTTTTTTGCCTTCCTTTTTTCAGTGCCTCAACGAAATTTTCTGTATCAACAAGTCCAAATTCCTACTTTTACTTTCGCTTCCCTGTCTGTAGATCCTATATCTGTTGAGTTTTCCTAACACATCATTATTATGTAAACAATGAAAATGTGAAAAAGCCATCAAATATCATATATACCCAACTTTAAACATATTTAGTATTTGTAATAGGTCCACAAAATTTCTTTTCAGTCTTTTCACACTGGCTATTACAAATTTGAAAAAGAATTTTTAGTTCAAAACAAACTTCTAAAAAATTACTGAGGAATATTCGAATGTTTAGCGTTGGTTTCAACAAACGTAAAAAATTTTAATAAAATGTATTCGTCCGACATGCTCGTTAGCCTTGTAAAATATGTACATATGGAAATATACAAGAGCGGATGCGAATTGCAAATTAGACACGCGTGTATTCATTTCTTTTATCCTTTTTTAAACCAATGGTAAATAATCATACCTCCGACTAATACCGGGATTACAAAAATGTAACAGAAATATATACAAATAAATATGAAACGTGAATATCATAATGATAAGTGTTCCATGTATTTCAAGTTTAGTACGGAACGATAAAATACCTGAGTTATTTGATTAAAACGAAAAGCGCTAACCGATTCCCAGCTGAAAAGCGACGGAGATGGTATACAACCCTTTTAGCTTAATTCCGGAAAGCCCAGCGCTAATTAACTTTAGTCAGGGCTTATTAAGCTTGGAGCTTTGTTAAAATATAACAAATAGAATAACGAAAAGAAATAAAATTCAATAAATGGTCAGATCCTTAGCTTTGTTTAACACGTCGCTGGCTCTTTCTGACAGGTGGTTTAATTTCCCTATGGAAACTGAAGATAAAAATGGTCGTATTACTCAATTATCAAAGGTGCAAATCAAATCTTTCTCGAGTATTTATATCAGTGTCAGCGATAATATGTAAACTTTTACATAACAAGATATCCGTTAATTAATTTCACGGGGAAACAATTATTGTAAATTGCAGAAGTTTAAAGTGTAAAGTTAATTACGAGTTTCTTTGTTGTTTTCAGTTATTAAATTATATTTTTAGTTAGTTACCAGTTCTGGCTTATAAAAAATATTACGTAATTTGGATAAGTTATATAATTCCTTATATTAAATAAAAGCCGTAAAAAATGCATCGATATCACGGTTCCATCAATCGCTGGATTTGTCTTCAGTATCATTAATGTTTACATGTACATTTCAAATTTCTTTACGCTCTGTGTAAAATTAAAACTTATAGTGAACAATTTTATAGAAAAAAATTATCTCAGAAATCAGCCGAGAATTACAAACTCTAGCGTGACTTCATACGCATATACATGGGCACACAATTAAATAAAACTACGTGATGTAGTATTATTTTGACTTTATTTAATTTCTTTAACACAGCCTAGGTTTCGTTGTATTACAATATCTTCAGGTGGGATATTAGCAAAGAATATTTTGGAAATTGGAAATGTTGTAATACAACGAAACTTAGATCGTGGTAAAGAACTTAATTTGACCTTCAAAATATAAAGTGATGAAATGGATAACTTAATTTATGCGACTTCACAATTTATTTAGCATACATCGATGCGGAGAATATTGTACTCGTAGTTGAAATGAAACAATTTTAAACTAATTGTAAGCAGCACTAATTTTGGGCTTTCGTATCTTTCCATTTCCTCGCATCATTAACGTGTCTTTCCGTTTTGTAAGATCAGTCACATCCGTTTTTCTCATAAACCTCTTGACTTAGAAACTTAGAATTAGACAGAGTGATGGAATATATTCCCTATATAGGGTTAGTTAAAACTGTCCCAAAAAAAATTTTCCCAGCATTTCAGGTATTATATCTTCAGAGAATTACCGAAAAATATGCCCACCTCCCATTATTTCTGAGACTACCCAACTTAAAGTTACAAAAATAATAAGGGTTCTTTAATGCTTACTTAGATAAATCTAGGTGTCACAATTTTTTTAATGTGCACCACAGTTTTACGCCCATAAAATATATAGTAGCAACATATTTACGTTTTTCGACATATAGAGCAGATTTTCTCCAAAACAATGCGACGTACAAACTTAAAATTTGCATCTTATTAACGCGCATATTTTGCGCTAGCTATTTTAAAATATTCATATAAAAATTGAAAGGGTGGAAAAAGGGATGAAAAAAATGTTTATTTACTTTTGTATATCACATAGAATATAATATGATAGTGCTTGTAATGTGAAACATGAAACATTTTTTGTGTTAATTTTAAATAATATATTTAAAAATTATTAAAAAAAATATGAGAAAGTAGAAACGCTCCCATTTTCTTTCTGAAACTCCTGAGCAAAAATCAGGAGAAAAACAGGTTCGAAAAATTTGACCAGAAGTTTACATAAAAACTATGGGGAGAACTACAGGGATAACCAAGATATTATAATTTTTGCATAAATATGGTCCATATTTCTAGGTCTGTGAAAAATACAATGGGCAATATATTTGAAAACAAATTATATTTGTAAATATTCAATTTACAGCGGATCACATAGAAAACTTATTAAATATTTAATTTGAAATATTTTGGCATAAGAAGTATAATCATTTAACAAAAATATAGCATTTTTATTATATCCTTTTTATTATACACTTTTTATAGCATTTTTATTATAACCGTTTTATCTTTTATACCCTTAAGTATTAATAAATGCTTAAACGTAATTAATTCAAAGTCTAAACTTCTTACGCCAAAATATTTCAAATTAACTATTTAATAAATTTTTTATGCGATCCACTATAAATTGAACTTGAGTAAAGCCATAGCACTTTAATTATTCTTGTTGTAGTGACCGATGATGTGATTAAGTATAATGCCCACGAAGCGTATATAATTTTTATGATCACTACATTAATTTCTACGATGTAAGATTTAAGTTTTCAAATTATTTGTGGCTATTTATTGGGGGATTCAATACCCTTAATATTAAATTTATTAAACGTATCTCAAAAATTGTTCAAAATTTATTTAAATACGGGTTATACATCGAGTAATGATAAATTTCTATTTTATTTTGATCAATATTAAAGAATATATAATTGATTTATTTATTCTTTAATTTCAAATCTAAATCTGTCAGGATTTGTACATTTCATTTTAAATCTGTTTTGTTAATTTATAGGTATGAACTTCTAGCGAATATGTGCAATATTGAGTTAATGTGACTAATTACTAAACACTCAGTGTCACATTTCTTTTTAATAAGTTTTTTTGGCCAATATCTATCATTTATACTGCTTTATAATCACCGTAATTCGTTAATCTCAGATTGCTGATTTAGATTTCGACATTTATCAGTACTTGAAATGCTTTAAGGCTTACATATATTAAAAAGAAAATAAAACAGACCAGAATGATGTCACTCACCTGTACGTTCATCTTCCAGTCGGCGAGAGCCATTTTTTTAGAAACATTTCGTTATAAAAACTTGAATTCCTTCGAATTGGCATACTATAAGTGTTGCTTTAATAAGTGTTACTTTACCAAAATAACACTTAAAAATATTTAAGCCGAAATTTTGTATCGGGGGAGATATAGATAACGTATTACTTTTTGGTAAGACATCATTTGGGGTATTATTTAGAAAATATAGGTATAAGGACATGAAAACTATTTTTTTTCTTAATGTTAAATGGAACGTATTCCAAAATTTATAGTAAAGAAGGGGACAATTTTATTAAATGAAACTCGTTCAAAGTTTATAGAAAAAGTGCGATGATGACTTCAAATAAAATAATTTTTGAGAAATTCCCGATAGTTTTGCACCTGATATTGTAAAAATTATATTTATAATTCTACAATTTAAAATATTGAATATATTTGCCGTTAATTTTGTAGAAATTCATTATTCACAATTAAATGAAACTACGTGATGTAGTATTATTCTTGGTACTTTCTTTGATTTCTTTACCACTACCTAGGTTTTGTTGTATTATAACATCTTCAGGTGGGATATTAACAAACACTACAATCTACAATTTCAATAAAAATTCCTACTATATAATCTTAAATGAATAAACTAGGTACTTGATAGTGTACCAAAAATAATATTTATAAATCTGTATAATTTGATGGAAAATGTATTATCAAACCTTAAATGTTTAAAATTCTCTAGGTCCCTGATATATTAAGGAAATAAAATTTATAATTCTAAATAATTTAATGAAAATTATACTATCTAACTTTAAACATGTACATTTCGCTATGTATCTGACATGGTATAAAATATATATTTATAATTCTAAATAATTTAATAAAAATACATACTTTAAAACTATGAATGTGTAAATTTATAGGGTAATTTGTAAATTTGTAGGTATATGATATGCTAAAAATTATGTTTATATTTCTAAACAGTTTACTTGAAATACGTACCACTTAATCTTAAATGTCCAAACTTCGGTGGGCACATGATATGGTAAAATAATATTAATAATTTTAAATAATTTAATATGAGAATGTTCTACTTAACAATAAATGCATAAACTGCTATAGATGGTGTATGCTGCTCTAGATACCTTATGGTGTAATTGTGTATATATTTTCTGTGTGCTAGTTTTACTCGGTATTAAGATAGTCTTCAAAGAGAAAGGCACTCTAAAATTATCATACTAGCGAGCGGAAATATTCAATCAATATAATATACGATTCGATCTTTAGCCGCCAGGTTATGAAATTAATATTACAAACAAATTCAGCTCAAATCCTCATGTATATTTTTTCCATTAGTCTGCTTATATATATATATATATATATATATATATATATATATATATATATATGTATATATATATATATATTCTCTATATTTTTTGTATTCCACATTTACAGTATTCGTGATTTAATAATATTTAGTGTCAGTAAGATAAAAAACACATTCCAGCAACAAAAATCTCCTACAGGAAACTTTATTACCCTTTTTCACAGCTTTATTGTTGCGTGAAAGGTCCGTTTCCCAATTCAATCAATTTTCCTTTTACATGTTTGAACAATTTTCCTAACTGATACCTTGTAAAAAACGATTTTTAAGTTTTGTTTATTGTAATTATTGTCTGTCTTTAGTTATAAATTAAACAACTTTAATAATTATGAAAGTGAGAAATGGTAGTAACTAAAAATTAGCTTTAAACATTAATACGCAATAAAATGTTTTCTTAAATTTGTAAAAACAAATTAAAAAAGTAAAGCATGTCATCAATGTTTTTTGTTATTCACATGAAGTATATGACTGTATCATCTATACAGGTCAAACACAAGAAATACAGGATCAACTACACGATTATAAAAGTAGAAATATTTTATTAAAATAGTTAGCCATGTCTTATATAGCACCGTGACCCTGGTAAGAACCTGTCTTTCTTTAATTGCCAAAACATACAGTATATGGTTATGTATAAACAAAACGCATAATTTTTATTCTGTTTTCTGGTATTTATTTATAATAAAGAATACCTTTATTTGTGAAATTCTTCTAAATCATTTTTTGAGTATACCAATTACAGAGAAATAATTGTAATTTTTTAAATAATATATAAAACTTTGTAATAATTTTTGTAGGTATTAAAATTCATAAAACCAATAATTTTAATAAGCAAAAAAACAATTCCTATAGAGTGAAAATTTCAATAAAATTACGATATATAAACCTTAATATTAGCTATGCGGAATGACTTGGTGCAACTTGGTGTTAATCTTACACGAGGAATACACTAATATACCTCGAATACAATAAGAACAATTCCAAAAATTGACAATCCGGCCTAAATTAAAACGTGGGTAAATTTATTTTAATAAATTGTATTCCTTTGGGTGTATATATATATATATATATATATATATATATATATATATATATATATATATATGTGTATATATATATATGTATATATATATATATATGTATATATATATATATATATATATATATATATATGTATATATATATATATATATATGTATATATATATATATAATTTTTTTCACAATGTTTTTCAATTCAATTCCAAATATATTTATTACAATTAACCGTATGTTACAGGAAAAACGTCACTAAATTGTTCATTACAATCGAAAACCCAAGAGTGCGCAGCGATAATAAAAATGTTAAGAAAGAGTAACCAACACGATTTGATTTATATTTTATCTAATATAATAGACTTCTACGAAATTGTTAGAATGTTAACGTTATCTATTGATAAAAGCAAACTGAAGGAATGGAAAATAAATAAAGATCTTGTTTTATCAATATTCACGTTAATAAATTGCTGAAGCAAGTTATTTTACCAATACTTTGTTTATTTTTAATTAGAATTATTTTATTATCTGGTATAATTTTTATCCAATATTGTATATTGTTTAACAGTGCTCGATACTTGTATCTAAATACCCTTTTCTAAGTATCTCCTAAACTATATATTTATTGGTTATAAGAATAAAAAGGATAAACAAAAATACGCCCAAATTTTTTCAAATTTTATAATTAAGAACGAAAATGAAAATTTAAAAACCCTCATTCTTACACAAAAATAGCTATGGGATGTTAATGGGACGTTTTTTTTTATATATTCAGAAATTTGTATCTGGTAAATAATACAATGAATAGTAAATAGAAAATTCATGCTCTTATTATACCTAAAAAATATCTAAAACTTACAATTTATCATCACTTGCACTAGCTACTGGTTTTCAATTGATCCATTGTGATCCATTCGAAGCTATTTTTTGCACCCAACTCTTTTTTCCGCAAATATAGTTATTTTTTCATTAATCTTCATTCGTTATGCTCATCAAAATTATTAAATACGGCATAGAAAACATTTTCATTGAGACATTTTTGGTATCATTTACAATTTTGCCGATGATAAACATTAATATTGAGTACGCCTTAATATCGCTCAATAACTAATGTTATTTGCTTTAAGTGAATTTTTTTTTCCTGATGAAAAGCACAACTAATTTACTTTCTTTCTAAATGTATGAGAATAAGGAGACATCAATTCCCTACTCTGAATTTCATGAAAGTACTGAGAAATATGTAGTAGCAAGGGAATTATCACTTAGTACTGTTTATAATTAAATATACTAAGATATGGCCAAAAATATTTGCCTTGCTTTCATTGTGCCTAAAAAGAATTTCTTTTCCGTACCCCCAAATCCAAATCTCTAATATTACTTTCGCTCGTCGGTTTATACATAATATATTTGTCAAGTTTTCCTAACACGTCGTCTTTTTGTAAATAAGAAAAATGTGAAAAAGCCAGGAAATATCACACGTATCCAACTTTAAACAAATTTTTTATTCGTAATTTTTCGATAAAATTTCTTTCCAACCCTTCCACACCATTTATTATAAATGTAAAAAAATATTTATATTCCATAATTTTGTTTTACTTTTTTTTTTAAATTATTCCATAATTTTGCTTCATCTAAAAGTATTCGTCTGACATAACGAGTATATCTTACAAAATATGTAAATTTTAAAATATATATGAGCGGATACCAATCACAAATTGGATTTGTGGGTATTCATATCTTTTTCCTTTATTCTTTTTAAAAACAATTGGTAAATGATAATACTTCGATCAGTCTAATACCTGCATGACAACAATGTATATGTAATGTATAATATGTATGAGTAAATTCTTATTTATTGATACATAAATTTATATTCATATAAATTTAAATAAACGGAGGTCAATTTCTCGATCAAAAAATAAATATAATTGCAATTTAATTATAGCACCCGAGTTTTATATTAGAAAAACTTATAGAAACTAAATAGTAAATAAATAGTAAAACAATATTGAAAATGAACACTTACGCAAAAAAGCGTCCATTTCGTTAAATATTTGCTAGTCAAATAAAAATAATTATCGAATTTAGTAATTGTATACCTCCAATATTTCAAACAGAAATAAGAGTATTTTGTGAAATCAAATTTTATAGAAGATAAAGAGCTAGACTTTGCATACTATCTATGAAACCCTTAATTTATTTCGCAGAAAATGGCACCAAAAATAAAAAAATATTTTCATTTTGTTTTGGACACCCATAACGCATAAAAGAAAAAAAAATTGGAAAAATATTGAACACTTTATAAACCAGAGGCATTACAAACAAGTAGATGAATACAAATTCTTTCCCTTCGACATTTACTTCTTATTGTCCTTAGTACGTATCGAAACACAGAAGCCGTTCGAAGGGTTGTTCGCTTTTTTATTGACGTTTCATTCACTTTTAACTAATAAATTTCCAGTCAAATGGAGTACCTTGATGAAAAATATTATACATTTTATTCAGGAATAGCCTCTATAGCGAATATTCCTTTGGTTGTTTTGAATTATACTTCAGTCAAAAGAAAGATGCGTGAATACTAAAAAAACAGTTTTTTTTTAATTATAAAAAGTTTAGTAAAATTAATACAGTGGATGTGCACAAACATTTTAAAAGAATAAATAATACGAATTAATTATTAGGTCAGGGTTATATGCACGACTAGATTAAGATAACTGCTTCACATTAAAATGACCATAACCCTACACCATAAGACGTATATGTATGTATTTAATAAATATTTGAAAGATAAAAACCCAGAAGTCTTAAAGACTTAAATACCGTACATAGTAAAGGCGATATGAAATGTGACTTTGTATATTTGAATGCCAACGTCGAATGGCAAGGGATTTTATTTAAAAAGTTGCAGCGTTACGAGAAAAGAATGTTTTTAACAAACAAAATGGGGTA
Organism: Druceiella hillmani; assembly: GCA_039881145.1. Lineage (NCBI taxonomy): Eukaryota > Metazoa > Arthropoda > Insecta > Lepidoptera > Hepialidae > Druceiella > Druceiella hillmani. The sequence goes on from JAYKKI010000001.1 coordinate 5,824,374, forward strand.
GTTAAGTGCCGCGCTAATCGAGTGTTTGAATGCCCGTAACGACATCACAAACACTCACAAACATGACTGTTCCGAAATATATAAAAATATTTTGGAGGAAAATATGTTAAGGTTAGCGTGATAAAAAAGAAAGCATTATTCCTGGAATTAATATCAGATACCGAATTCATAAAAAACGTGTAAAACTTACATAGGCTTACAACCAGTCCTTTGTGATCCTTTTCAAGCTGTCTTTTTGCACCCGAGCATTTTCCCGCAAAGCCAGTGTTTTTTTTATCGGAGTGATTAAATAGCGGTTTAGAAACATACATGAATAATCTGATAATCTTTTTGAAAGTAATTTTGTCTAATCAATATACATAAAGAAATTTTCATTTTGAAAATTTTGGTGTCGTTAAAAATGTTGGTTGTTAAACGCATTAACTTTGAGTACGCGTTAACATCACTCAATAATTGATGTAACTTGCTCGAAGCGGACTCGTTTGTCCTGATGGAAACCATTGTCTTTCCACAGATGATTTACATTCATTCGAAATGAGCGAGAATAGAGAAACATCAATTCCTAATGCTGAATTTCATAAAAGTACTGAGAAATATGAAGTAGCAAGAGTAGTACTGTTTACAGTTAAATACGGACCTTAGATACGGACTCGGACCTTAGATACGGAGATACGGACTTAAATCCTTAGATACGGACTAAAGGCAAACGGCCTTGTTTTTTATTGTGCCTTAACAGAAATGATTTTCCTTATCAACAAGTCTAAATCTCTACTATCGCTTTCGCTCGTCTATCGATACATACTACAGTCGAGTTTTACTAACATGTCGTTTTTATGTAAATAAGGAAATGGTGAAAAATCTCAAAAATGTCTATATCTACCCAACTACAAGTTTTTTATTCGTAATTTATCGATAAAATTTCGTTTCAATCTTTTCACACTTATTATTATAAATGTTAATATAAATGTATATGTATATATATAAATATATATATATATATATATATATATATATATATATATATATATATTATAAAAAACTTCTGGAAAATTACTGGGGAATATTCGAATATTCAGTGTCCGTTTTATCAAACGTCAAAAAATGAAATACAAAGTATCCGTCCGACATGCTCGTCAGTTTTGTAAAATATGTAAATTTGAAAATACATGTGAGCCGATGCGAATCACAAATTGGACTTGTGGGCATTCATTTCTTTTTCTTTTATCCTTTCTATAAACAACTGGTAAATGATTACAGCTCCATCAGACTAAAACCTGCATGACAACAATATATATGGGTAGCATCGTAAATTCTTTTCCACTAATATCTTAATTTAAATTCTTGAAAGCTTATATAATTGGAGGCCGATTTCTACACAACAGAACGAAAATAATGACGATTTAATTTTAGCTGCCGAATTTTGTATTGAACCAACGCACAGATAATAGCAAAGTAATATTTTAAATGAGCACTTACGCAGAAAAGTATTCATTAAAATAATTATTCGGAATTGAAATAAAAATAATTATCTTGTTTAGTAATTCCATAACTCCAATATCCTAAACACAAATAAAAGTATTTTGTGAGATCAAACTTTTTAGAATGCATAAAGCTAGACCTTGAATACTTTTTACGAATATTTTAATTATTTCGCGGAAAATGATAGCAAAATTTTAAATTCTTACATTTTCTTTTGGACACTTATCATGTGTGTATATATATATATATACACACACATATATATATATATATATATATATATATATATATCTACATTATAAACCAGAGGAATAACAAATGAGTATATGAATGTAATATTCTTGCCCTCCGACATTTATTTCTTATCGTCCTAAGCCCGTATCAAAAACACAAAACTGTTATCTGCTTATTATTGACGTTTCTATAACTTTTAACTAATAAATTTTCAGCCGCATGAAGTATGGAAAATAAAACATATTTTATTCAAGAATGGCCTCTATAGCTTATATCTCTTTGGTTGTTTTCAATTTTACTTTAGTCAAAAATGCGCGAGTATTAAAAAAAAACAGTTTTTTTTTAAATCTAAAAAAAGCATTAAGTAGAAGTAAATACAAATTTTAAAAGAATAAATGATGCAAATTAATTGCTAAGTCACGGTTTTAAATAAGACTTGATTGAGATAACTGCTTCAAAATAAAATTACCATAAAACCTATATGTTTTCAACAAACATTGCTAAGAAACAAACCCAGAAGTCTTAAAGACTTAAATATCGTATAAAGACTATATACAAGTTGACTTTATATATACGAATGCTAACGTCAAATGGGGAGAAAAGTTAATTAAAAGTTGCAGCATTACCAGAAAGCAAAGCTTTTAACAAACAAAATAAGGTAGATAAGGGCCGCACTAATCGACTGTTTGAATGTCCGGAACGGGATCACAAACAAAATAGAGTCTGTCCTAATTTTTTGCTTTTACATTATTCTAAGTGTCTCTCACTTCGGCATGACTGTTTCGAAATGCGTAAAAATATTTCAGAGGAAAATCTTTTAAGGTTTGCATAACGAAAAAGAAAATACTATTCCTGGAATTAATATCAGACAAGGAAATTGAAACTCTCTTTACAAATATTTATTTTCTATTTATAACTCTCTTTTCTATTTCATTTGCTGATATCATGCGTTATTTTTGCTTAATACATATATTTTAAATTTATTTAAGTGAAAAGTATATGCAATTTATTACATGAAGATAATCGATAATAAAGTGCAGTTGATAAATAGACTAATGCTTTAAAAAAAACAATTATTTTAATATCGGTTTGCCATGAGACGTTTTATATTGAAAATGCAAAGGACGGAAACTTGAAATTTGTCATATTGAAAAATCTACAAAATATATGGTACCTGAAAATTCTGAATCATCTGAGACTGAAAAAATTAGTTTTAGAAGTTTATGACAAGATGGTAGTAAACCTACAAAGATGCTAATAAATATAATATTATTAATACAATTATATGTCCTCTATTTAGTTATGTATGAATACCTTTCACAAAAATGAGTTGCTTCCGTATAACGTGTACACCATTCGTAAGTAAATTGCACTATAATATCAGTTAAAACGCCATAATATCTTACTTTCATAAATACTCACTAATTATTTATAATTAATTGCTTTCTCTTCGACTTTATATTGAACAACATCTGTGCGTGATGCCAGTATATGCTTAGGTTAAACCTAGGTATGAAAAATTAATTACAATGTTATCGATATTTTGTAAAAATAGCATAACATTTTTTGTACTTTATATTGAATTAATTGCCTATGCTGGGATTGATCTGCTTCTGGGGATACGTCAGTATTGACATTGTTAAAGATATTTATAATTATATAAGAAAAAATTAGACAATTTTACATTTTGCAATCAAGATTATGGATTTATTACTGTTGACTTTTTATTACTCTTACTTTAAGGTCATCTCTATTTTTTGTAAGACATCTTTGAGATTTTTGTAAATTGTGGGGTATTCGCCTGACGCAAAAGTTAATGATATTTAGGTGTTCGTGTATAATTTCTATACTTGATTAATACTGAGGTCTGAACTCATCTGAATGTGATGGTAGATCACTCTTTTGTAATTTTTTATCGTTTACCTCAAACTATTGAAATTATATTTAATTGGCGTAGACGCTTCAACTCGGTAAATTAAACCAGTTGGAAACAGTAACGCAGAATAAAATGCTAATCGAAGTCGATCGTAACTTTGTTGCTAGAAACTACAACAAAATCCGCAAAATAATCATCGATAGAAGATTTTCTCGCCTTAAATTCATTTAGACATTTTACATACAATTTCGAGATTTTTGCCAATTTGTGAAATAGATGAAAAACTCAGGCAATACATTGCCGAAAGGAATTAATAATGAGTACTATATAAAACATTTGAGTTATTATCTTATTTCCATCATTTTAAATTACGAGTTCTGAACGCTTTATCTGAATCTTTAGAACGTTTTCCAAATCTATCAAATGATACGACAAAAAATAGGGTGATTGAGACATTTGCAAACATTTTTTACATAATTTTCTTATACTATAATATTTTTTAGGTGATTTTCGAGAAATTGTATTTAACCTTTAATATTAAACAGCTCAATCGTATTCAAAATAACAAACACCCAAAATATTTTATTTTTAATTTAATTTAGATTTATTAATAAATACAGCATTCATGTTATTTACTAATTTTGATACAACACAATAACTTGTGTTTCCTGGATAAATCCAATGAAGATAATTCTCGTACAAAATTGAAGTAATTTTAGTGAATTTAAAGAGTGAGGGTGAAGCGTGTGGAAGCGGTTTGGGATGTTACTGAGCTTACAATTTAAAGAAGCTAAGAATAAAAATAAATAATATAAATTTATCGTAAAATTAAAGAAACGCAAGTATTTCGTAGGAAACTGTACACGGAATAACTCCCATATTGCTTATTAATGAACAATAAAACATCATCTGGCTTGCACATAATGCAGTTATATAAAGGCCATATACTGAAAAGGCCTGAGCGAAATAATAAGTTGAAGATTTAGGTTATTTCAAACAAAGCTATTCTCTGATCTATTTCAATAAGTGATTTTTTTATTTTTCTTTAAACATAGGTCACCTTACTTGACGTCAAATAAAGACATTAAAATTTCCTATGATATAATCTAGTAGCCAATATTCGGCCTTGTTATGAGAATACACTCGTTTACTCGGCCAAAAGGTAGTAAGTTTACTAGTTGCCAAATAATTTCGATATCACCATAATAGTTTAAGGACCAGTGTACATAATTTTTTTATTTTAAAATAATCTTTTCTTATTGTTACTAAAAAAACTAGAACTAGACTAGAAGTTAATGAGATAACGTTCTTTATACTAATGTTCTCAATATATATTTGATGTAAATTATTTTATTTCATTAATTGTATAATTTAAAGAAGTTTATTTTCTATCACTTTCATGGAGAGTATATTTGTTGGACTCTTTTTCCTTATCTCATTACAGAACGAAAATATCCGATGAATGCTGTACCCGCCAGATTTTCTAATTAACGTTATAAAACAAATTCTATTCAATGTATCATGATTCATTTCTCTTCCATTGATTTAATCATTTTATTCCATGTCTATAACATAATTTTCGTACTTTACGAATGTACGAATAACACACGTCAATAAGAAAAATGTTAATCTGGAACCGAGACTTTCTGAGCCTGTTTCATGGCTTTCGTTTTCGCACAAAAAATTCGTGGCACCATTCCATGAATGTTCCAATTACATCTTTAAAGATTTATCCTAATTAAAATTTTACGTGTATTTTAAGTTGTTTGAAGTATCAACGTATCTATAATGTATAAATAAATGTAATAATAAATGGTGAATAATATAATACGTTTTGCAAATACATTTCTTACGTAATACGAGTCGTTATAATAACAAAAATAATAATAACCAACTGAATATATTTAATTGCTATTTTTTTCATTTTGTCAAAACCAATAATTCAATAAAATTAGGGAAAATAAATTTTAATGCCAGATAATATTTGGCAAAGTTTTATTAGGAACGACTTGGTACAACACTTTGAAAAAAAAAATTAAAATATAATATATAATACGACGAGTTTACTGTAGCACGCCAAGGAAAACAAGATAAAAACTTGTTTTTATCAAATAGTATACGTTTAGATATATATCAAATTGGAAAAGTATATAATGCAGAAGTTAAAATATTAAACATATATATATATATATATATATATATATATATATATATATGTTTTTGTGTGTGTGAAAAGACACATATTGCAATTTTTTGCAATTGTTTGAAATCACCTACAAATATATTCGTTATTATGTTTAACGGTATTTTACAGAAAAAAAAATTTCTTTAAAAAACCTAAATGAATTGTTCATTAGACCCGAATGTGGAATGTGAAATTAAGAATGTTGTGACTTAGTAACCACCAAAACCGAGATGATTTATTTTACATCTGGTATACCAGGCTTCCCCCAAATTGTCCGAATGATTGAATCGTCTACTATTGATAAAAATAAGTTAAAGAAATGAACAGTAAATAAGTTTTTTGATATTGACAATATTCAAGATAATTAGTAGTTAACAAAATAGTGAGAGCAACAAGTTTATTGTTGTTAAATTTTTAATATTTCTTAGAATTCTTTCGCAACCTAATAAAATATTTATCCCAAAAACATATATTGTGGAATGGTTATCAATATTCGGTAAACGTAAACTAATTATTGGCTATGATAATAAAAAATACGCTTCGAAGTATTTGAACTTTTAGAGTTTTGTAAATTACTTAATAATAGGTTAATATATATTATTTCACTTATTTATATTTGAAATTATGTCACAATTAAAATATTTATTTTTACATAATACTTTTTTTAAATGCATGAAATAAACTTAATCAAAATCTAACGTTGTAATAAGTTTTTAACAACATTAAATTTTCCCAGAAGATTTTCTCAGTTGTCACAGGACACTTGGAGTTTTATCTGCAAATGACTTCTAATAAACGAACAGTTTTATTAAGGGATCGCCTCAAATGAAGCATGCTTTTCAAAACTCACTTGATGGCACTGGCCAAATTGAGGGGTTTGGCCAGTGCAATCAAATGGGTTTTTGAATTATTTACGGCTCGAATATATTGAATGGTTTCCAGGGGGAGGAGTCATTTTGTATGAATTTATTTTTGATGGAATTATTTACATATGGAAAATTGTATTTGTTTTACAGCAAGTGTAATTTACTAAATTTGATGAAATATTACCAGTTTTACTATGTTACAAAAATACAGGATTAAACTGCGATATGATGTAAATGTAACAGTTATAATAAAAGTTACAACATTGTCATAAAAGCAAATTTAAGAGTAGATTATGTTATTTCTATGTATTTGTAATGTTTAAATAGTGTTTAAAATTAAATAATATTTACAATTAAAAGAACAATAATTACTTCATTAGAAACTGTAGTTGGTAATAGTGGTAAAGCGTTATTTTTATCTATTTCTGAATTAAACTGAAGGTTTTGTTGCAGACTTTTTTGCACATCACTTAACCATCATATGGTAAATAATATCCACAAAAGTCTCTAATTAGAAATTGATATCTAGGTGATTTTACAAGTTTTTTTTTCTTTTTCAGTGTTTTTCCAATTTCCATTATTTCAATAATGAAGAATAAAATGTATGGTTAAATAAAAATATTACAATTATGACAATAACTACCTTCAATTGATTTCATTTTTATGTAAATATAAATAATATTTTTGAGCTCGCGACAAGAGGTTTAATATTAAACATTCATAAATTCATTGTTCTCTGGTAATTAAAAACTGAAAAACAAATTAAAATTTCATGCAATTATTATTCATCAAAAACACATAAATCCAGTCTTTTGTGATCCTCTTCAAGCAGGTTTTTTGCACCCAACTCTTTTTCTGCTAAGATAGTATCTTTTTGTATTCCCATTAATTTTGTATTAATTTTTAATTTATCGTGGAAATTAATTTGCGGTGTAGGAACATACAAAAATAATTTTATAATATTTTTCGAAGTGGTTTCCATTAATTAATATACGTAAAAATAATAGACAAACTACGGCTGTATAAAATAAACTTTCACTTATAAAATTTTGCTGTTGTTAGAAATTTTATTATTAAATGCATTAATTTTGAGTACTCGTTAACGTCACTCAATAATTTGTTACTTGCATGAAATGGACCCGTTTCTCCTAATGAAAACCGTTGCCTTTTCACAGATGATTTACTTCCATTCAAAATGTGCGGGAATAAAGAAAAATCGATTCCTCATGCTGAATTTCATAAAAATACTGAGAAATATGAAGTTGCAAGAGCAGTATAATTTAAAACTGTTTACAATTAAACACCTTGGATATGGCCTAAAACTTTTGCCTTGCTTTTTATTGCGCCTCAAAAGATTTTTTTTCCGTATCAACAAGGCCAAATCCCTACTTTTTCTTTAGCTCTTCTATCTGTACATCCTATATCTGTTGAATTTTTCAAACACATCATTATTATATGAATAATGAAAATGTGAAAAAATCACAAAATATCATACGTACACAACTTTAAAAAAAATTTGTATTTGTATTTGATACATAAAATGCCTTTTCAGTTTTTTCACACTGGTTAATACGAATTTAAGAAAGAATTTATATTTAAAAAGAAACTCCTACTAGTGCTGAGGAATATTTGAATGTTGAGTGTTAGTTCTAACACACGTGAAACATTTATGTAAAACATATTCGCCTGGCATGCTCATTAGTCTTATAAAATTTGTAAATTTTAAAATATATTACGAATCGCCTATTGAACTTGTAGGTGTTAATTTGTTTTTACTTTACCTTTTTAAAAACAATTGGTAAATCATCATATCTCCATAAACAAATTACAACAAAGAAAACAATTTATGTGGGTAGCATGGTAATTGCTTTTCCATTGATACACAAATTTCTATTCATATAAATGCAGATCGATTTCTCCAGCAATGGATGTAAATAATGGCGATTTAATTTAAGCAGCGGAAATTTATATTGAACAAATCTTCAGGTAAAAGGGATTATTAATATTTTAAATAAACATAAAGAAAGAAAACTGTCCATTTCATTAAATATTTGCGAGTTAAATAAAACAATTATCAAATTTAGTAATTGCATAACCCCTATCTCCTAAATAAAAATAAAATCATTTTGTCAGATCAAATTTTATGGAATATATAGAGCTAGACCTTGAATATTATCTACAAAAAGCTTAATTATCTTTTCAGGAAAGGCATCAAAAATGTGAATATTTTAATTTTTTTCTGGACACATTACATTAACAGAAAAAAAATTGGAAAAATATTGAAAACATTATAAATCAGAGGCATTACAAATAAATAGATGAAGACAAATTCTTACCCATGGACATTTATTTCTTATAGTCCTAAGCACGCATCGAAACCACAAAGCCGTTCGGAGGGTTGTCCACTTTTTATTGACGTTTCATCTACTTTTAACTAATAAATTTGCAGTCAGATAAAGTACGTAGATGAGAAATATTATTTATTTTATTCAGGAATAACCTCTATGGCAAATATCCCTATGGTTATTTTGAATTCTGCTTTAGTCAAAGGAAAGATGCGTGAATATTAAATAAACATTGAATATATTTGGCATTAATTTTGTAGAAATTCGTTATTCACAATTAAATGAAATTACGTGATGTCAATGAGCAAAGATCTTTGCTAATAGTCCACCTGAAGATCTAATACAACGAAACCTAGGTCGTGGTAAAGAACTTAAAAGTAGTATATATAATACTACATCACGTAGTTTCATTTAATTGTGATTCAATAAACAGTTCTTTTAAATATAAACACACGTAAAACAAACGTAATAAACTTAATAGACTGTAAATAAATACAATTTATAATAGAATAAATAAACCATTAATTGTTAGAGTGGTTAGGTTAGGTTAGGTTATTAAAGAAATGACATAGCTATTTTAAAGACTCGAAAAATCTCTACATGTATTCAACATACATTACAAAGAAGCAAACTCGGAAATCTTAAAAATTTAAATACCGTATATAGTAAAGACGATATAAAAGCTGACATTATGTACATGAATGCCAAAGTCGAATGGCGAGAGAAGTTTGTTTATAAAGTTGCAGCGTTACGAGAAAGGAAAGCTTTTAACAAACAAAATGAGGTATTTAAGTGCCGCTTTAATGGGGTGTTCACAACGAGTTTCACCACGACCATTTTGTTTGCGATCGAACGATCACAAACAAAATGGAATCTGTACTGATTTTCCGCCTTTACATTATCCTAAATTTCCCTCAATTCGGCATGACTGTTAAAAAAAAAAAAAGAAATATATATGTATATATATATATATATATATATATATATATATATATATATATATATATATATATATATATTCGAAAGAAAATCTGTTAAGGTTTGCGTAACAAAATAGAACATACAATTCCTGGATTTAATATCAGACATGGAAAGTGAAACTCCCGTTACAGAAATTGGTTTTCTTTTTGTTACTCGTTTATTTATTTCATTTGCAGTTTTCAATGCATTATTTTAGCCTAAAGAAATATATTTTAAATTTATTTAATCGAAAAGGATATGAAATTGACTATATGAAGGTAATCGATATTAAAGGGCAGTTTATAAATAGACCAATTACTAATGTTTATAAAAACACTTATTTTAATATGTTTCTTGCATATCCGTTTGGCCTGGAGGTGTTTTTTTTTCTGAAACTGCTTAGGACAGAGACTTGAAATTTGACATAGGATATTAACACATATATGCTACAATAACTTTTCTGGTATAGTGTAGGCAAAGGCTAGTTATAACGTTGTGAAATAATTTTTTTATGATATCCACAGGAATATTCGAAAACGTTGCACCCGTACTTTCTGAATCATCTGAGATTGAATTATATTATTTTTATAAACTTATGACAAGATGGAGCTATGAAGATAATAGATGTTATATTTTTTATATTATCATAATAGTTCCTTATTGCATTATAGGGGTTCCTTATTGTAATATATATATATATATATATATATATACATATATATATATATATATATATGTATGTATATGTATATTATGGTATCAAGTAGATTTTTGCGGTGACTTACGATAAATATCAGAATAGACATTTCACATGGTCAGGTTTTTATTTTCATACATATAAATAGCTTTCATGAGAGCGAGTTGATACCATATGACGTGTACAACTTTCGTCAATAACGATTGCACTTAAAATATTTTGATCTTATATTGTGCGATCTGCTATGCCAGCCGGAGGTAGATCCTTTTAATTTTTTGCTTGTCGCAATTGCGAGTAGCAGGCCAGTCAGTCGTTAATCTCCGAAGATTCGAGTCGTACTCATTGATAAATAAGGCGACGTTTGCGATTTATTATTTAATATCATTTGTACGTGACAACCTCCTAGAACTCATCAAAACTCACAATTTTTACGGAGCGAGCATTTCTAAACCCTGGACGAGAGGAGCCCACCAGCAGGCGAACAGGTTAGTGGATTCTATTTGCATTTAGTTAGGTATAGGATAACTTATAGTGTGCATATTTGAGTTATCAAAAAAGTATTAGGGATAAGTAAATATAGTCGAATAAATATTGAGACTATTTACCGCTCCCACACATTTATACTCACATCTTTCTCTCCGGCGTTACATTGAATGACATCTGTGTGAGATGTCAATATATGCTTAAGTATAACCACACAAAAATTCATTACAATGTTGTCGATATTTTCTAAAAATAGCATAGCATTTTTGATGTTTCTATATTGAATTTATTGCCTTTGTTGGGATTAAACTTCAAATGTACGTAGTGATCTGGTCTGCTTCTGGAAGTACGCCAATATTGATATGGTTAAAGATATAAAAAAAATAAAACAATTTTACATTTCAAGATAAAGATATTGAACTATTGCTGTCAATTGTTTAATACTTTTTCGGAAAACGGACACCCAGGTAATTTTACAAGTTTTTGCTTCGTTTTTCATGGTTTTCCAATTACCATTGTTCCAGAACAGAAAAATAATATTCATGAACTTTGAGTACGCGATAACATCGTTCAATAATGGATGTCACTTGCTAGAAGTGGATTTGTTTCTCCTAATAAACACAATTGTCTATTCACAGTTTATTTACTTTTGTTCGAAATGTGTGAGAATAAGGTGATATCAATTCCTCGTGTTGAATTTCGTAAAAGTACTTAGAAATATGTAGTCTCAAGAGCAGTATAATTAAGTATTGTTTACAAATAAACATCCTGAGATATAGCCTAAAAGTTTTGCCTTGAGAGTTATTGTATCTTAACAGAATTTTTTTCCGTACCAACAAGTTCAAATCTCCATTATAACTTATGCTCGTATATCTATACATCCTATATCTTAAATTTTCTTAACACATCGTTATTATATGAATAATGAAAATATGAAAAAGCCAGAAAATATCATAGGTACCTGTAATACTCCTTGACACTAGATTCAGGTTTAGTTTGCTTGTTACTACACCAGTGTGTAGGTAGACGTCCGCTCTCGCCCGTGGTTTCACGCGACTGACTATCCCCTACCCGTGTACTCGAGACATTATATCTAAGTAGGTACTAGAATATTTATTACAGACACAGAATTAAATAGAATTAAATACTCCCATACACTATCCTTCAAATCTTTCTTCTGCATATAACTGATTTCCGATATTTTCAAGATATCCCAATTTTGTCTTTCGAGCTCTCCATTTTGTTGAGATCAATAGCATATAGTGTTAAACAATCTAATATTTCATAGTCGGCAAGAGTTTCTGAATTTATCACTTACGAATTGACGCCCATTATCTGCGGTGATAGATGAAGGATATCTAAGAGGACTAAAGATTTCTTTTAGCAGTTTAATAATGTTTGTACTAGTTATTGCTTTTGTAAACTTCACCTCCTTATATCTGCAATGATAGTCAATAATTACTAGTAAGTGGTCATTATTTGATAGCGATCCCAACATGTTCGTAGCAACATCCAACCATGGAGCAGAAGGAAACTCGCGTCGCTTCATGGGTATAGGCTGGCTTGGCCATCCCACAAGAGATGACCAAGCCAGGATGGTCCATCCTTTACACGTTTTTACCCTTAATTCTGCGTCTTTATCAATAGGTAGTCACCAAACTTTAGATCTAAAACAGCTCTTTATAGCCACTATTCCTGGGTTGCCTTTATCCCGTGCGCTGCATCTAATACCAGTCTTTTCGCAGTTCTTTTTGGTATAACAATTTTATTACCTCATAATAATACTTTGTCATGAAAACAAAGTATTATCTCTAAAGTTTTATACCCTTTTATTAAATCATCACATTCGTTATTGTAAGGTCCTGTTTTACCATTTTGATTTCAGCGTCACGTCCAGAAAATTTTATAAGAAATTGCATGGAAATAGCCCAAGGTCGAGCATGGTCCACTATCTGATGTACATAACCATCGTCAATTCCGGGTGGAACATTGTGGTATTCACAAAGTCGAGATAGGCGATCCGCAATGTTCATTTTACCTGGTTTGTATTTAATTTTATAACGATACGCTTGTAACGGCAGAACTCAAAGCTCAGCTGTAATTAGATCAAATTCCTTGTCAAACAAAAAAAAATGTTGAAACGCTCGACGGCCCAATCCAGGGCAACCGCTTCCATTTCAGTTTGGCTATATTTTTGCTCAAGTTCCGATAGAGTACGGCTACCATATATAATAATTCTAGACCTTCTACTATCACTCTGTATAAAAAAGAAACACAATCCCACGGGGCTTGTGTCGACAATTACGTGAGTATCATCATCCACATCGTAATAGCCCAATATTTCGACCGTAATGAGAGTTCCTGTTCCTCTTTCCACAAATCCTCTATATTTGACTTTTTTCCGGACTTTCCTTTTAATAATTGTTTTAACGGCTCTGTCATCGTTAATGCCACTTATTAATGTAATTGACCAGTCCTAAAAACCTTTGAAGCTCTTCAACCGTTTTTGGTATTCTAAATTCAGCAGTACTGGTCGTACATTTGTTTAGAAGTTTAATGCGTTTTGGTGCCAATTCGTGTCCGAGGTAACTTATCTTCAGTACCTTGAACATACACTTGTTTTCATTCAGTAACACATTATTTACTTTTAACACGTCCAGAACTATAAACAATCGTTCAATATGTTGTTTTCCGTCCTCTCTGTAAACCAAAATGTTGTCAATGAAATAAATAACTCCATTTAATCCAGTCAATACATTTTAGAATATTTTCTGAAATAACTCTGGTGCGCAAGTTATGCCAAACAATAAACGATTGTATCTATATAATCCTTCAGACGTTATAAATGTCGTCAAATGCCGCGAATTCGGATATATTTCCACTTGATGGAATGAATTTTTCATGTCAAGTTTTCAAAAGTACCGAGTTTTTTAATTCTTGACAACAAGCTATCCATACAGGGTAATGGATGATTATCTCTCATGATATTGACGCGTCTTATATCCACGTATATCATCGTCGTCTTTTAAAATAGGTACCACAGAGATGGCCCATTGCACCACTAAGATGGCCCATGTAGTCTTCTATAATATCGTTATCGAGTAATTCTTTTAATTTTTGTTCAACCTTCCTCTCAATAGGAATTGAAATTCTCCGATAGGGTTGTGCGATTGATTTGCAGGTTTCATCAACCGAAATTTCAACAAGTACGTTCTTAAATTTTGAGAAAGGTTCACGTGTTTGCACGATTCCATTTACACCCATGCCCAATTTAAGAAAGCCTAAACGAATGGTGGTTTCTTTACCCAACAAATCTCTAGATGCTACATTAATTGTAAAAAAAAATTAGCGCATTCCGATTTCCCGTTCACTTTGATGACAGTTTCAAAAGACCCTTTGACACCTAAAGTCGAGTTACTTCCGTAAGAGTGTAAGTTTTTGTTCCATCCTTTCAGTTGATTAGTAACATCGATTCTTTTTTCTTCAAAGTTTCTTACGATTTTGCAGAAATAAAATTCAATTTACATCCAGAATCGATATGCCACTTTAATTTGATACCACCCACTTTACATTCAATAGTAGCGTTGTTGTCATCATTCATATTGAAAACAAAAGATCCCCTTCAGAATAATCATCTTCATAATTCATAGCGACCACTTCCTTCTCATTTGTCTGCTTTTTAAATTTTGAAATTTAATTTTGTTGGTTTTCTAGTTTCCGATTCTATCTATGGCTTTAATCTGCACAGAGTACTGAAATGACCGATTTTTCCACAGGATTGACAAGTTTATCCCTTGAATGGACACTCTTTATCTGATGATGTATGCGTAATATATCCACATCTACCACATTTGCTCATTCCAGGTTTGCTTGATGTTTTTCCAGTTTTGTTGGTCACATTTTTGTATTGTATGTCATCTGTTTTTGTTTCATAGTTGTTTGACTGATTTCTAATTAAAATAACTTCCTTCGTCTTACTCTTTTGTCCATTTTCATCTAAGTTTTGATTTAATCTAAAGTCACGTCGTTTCCCAAAGTTAATATCATTTTTCGTAGTTCAGATGAGGCGCATTTTTCTAAAGATTTGATCAATGAAATTTTCTTCAGAATTGCTGAATTTACATTTTTCTGCTTGGTGCCTCAATTTCTAGGTGTTCACCTTCCTCGTGCTTAATCTGTCTAAACAAATGTCTTTCAGAAATGTTATTCTGTTTCGGTAGAATAGTCATTTAATTTTTCAATAGCTGTCCTGAAAATATCTGAATCTGTAGCTTTATCTGTATAAGCTCTGGACAAATTATAAACAATCTCCTGAAGACAGGTCTTCCACCCAAGACTAGTAGCGTTGCTCTTCATTTTCCGGGCATATGGTTTCTGTTGTTTCCAAGTTAATATTCAGGGATCTTTGACACCTTTCTTTTCCTAAAGCAACTGTCGCATTATCTGCTTCAAGATCAAGTTTTTCAGGGGCCGAAATTAAATTTGCCATTTTTGGAATAGGTTTTGGGGTGACCTGGAACAAGATTACCTTTAATATACCTCCACACTAGACTGGGTTATTAATCCACAACTCATATGCACAACTAATTTATATACGGCTCATTCTGCCTGACATATAAACATACACATTTTTTAATTTCATGAAGATGTGTACTGCCGACAAGACGCACAGTTTTTAATTTCATGAAGGCCTGTACTGCCTAATATACAAAGACGTACAGTCTCTAATTTCACGAAGGCCTGGACTGCCTAATACACAAAGACGCACAATCTTCAATTTCATGAAGGCATGTACTGCCTAATACACAAACACGCACAGTTTTCAATTTCATGAAGGCCTGTACTACCTAACACTACTCTAGTATTTACCCTACGCATTATTATTTTCTTCTATTATTTAGATTCATGCGGGTAGTAAATAAGCCCATAAACATAAATTGGACAAACCGTTAGCAATCGACATCTCCTTCCCCTATTGTTTAAATAATTCATAATTCTATCATCAATAATTCCATCAAAAATAAATAATAATTTAATAGTCAATATTCAGTAACCTTTATCCTCGTCGCCACTTGTAGTGCTCCTTGGCACTAGAGGCACATTTAGTTGGCTCGTTACTATTCTAGTGTGCAGGTAGACGTCCGCTCTCGCCCGTGGCTCTCACGCGACTGACTCTCCCCTACCCGTGTACTCGAAACATTATATCTAAATAGGTACTAGAATATAGATTACAAACACTACAGCACCCAAATTTAAACAAATTTGTTATTCGTAATTTATCTGTAAAATTTACTTTTAGTTCTTTTTAACTGGTAATTATAAATGTAAAAAAACATAATTCAAAAGAAACTTCTAGAAAAGTAATGGAGAATATTTAAATATTCAGTGTTTGTTTTAAATGACGCGAAAAATGGAAATGAAATGCATTCATCCGACACGCTCATTCATCTTGTAAAATACGTAAATTTTAAAATTGATATGACCGGATGCAATTCGCAAACTGAAACTATGAATGCCAATGTCTAATATCGAGAAATTTTATTTGAAAATTTAACGCTGCGTTACGAGAAAAGACAGCTTTTAACAATGAAAATGGAGTAGTTAAGTACCGCGCCAATCAAGTGTTTGAATATCCAAAACGTGATCAGAAACAAAATAGAGTCTGTCCTAGTTTTCCGATTTTACATTATACTAAATGTCCCTCACTTCGGCATGACTGTGTCGAAATATGCAAACGATATTTCGGAGGAAAATCTATTAAGGTTTTCGTAACAAAAAAGAAAATATTATTCCTGGAATTAATTTCTGACACGGAAATTGAAACTCTCATTACAAATATTTATTTTCTTTTTATAACTTTCTTATCTATTTTATTTGCGGTTATAAATGCATTATTTTTGCGTAACAAAACATATTTTAAATTTATTCAATTGAAACGGATTTGAAATCGATTATATAAAGGTAATCGATAATAAAGTGCAGTTGGCAAATAAATAAGTTACTAATGCTTATTAAAACAAATATTTTAATATATTTCGTGCATATCGGTTTGGCCATGAGAATTTATTTTTAAACCGCTTAGGACAGAAACTTTTAATTTTACATGATATTAAAACATATTAACCCGTATATATCACTATAACTTTGCAGGTATACTGAAGGAAAGCCCTAGTTATAATGATATCAAATAAATTTTATAACATCGTATCTAATGGAATATTTTGTACAAAAGGTATGACACATGTACATTTTAAATCATATGAGACTGAAGTAATTTAGTTTTAGAAGCTTATTACAAGATGGTAGTAAAACTACAAAAATAATATTAGATATAACACATTTTATATATTATCACAGTAATGTGTTCCTTATTGAATTATGTATATGTGGTATGTGGCAGCAAGTTTACTTTTGTGATGACTATAAATATGGCCATTTCATATTAGACGTGTTACAAACCATAAGAGTCAGACTCACACTTGGCTAGGTTTTCATTTTTATATAAATTAATATCTTTCACGAAAGCGAGTTGCTGCCATATATATAATGTACACCGTTTATAAATAAATTACATTATAATATTATTGAATATATTTGGCGTTAATTTTGTAGAAATTCATTATGCAAAATCAAATGAAACTACGTGATGTAGTATTATTTCGACTTTCTTTAATTTCTTTACCACGACTTAGGTTTCGTTGAATTACAACATCCCACCTGAAGATGTTGTAATTCAACGAAACCTAGGTCGTGGTAAAGAAATTGAAGAAAGTAGAAATAATACTACATCACGTAGTTTCATTTAATCGTGGATTATAATAGTTAAAATGCGATAATATTTTACTCTCATAAATATTCACTACTTATTTATAGTTAATTGCTTTTTCTTCGGCGTTTTATCGAATAATTTCAATGCGTGATGTCATCACATGCCTAGGTATAAAAACACAAAAATTAATTATCAATGTTTTAATATTTCCTAAAGTAGCATAATATTATTGGTGTATTTACACTAGGTTCATTCCGTTTGATGGGATTAAATTTAAAATGTACATAGTGTTCTAGTCTTTTTCTGGGTGTACGTCAGTATTGATATTATTAAATATATCAAAAATATAAGACAATTTTACATTTCAAGATCAAAATTATGGATTTTTTGCTGTTGGTTTTTTATTACTCTTACTTTAAGCACGGTCGTCTCTATTTTTTTTTAAGATATCTTTGATCTGAATATTTATTTATGAATTTATCAAATTGTGAGGTATTCACGTAATGTAAAGGTTATTGAAACTTCAATGTTTGTATATAATTTCTATATTTGATTAATACTGATATCTGAACTTGCCTTAAGGCAGATCACTCTTTTGTAAATTTTTATCATGCACCGCAAACTATTGAAGTTATATTTAATTATCGCAGTCGCTTAAACTCGTTAAATGAAACCAGTTGTAAACAGTAGCGCAGAATGATGCTTCATCATAAAATGCCAATCAAAACCGATCGTAACTTTGTTGCTAGTGGAAACTATAAACAATATAGTATAAAAATCATGATTTTCTTGCCTTAAATTCATTTTAACCTTTACACACAATTGAAATATTTTTGCAAATTTGTGAAACAAATGAAAAAGTCAGGCAATACATTGCCGGAATTAATCAATAACAAGTTCTATTTATGAAATTTGAGTTATTATTTCTTTCCTATCATTTCAAATCGCCAGTTCGAAGAACTTTTCCCCCTATTTTGTAAACAGGATTTAAGAAAAAAAATTATAAATGGGACCATAATTTGGTTTTAAAATAGCTGTCAAATGATACAAGAAAAATTAAGGTGTATTAAAAAAACATACCCACTTTTCTTGTACTATATTTTGCGACATTTGTAAAACTTCACGTACATAATTCTAAAACTATAAAAATTTTCAGGGGATATACGGGAAATTTTATTTGCGCCATGATGCTATACAGCTGAATCGTATTTCGAATTATATTGTTTTTAATTAAATTTAAATGAATTATTAAGTACATCCTTCATATTATTTACTAATTTTGATAACACTCACTAACTTATGTTTCCTGGATAAATCCAATGAGAGTAAATCTCATGCAAAATTGAAGTAATTTTCGTGAATCCTAACAGTGAGGGTGAAGCGTGTGGATGCGGTTTGGGAAGCTACTGAGCTTAGAATTTTAAGAGGCTAAGAATAAAATTAAATAACATACTTTTATCGTGACATTAAAAAAACATAAGTAGTTCGCAAGAAAATGTATACAGAATAATTTATAATCTATTGTTATATAATAATCTATTGCATATTCATGAACAATAGAACATCATCTGCCGTGGCTTGTACGTAATTAAGGTATATACAAGTCATAGACTGAAGAAACCTGAGTGAAACAATAAGTTGACGTTTAAGATTATATCTGACAAAGGTATTCTCTGATCTATTTCAACAAGAGATTTTTTTATTTATCTTTAAACATAAGTCACCTCATTTGAGGTCTAATAAAGAGATTAAAATTTCCTACCACGTAATCTAGGACCCAATATTCGGCTTTGTCATGAGGATACACTCGTTTAATAGGCCAAACGTAGTAAGTTTAATAGTTGCCAAAGGATATGAATATGATAATAACAGTTTAAGGACTAGTGTATATTATTTTCTTATTTTTACGAAAAAGAAAACTTGAACAAAACTAAAAGACGCTAAGGAAAAAAATTTATTTAAGAGAATAAATTCAGTTTCTCCAGAGCTATAAAAAATCTACTCAAAATTTAATACGATAAGGTTTTTTTACTAATATTCTTAATATTTTTATGACTTGTAAAATTATTTTATTTTGCTAATTGTGTAATTAAAAGTGATTTATTTATTTACTATTTTGATATAGAATAGATGTGTTGGACTCTGTTTTGGTATCTCATTATAGAATGAAAATATTTGATGAATGCTGTACCCGCCAGGTTTTCGAATTAACGTTATAAAACAAATTCGTGTCAAAATCACACGATAATTTTCTTTCTTTTTTTCTGGATTTCCATTAATCTTCATTAATTTTGTTCTAATCTTTATTTTATCGTATTGATTAAATAGTGGTGTAGGAACATACATGAATAATTTGATGTTATTTTTCCAAGTGATTTTACCTAATTTAAAAAGGTATTTTATGAATAATCTTGATGTGCACATAACAAAATTATAGAATTATCTAAATTTAAATTTTCAAAATGTCCCCTCAGTGCCTATGTCCAAAGTTTGCGCGAAAATGCATTACTTGATGAAATACATATATCAGACGATATATACATAACTTAAAAATAATCCTATTTTCTTTTTAGGATTTGGTAGTTAAACAATTCTAGAATTGCTTCTTCTTTAAAATTTCCTTATATTTGACCGTCCATTCGTCCTATTTCTTATTATTCCGATTATTTTAAAGTCTGAAACCCACATACACGAAATTTGGGCCCAGATACTTCAAACGAAGTAATACGAAAGTAAGATTTATTGTGCATGGACGTAAAATGGAGACAACATTTTATTTGTAAATAACTATTAAAACCATAATTTCCCACAACATTAACTAAGCTGGATTACAAAACTTTAACAAAATAATTGCTTCCATATGTCGTTAACATTCAACTACATTTAAACTTATGTGACATATTTACATTCTTTATACATTACATACTCTAAATTATAGCGCAGTTGCTTCAGTAGGTGTGGTGTAAAAAATAGAAAAGCTACGTGTACTAGTTACATTTAAATATCCCTGGATATGGCTTAAAAATTTTGCTTCACATTTTACAGTGTCTCAGCAGAATTGTTTTCCGTATCAACATGTCCAAATCCCTACTTTGGTTTCCCTACTATATCTGTACATACTATATCTGTTGAGTTTTCCTAACACATCAATATCATATGAATAACGAAAATGTGAAAAAGCCATAAAATATTATATGTACCCAAATTTATACAAATTTAGTATTTGTAATTTATCCATAAAGTGTCTTTTCAGTCTTTCACACTAGTTATTACAAATTTGAAAAAGAATTTATATTTCAAAAGAAACTTCTAAAAAAATACTGAGGAATATTTGAATGTTCAGTATTTGTTTTCACAAACGAGAAAAATTGAAATACAAAGTATCCGTCCGACATGCTCGTTAGTCTTGTAAAATATGTAAATTTAAAAATATATATGGGCGGATGCGAATTGCAAATTAGACTCGCGTGTGTTTATTTTTTATAATCATGCCTTCATCAGACTAACACCGGGATGACAAAAATGTTTATTTGGTAGAATCGTAAATCCCTACCCGTTGATACATAAATGTATATTCATATAAATTTATGTTATTGGAGATCGATTTCTCCACCATATAATAAAGATAATAGAAATTTAATTTTAGCGGCAGAATTTTATATTGAACAATTATACTGATAATAGCAAAGCAATATTTCATATGAACGCTTACGCGGGAAAGTGCCCATTTCATTAATTTTTAGCGAGTTGAATAAAAATAATTATCGAATTTAGTAATTGCATAATTCCAGTATCCTAAACCAAAATAAAAATATTTTGTAAGATGAAACTTTTATAGGAGGTATAACTAGCTAAACCTTGAATATTTTCTATGAAAATCTTAATTTATTTCGATGAAAATGGCAGCAAAAATATAAATATATTTGATTTGTTTTTTTTATAAATAGGTATCATGCATAACCGAAAAAAAGATTGAAAAAATATTGAATACCTTACAAACCAGAGACATTAGAAACAAGTAGATGAGGAGAAATTCATGTTTTTTGAATTTACTTCTCGTTTTAAGCACTCATCGAAACCACCAAACCTTCGAAGACTTGTTCGCTTTTCTATCGCCGTTTAATTAATTTTTAATTAATATACTTTTTAATATACTTTATTAATATAATTTTTATAGAATTTTTAATTAATTAAGTACCCTGATGGGAAATATTATATATTTAATTCAATAATACTTTATATATCAAATATTTCTTCAGTCGTTTTAAATTTTACTTTAGTCAAAAGAAAGATGCGTAAAGATTAAAAAATAATTTTTTTTTAATGTACAATGGACATAATTAACTTAGCAAATTAAAAACAAGTTTGGAAAAAGTAAATAATACAATCTTATTTTTATAGCTGTGTTATATTTATGACTTGATAAAGATAATTGCTTCAAAATAAAGTGACCGTCACCTCTATAACTATTGAACAAACATTATGAAGAAAAAATTCAGAATTCTTTGTTTCTAAAATATCATGAATACCAATAAAATCTAACGTTATATATACGAATGCTAAAGTCAAAGGGCGAGAAAAGTTTATTTACAAACTTAACGCGTTACGAGAAAGAAAAGCTTTTAAGAAACAAAACGAGACAGTTAAATGCCGTACTAATCGAGTATATGAATGTCCGAAACGGAATTAAAAAGAATATGAAGTGAATTCTGTCCCAGTTTTTCGCCGTTGCATTACTTTAAACGTCTCTTCGGCATGATTTTTACGAATTGTATGAAAACATTTTAGAGGAACATCTATTAAGACTTGCGCAACAAACAAGAAAATACTGTGGATACAATTAATATCAGACACGGAAAGGGAAAACCCCTTTTAAAATATTTTTTTTCTTCTCGTTACTCTGTTATCCATTTCATTTTAAGTTATTTTAAGAATGTGTTATTTTTATTTTACAAAACATGTTTTAAATTTATTTAAAATAAATGGATATTAAATTCATTATATGAAGGTAATCTGTAATAACGTATAGTAAATTACTATTACTTATTTAAATATTGTATTTAACATATTTTGTCGGTGCACGTAATTTAGGTATTTAGGTTCGACCAAAATCCTTTTTAGTAGTTCGTACCTTGAAACTAGGAAAATGAAAACTTCGTAAGATGACTCATGTGTCTCTTTGGCCACGAGACGTTTTCTTCAGAAACCGCTTGGGGCAGAAACTTGGAAAGTAGCATACTATTTAAGCATGTTATACCACACATATTTCATTAATATCTAATACACAAAAATATTTGTACAGAACTTTCCACGTATAGTACATAAATGGACTAGTCATAAAGTTTTTAATCATATTTTGTAGTTGTATATCCATAGGGAAGTACTAAAAAAAATGCCCAAAAAAATATGCCACCCTTCTAAAATCGAAGTAAGAAATACAAAGGTTTTCGGAAGCTTACGCTATTATGTTTGCAACTAACAATAATAAACACTCGACCAAATTTTTATATTCGTGCATATAATTAGCTTTCACGGGAGCAAGTTACTTCGGTATGACATGCACACCATTCATTAATAAATTGCAGTATAATATTAGTAAAAATGCGATAATATTTTATTGTCGTACTACTTATTAATATATATACATATATATATATATATATATATATATATATATATATATATGTATATATATATATATATATACATATACTACTTATTTAAAATTAATTTCGATGTGTTTATAGATATTCAGCAAAAAATTCACTATAACATTGCGTATATTTTCTAAAAACATCATGAGTTTTTCATTGACTTTAATTTAATCATATATAGTTTAATTATATTAATTTTGATTATTGATTTTTCATAACTGCATATTTAAGATTGGTAGTCTGTAATTTTTTGTTTTACGGCAAATATTAATTGTACTACACTTTTAACAAGATACAATAGTAATGCTGAAAATCATTTGTATATGTTTTTTCTTTTTAATTCCTGTACCGTACTTCAGAAGGAAAAGCCTATTATAATGTGTTCCTAAACCACAAACTGACATTCTATACGTTTATTACATCTTCAGATTTTTTTGGTTCTGAATTCTTATTTTCGAGCGCATAGCGCGTCGCGTTTTATAATGTTAATTGACTTATGTTCAAATCAACTTTGAAATTAGATTATTAAGTAATATGAAATAGTTTCCTTATTACCAAATATGTATTATTCTAATGTATATTTGTTTTCTATAATTCAGGTAACAACATTTTATTTAAATGTTTCTGATACTCGATAGTATACTCGGTAATCTGGAATTGGATATTTTCGATTTTTACAATACGCCATAACGAAGTTCCCAATTTCAATAAAAAAATAAAGAACATGGCCATTAAGACGATCGTAAGCCGTAAAAGATATTAAAGTAAAACTTAAATCTTTAAAGCGTGAAAATAACAAATTTTGAAATATACAAACACACGTCGCATGCACTATTCACTCTCTGCTCTATCCACGTTCACGCTCGTGTTTTCTCGGCCTCTATCATATACATACACACGCTCATGCACACGCAAAAGTACACACACACACACATAAATATATATATATATATATATATATATATATATATATATAGCGCGGAAGTGTGTGTGTGTGGGAGTGCGCGTGTGCGCAGGTGCGCGTGAGCACGTGCGCATGTGCGGATGAGCGTGTGCGTGCGCGTGGGCGTGCTCATGCGCATGCACGTGCACGTGCGCACGTGTGTGTGTGTACAAATTTAATAAGACAAATCTCTGCTCTGGGGTACAATATCGTCTGTATATATTAAATAATATTTTAACACATGCATTTTCCGAAATTTCTCTATCATTCTATACATACTTTCCGTTACTTACAAGTGACAACTTCTATACATTAGTTATGTGCTTTGTCTTTTATGTGCTTTTCATGTTACGTGCTTTGTACTTTATATCTTTTTATGTGCTTTTGCAAGTTCTCCACATCCGTATACAAGTTGCGAAAGCACATAAGTGATGGTTAGTATTTGGATACTGTCATGGTACATCTGTATCAGTGGGTGGCGTAAATGTGAATATTTTTGCTCTTCTTTACTTTAACTTTATTTATATTTTGAATATTTTTTTTACACAAACAACAACGCAACAAACAATTTGCACGCTAATGCAGATGATGATTTATTGTTCATTAATAAGCAAAAGAGCAGATATTCTGTGCATATTTTTTTGCAAAATACTGGATTTTTGCACGGTCTATTTTTTGCTATGTCATTCAATAGTAATTTCAAAACAATATTGTTGTTACATTTATTATTCCATTCTTAAACTCTGTTTTCAAAATAGTAGGCATTACTAAAAGTTCTTAGATCTCTTCATTTGAAACAATGGTAATGAAAGAATCCATCAAATTTTCAAAATCTTCTCTTTACTAATTCGTTCTGGAAAAATATTGCCCGAATTTGTAATTTTTTCACGAATTCTATTTAATTTCAAAAATTGTGTATATAACGTTAAAATCATTTAAGGAGAAAAAATGTTTGTTCGGTGATTTTTTGTAATATTCGTTATTGTTTTAATTAACAATGTACTTACGATTGACTTTTATTGGCATTTTCTGGAGTCCTATATTGAGACTGTTTACAACTTGAGTTGTTTAACGAGTTTAAGCGACTGTGGAAATTTTGGGAAGGTCACTTAAATGCTGTGCACGATATCGCCGTGGATGAAAAAGATACCAACCCTATTGCCAACCCAAAGCTAAGAGACAGTCTACACAGTAGCCATTTTATTTCGGAATAGTTTCAACGCAGATGAAGAAAGGACAAAGTATAAGAGAAAAATGATCATTGGCCGGATCAGTTATTATGCATCGATTGTTGTGGAAAATGAAAGAATATGCAGTAGATGGTACAATAGCAATTATCAGCAATTACTTGCCGACAATTTTGGCGTCATCCTTTATGAATGTTCAAATACGGACTTACCACTTTCGATTTTTTTACTTACTTTACACGCATAGCTTTTCAAACATAACAATTATTTATAACCTGTTAATTATTACCTCTACATAGAGCTTACTAAACTTTATAATATAGGTCTAAAACTGCAAATTTGATTGATTCTTTCATTACCATTGTTTCAAATTACGAGATCTAAGAACTTTTAGTAATGCCTAATATTTTGCAAACAGAGTTTAAGAATGGAATAATAAATGTAACAACAATATTGTTTTGAAATTACTATTGAATGACATAGCAAAAAATAGACCGTGCAAGAATCCAGTATTTTGCAAAAAAGTATGCACAGAATATCTGCTCCATTGCTTATTAATGAACAATAAATCATCATCTGCATTGGCGTGCAAATTGTTTGTTGCGTTGTTGTTTGTGTAAAAAAATCTTCTAAAAATAAATAAAGTTAAAGTAAAGAAGAGCAAAAATATTCACATTTACGCCACCCACTGATACAGGTGTACCATGACAGTATCCAAATACTAAACAACACTTAAGTGATAGACTTTTTCAAACTTTCGCGATTCGAACACATATTTTATTTGATTTGACTCGGGTTTTTTCGCGGTAATTATATATTTAATGAGTGAACCTAGATATTATATATACTAAGTACTCACTATGTCCCGACGTTTCTGACTGGTTGCACAGCCTGTGGTCACGGGAAGACTTCCCGTATATATAATATCTAGGTTCACTCATTAAATATATAATTACCGCGAAAAAACCCGAGTCAAATCAAATAAAATCACTTATGTGCTTTCGCAACTTGTATACGTATGTAGAGGAGTTGCGAAAGCACATAAAAAGATATAAAATACAAAGCACGTAACATGAAAAGCACATAAAATACAAAGCACATAACTGATGTATAGAAGTTGTCACTTATAAGTAACGGAAAGTATGTATAGAACGATAGAGAAATTTCGGAAAAGGCATGTGTTAAAATATTATTTAATATATACAGACGATATTGTACCCCAAAGCAGAGATTTATCTTATTAAATTTGTACACACACACACGTGCGCAAGCGCACGCGCATGCGCATAAGCACGCGCACATGCACGCGCACTCGCACACGCACGAGCTCGCCCATGCGCACGCACACGCTCATCCGCACATGCACACGTGCTCACGCGCACCTGCGCACACGGGCTCTCCCGCACACACACGCTTCCGCGCTCACGGGCAACGCACACTAATATGTGTGTGTGTGTATATATATATATATATATATATATATATATATGTATATATATATATATATATATATATATATATATATATATATATGTATATATATATATATATATATATATATATATTTATGTGCGTGTGTGTGTACGTTTGCGTGTGCATGAGCGTGTGTATGTATATATGTATATATGATAGAAGCCGAGAAAACACGAGAGTGAACGTGGATAGAGCAGAGAGTGAATAGTGCATGTGACGTGTGTTTGTATATTTTAAAATGTATTATTTTCAAGCTTTAAAATTTCAGTTTTACTTTAATATCTTTTACGGCTTACGATCGTCTTAATGGCCATGTTCTTTATTTTTTTATTGAAATTGGGAACTTCGTTATGGCGTATTGTAAAAATCGAAAATATCCAATTCTAGATTACCGAGTATACTATCGAGTATTAGAAACATTAAAGTGAAATGTTGTTACCTGAATTGTAGCAAATAAATATACATTAGAATAATATGTATTTGTAATAAGGAAACTATTTCATATTACTTAATAATCTAATTTCAAAGTTGATTTGAACATAAGTCAATTAACATTATAAAACGCTCGAAAAATATGCCTTAAATGTTTCTTTATTTTGTCTCCATTTATATTCCTTAAAATTTAATACAGTTGAACGACAAATTTTCAGAATGTTACGTAATATTTTAGAGATTTTGAAACATGACCAACATTCAAAGTGAAACTAGATGAGTAGGAGGTAACAGAATTATTTAATTACAATTTTTTTACCATCGTGATGTAGTGTTATTTTTACTTTATTTAAGTCCTTTACCACGACCTAGGTTTCATTATGTGAAAACACCTCCAAGTGGAAAATTCGTAAAGATTGAAATTTAGAAATTTCAATTCAATTAAATAAACAATACAAAATATAGAGGAAGTGGGGTTTGCGGAGGTTTTCCCAGTGTTTACGTTAGTGAATTTATGGTAGGGGAGCGGTGTAGTTTTGAAGTAAAACTTCTTTACGCACGCTTGACTTGGGGAGTAAGCTGGTGAATGCGTGACGAGAGCGTTACGAAAAGTGAGATCGGGCGAGGCGAACGGAAGTTGTAAGGGAGATATAAGTTAGTGAAGACAGAAAGAGAGAGAGTTACGTTTCGTATATTACTGTAGGGACAAGAGAGAGAGGTTAGAGGATACAGTTTCTTTCTCTCTTTCTCTCATAGCCAGTTATGTTTCGTATCTCTAAGACACAGGGCAAGCCTATTGTCTGTATCACACTGTAGGAAGGAGCAAGAGCAATTTTTTGATTATTTTGTAATTTTATTTCGTTCTTGAACAATTTTATAAATTATTATTTTGTTCAATATATTAAATATTCTAAGTCTAAAGTGAATAAAATTGTAAATTCATTTTAAAGTTCATATTTTGTGAATTTGAAGTTTTACTTCAGTCATGTGGTCTAAAGCACACTCGTTTTTTTATTATATTATTGAAAATTATACATATGCAAATATTTTAGTGAGGGTAATAAATTAAATAGATGTTACTCTCAGTCCTATATTCATATAATCGCGAGGGAATCTGATGGTTGGAGCTAGGTTATGCAATTAATTATACATATCTCCCATTTTTTGTTTTTTTTTGTGATGTATCTCCTTAGATATGTGACTGTAGTGAAACAAATTGAAGTGTACTGAAGTATCAATGTTTTCTAACTATGTTATATCTAGAAGATATTAAGTATGGGTGATGATGTTGTAATGAATGGTTCATTTAATATATTAACGTTAGTACCTCTTCTATATCTGTTTATTTCAAATGTTTCTAGGATGTTGAGTTTATTGTTTTTTGTTTGTATTTTGTTTGTAATATACAGGAAGCATTGTTAGTATAAGGGTGATGGTTATTTTCAATAAGGTTTTTTGCAAAGTGTGATGTATGTGGTTTTTTATTTCGCCAGCTAGCAATTTCTTTTTTGTGTTTAGTAGTGAAATCTCTTCCTGTTGACCCATATTTACGCTATTACAGTCGTGGCGCTCAAATTTATAGATACTACTGTTTTTATGTTTATCTGTTTTTTCTTTGTTATTAATAAAGTTTTTACCCAAGGTATTTAAAGTACCATAGGAACATGTGGTATTATTTATGTTTCTTAATGGTTAGGAGTTTTCCTTGTTTAATTGATACGTTACCTATATATGGGATGAATTTATAGACCGGGTATTTATCATGATTTATTCTGACACAAATTTGTGACAATTCATGGCTTACAATTATTATTTATTGCGATTTGTTTTATAGTTTTTATTTTTTTACGTAAATTAGATTTTGGTAGTGGAATTGTTAAAGCTGTGTGAATCATCGAATGGAAGGCTGCTAATTAATGGAACCAAAAGCATTATCAACGAGTATTAGTTATGAAGCCGGCAACATGTTTTTTTTAAATATACTAAATTTATGTACATTGTTTTTGTGTTCTCATGTGATATCTAAAAAGTTTAGTTTGTTATAAGATTCTAATTCTAAAGTGAATTTTATTTTGTCGGGTAAGGAGATAACAAAGTTGACAAATTGGTCTAATTGTCGTTGTGTACCTTTTCAGCAGATGAGGATGTCATCTACGTATATATAAGGACATACCTGACAGGGAATGAGGGGGAAGCCCATTGCAAGGCCGTTGACTTGTTGAAAAAAATGTTATAAAATTAGAAATAATTTTGTTCCATGCATAATTTAAACAAATCTATAATTCCAATCCTTTAGTAGGGTTTAACCGTTCCTTTTATAAAATATCTTAAATAATATTAAGATAATTTTTCCTGGTATTAGGGCATAAGTTCTCTTGGTAGAGTGATACTAATTAACAATTGTGCTATATAGGTACATATTTTGGGTTTTATTACATAGATCAAGGAAGTTTTAATGGTATATTTAGGGGCAAAATCGGTTTTATTTCGAAAGATTTTATTAAGGTGAATAGCTCACTATTTTTGAGAGTGCGTTCATTTATGATACTAAGTCTATTAATTTTTACATGTCAATCTTTGTTTAGTGTCAATCTTTACAAATTGCCCGCCTGAAGATGTTGTCATACAAAGGAACCTAGGTCGTGGTATAGAATTGAAATAAAGTAAAAATGACATTGTATTACGTAGTTTCATTTAGTCCTGAATAATAATTAAGTCATATTGAATTTTTACAAAATTAACGCTAAATATATGCAATATTTGAAAACAGCTGATTTGGAAACATTGGCGATATTTAAAAAACAAATTTGCCGACTCAAAAATGAATAGTTGTTCACAATAATCTTGGTTCCATAAGTTAGCAGCCTTCTATTCGATGATTCAGAGCTTTAACCATCCCACTAGGGAAACCTAATTTAGGTAAAAAAATAAAAACTATAAGTCAAAATCGCAGTAAAAATAATTATCAGCCATAAATTTTCACAAAACTATCTTGGAATAAACCACAAAAATACTAATTCGAGAAATATACCCGGCCCTAACAAATGATATTCAAATTTATTATAAATCTACCCCATATATAGATAAGGTATCAATTAAACTAGTAAAACTTCTAACTAATGATAAATATATAAATAATACCACGTGTTCCTATAATACTTTGAATAATTTGGATAAAACCCTTATTAATAACAGAAAAATCTATTTTTTTTAAATATAAAAAAGTGGTATTTATAAACCTAAATGTAACGACCGTAATACCGTAAATATCGGTCAAACTATAAAATATTTTATTACGAGATACTTAGAGCATATTGTTACCTTGTGAAATAACAAACCATACATATCACACTTTGCAAAACACCTATTTAAAATAGAGGAGATATATATAATTGGTTACATAACCTTGTTCCAATCATCAGATACCCTTGTCTATTTAATTGATTACATACACCTGAATATTTGCATTGAATATCATTATAGAATAACATCAATTAAATTAAAAACTCTCACTAAAATACTTGTATATTGTATAACTTTCGAAAATATAATAAAAATTACACCGCTCACCTAGCATAAACTCACTAACGTAAACAGTGGGAAACCCGCACAAACTCCACTTCCGCTATTGTTTTTTATAATATTTAAATGCTGTTGGAAGTTTTGAAGAGTCAATCTACAATTGTCCAGCTGAAGATTTTGCATACAACGAAACCTAAGTCGTAGTTAAGAAATTAAATAAAGCAAAAATAATATTACATCACATAGTTTCATTCAGTTGTGAATAATGAATTTCCACAAAATTAACACCAAATATATTCAAATGATTGTTTAATCATAATGGCAAACTAAATATTATAAGTTTAACGCAAAATACATTACATATTTAATATTACCCAAACATTATACAGGGTAACCTGAAACATAACATGAAATAAAGTTTGAGACTTGTTTAAAGTAATATTATAAGAATGTGAATTTTTAAAAACATTTTATCCTATTTCAAATTAATAATGCATTCCAACAGTGTCAGTCTATTAAATTTTTAGTATCAGATATTTTCTACCGTTATTGTTTACTTTCGTTATATATAATTCAAAATTACACAATTATATAGTTTATTTGAATAAATCGAGATTCTAAAACACGAATGTAGTTCGCAAAAAAACTTTTAGGTACGAGTCGGTACACACCTATATTTATGTGTGGTTTTTTATTAAAGTATTTAGGGGGATTTCAGAAACTGTACACATTTTGCTCAAGAGCTTGTAACATCATTTGTATTATGGCACGTTTAACATAAATATTTATTCCAAAGTTTCTGCGAAACTAATGCTTAAACAGCAAACAACGTGTGTATTTGGTCAAAGAATTACATTGAATGAGCAATTATTCATGTTTTTTTTAACAAAAAAAGTCCATTTTGAAAAGAGAAATAAAAATAGTATATTAAAAAAAATTGCATGAAAATTTCGTTAGTGAAAATTAATCTTGTATGAAGTGACTGTTCTGTGTAAAGTTTTTAAATATACGTGAGTTTGGTTTTAATTCATTATTTTGATTAAAGTAAATCAGTCACGTGAGGTTCAATTTTCTTAACGAACACACATAGCATTCTAAATAGCTCGTACCTCGTGTTGAACTAAAAACATTTTCGAATAAAATTTCAAATAAAAAGCAGACTTCTATCAAAACCAGATGCAAACGTCTGGAAAATAATAATATTCTTAAAATAATGTAATGAAAATATTTCCAATTGCTCTACGCACCAAATAAAAAAATTGAAATAATTTAGAACAATTTATATTCATTTGAGTTATATTTAAGAATTTGAAGAAAACCAAAAATTCTTTTCTTTTAAATAAATATGCGTGGAAAAAAATTTCGTTATTTTTAATTTTTTCCGTGCTTTCAGAATTACTATCAATCGATAAATGCTTGTATTAAAAGGAAACGATAATAAAAATATTACTTTATAGATTAGAATTTAATATTTACATCCTTTAATTGGAATATATGAGGTATAAACTTGTTGCCTTGCTATGTAAGAACTCCAGCTGTTGTCTATGGTTTTTTCTTGTCGTATTAAGTAAAGAGTGGTAGTTGGAGAAGCCTTTGGATATACAGTTTGACATCAAAAGCGGACAGGTACGTTTATTGTTAAAATATTATTTTAAAAGTGGTCTCTAGTGTTAGTTTGATTTAAATCAATCAGCTCTAAGCCAAATTATACCTCTATATTATATAGGAAATAAGCTAGTTATGAAATGAAAGAAACTTTTGTTTTAAACATTTTAGAAAAATGATTTCATATGATTTTTTTAATCTAAATCAAAGTGTAGGGTAGAATTGGGAATGTCATAGAAAGTAGAGTTCAAGAATAAGCCAAAATTATTAATGAAGGAAAAGGGGAAAATTTTGAGAAATTCTCGATGTAAATGTTTTTCCATGGTTACTCTCTTTTGATTTAAAAGAACTTTATTATGCTTGTGAACGGATAACAATAAGTAACTAAAATTTGGCTTGTGTTTTTATTGAGTTGATGAACACGATTTATAATTAAAATATACAATAGCTGATATATATATGGAAATAATGAAAGTTATTAAAACAATATTAATTTTTTTTTCAATTTAATATTAATTTTCGGTGTGCATAAATGTTGAATGTAAATATTTACAAAATAAAAATCACCAAATAGCGTTTTTAAATGCAGCACTTACTTTTTAATTGTTCCATACCTCAAGAGTTTTTTTAAAGCTATTAGATGTAAGAATTTTTAATATCAAAAATCAAAAATCTATATAGAAATTTTGCAGAGTTAATATTATAAAATATTTTTTAAAATTACATGTCTTATGTTTCTCTATACATTAAAAAGAGATTTTCATTAAAAAAAGGTAAACAATTTATCTTCCCACTAAATTTAAATTGATATTCGCTGCTGACTGTATCGACACATGACTCGAAGAGGTTTTGCAATTGATTTTAATGTTAAAACTAAAGAAATAAACTGTGAAAATTTTACTTTAACTATAAATAATTCATATTTTCCGCAAATGTACAAAATAAGAGAAAGCTAGGGTTTCAATTTGAATTAACGTTTCTATAAATTTTAAAACATTTAAATATAATGAATATAATGCCACGCTCTTCCTGTATTTAAAATAATCGAAGATTTTTAATGCGTAAATAACCTTTTATATATTACATGCAATGAATTATAAAAAAAAATATTTAAATATAATTTGTTGGTCTTTACTTTTTTTATTAACATACTTTTTAATTTCAATTCAGTTTAAAGAAATACAGTCAATTTACAAAAATATTAACAATTACTATATGTGATGATGTAAATACCGCATATAATAATTATTTTATACGAACATCGGGGTTTTTATTCTTTAAATTGCAGGGTAGATTTAAAAATTTTACATTCATTTATTTAAGCTTTCTAGAACAGGTTTCGCATGTTGATTCCTACTAGTACTTCTGGAATTTTATTAGGGAAGGACTTAATATTTTACTGATTATATAAATAATAGTAGCCAAATAGTTTTCTTTCACTAAAACGGTAATAGATACACAATATCATCTCTAAGATTTAAACTCTCTTCTGTATGAATATTAATCAATTAGAACGGTGTTTAATAAAATTGTATACTCATTAGTTGCTCTTTTGGCAACATGTAACTGAGTATAAATAAGAAAATAGTCTGGCCGATTTCCGTGATTGATACTAGTTTCACTCTTATTATAAAATTAGTACGATTCTTAGAATCTCGTTAAGTGCGGATAACTTAACAATATTATTGCTTATGTATGAGTAGGAAATATACCTAGAAATAGCTCAAGATAGAAATAATTTAATATAAAGAAAACATACAAGTAGTTCAATTGAAATTTAACTAAAAGAGTTAATTATAAAGATCCCAATACTATTTTTTTAATGTGATCTAAGATACATATAGAGACGTAACCTACCCAAAAAATTTCCAAATAAAACATGCCCCATCTATCAATCCTATTTCCAATACTTCCAAAGTTAAATTTATAGTGTAAAAAGTTTACAGAAATTGTCTGAAAGTTTACTGGAAAATCGTAGCAATGAACTGGAAAGTAAATTTCATGGTTTGAAGAAATTGACGATATTTTTACGCCTGTGAAATTATGCTAGGCTGGAAAAAGAAAATGAAAGAAACGATGCACTCTGGTTTGAAGCCATATTTTTAAACCAATAAAAAACCTTATTTCCTAGTATGCTATTTTACAAGCACAATGAAAGATACATTTTGTTATTAAGGATAAGTTCATTGTATCAAAAAAAATACGATTTCGTTATATAAGACTTTTTTATCATTTTTAATTAACCGTTTTTCCATTTGGCAAGTATGTATTTTTTTAATGTATGCACGGCCTTAACTCGAATACCCATTTATCAATTTCTGCATTTTTTTTTGTTTAAGAGAAAACGCTTTCTAATAATTTCCATGGAAATAAAGTCAGGGCCTGGTGATGGAATACGAAGGCTTCCTAAGGAACTCCTCAGCAGATGAGAGCATAAGATCTCTGAGAAATTTTATACCGAGTCCGAACTAGTTTGTCACACACAATGATCAGAGTCTGATGATGGAACCAGATGGTTTCTCGGTGATCCTTTGAGCGACAAATGCTGATCAGAATCTGATTACGGAGATAAAAAACGATGACAAAAACTCTCAAATGGCAGGGAATAGATTCATTATGTTTATGATTATTGGATTTTTTTGGAGATTGTCTCAGTCAAAGGTTACGTCTAAATTGGTCTAGAAGAAGGCGACAGAAATCCCTCACTGATGAAGAATGGATTCAACAAATTTCATCTTTTTTGACGCGTTCTTTGATCAAACATGAAGTTTAAGGTCTAATCTTGGATCCGGAAGGTTATTTTGAAGAATCATTTGGGTACACATGGTGACCACGATCTGATAATGAAGCCCAAATAGATGACGGAGAATCCTCAGCGGTGAACAGTATGCTTATCGTGTTAGGATTTGTTTGAATTGCTTTGAAATAAGCGTGTAATAAAGTAAATTACTAATTAAGCATTTATAGGTAATTGCAAGCATTAGAAGGTGCATTTTATGAGTGTATTATTTATGAGTGTATATGTATGTGAAAGAGTTAGACTCGACAATTTGGCACCGAATCAAAAAGTCTCAAATACGTAGCAATATCTTCCAAGCCTATTTATGTTCCAGAATAGTTTTCACCTTTTTGTTACTCTATATTTTTCAACGCATTTCTTAAACCTCACTCGCAGAACACACAAAATAAATGTAATATAACTTGAGCTTTAAATAATAAGAAAGCATCATTAGGTACTCGGTCGTAATGCAGCTAAAAGTCCACTTTGATTAGGTGTGTATAATTTTGACGTTTCACATATTTACAGTAGGGAATTGACCATGTGGACGTGGTTGGGGCATATTAAAAGAAAGTTTTGGTATCAAAATCTAGTGACGGGTAACAATGGAACAATTTCAAGATTTAGCTTGAACATTTACCTTGTGTTCATGAATTTCTGATAGCATGGGTAAGAGATAAATGATAACATTTTTGAACCATTTTATAAAAGTTATTTTGAGCAAATTCTCAATGTTGAATAAAATTATATATGTATTGTTTTAATAATTTCGAACGCAGTATTAAATTGAAAGCAATTACTTTATATTAATCCAATAGATAAGTTATTATGATATTAATCAAAAGTAAGTAATACAAGTAAATAGCTGTTTTATATCCGAATAGGCAATCATAACTTGCACTTTTAACAAAAGTTACCTGAAGGGATTGCATTCGTAATCCATCTTTTAGAAATTTATGAAACATATATTTCTTATTTCCTTTGTCTGTTCTATCCCATCATTGTCTTCAAATATTAATTATTTTTAAATTTCATTTGCGTTCAATCTTTTTTAATATGGTCATTTGAAAGAAATGCTCTTATATCCGTAATGATACCAATTGTTTCTTCTTAAAGTAAAATCAGATAATTGAAATAAACATCGTAATATATTCAGTACAATTACAAAGATACAGGTATTTTTTTGCGGTAGCATTTGAAATACATTGCATCTGAATTATATATTTTTATTTAATAATGTAGTATACTTTCTAAACTAAGTTTAAATTATTTCTAGATTATTTAATGGTAAGTGCTAACGATTTACTCATAAATGAATAAATTTTAGGTTTTTCTGTCAAATAAATGAAAAGTTTAACGCTGTGCGACGCACACATGCATGTGGTTTAAATTTTTACCTTTTTGATACAGATATGTAAAAATATTATATTTTAATATATATGTACTAAATGATGTTTATATAAAAAAACGGAATGAATTTTAAACGTAGTCTACACCGATCTTTTATTTGCTAGTAGACACGTTTATTCTCGTCTAGATAAAATGAGAATAGAAGCGACCAAAGAGAAATTATGGTGAGGCGAGCGTTCGCCGCAAATAAGATTTAAATGAAATAAGTAAATAAAATTTAAGTTTTACTTAAGTTGGAAATTTTAGATTTAAGGCGTTTTTTTCAATTATCTTTGTCTAAGTTTAGTGTTAAGTGATTAGACATTAAAAACTCAGCTGTTCGTCCGTACCAGGCTTACTGCTAAGTACATTCGAAGGGCGCCGAATCGTTAAGCCATATTCAGCCTATCACCAGGTATATATGAATTGAGTCACACTCATGGCCTGAAATCACACATCTCTCCCAGCAAAGAAATTTGAAGAAGGTGAGTAAAAGAAGTTTTTACTCCAACTAGAAATTTAAAGACATTAGTTCTCCCTGAGAAAAATATTTCTCCGAGTTATGTTCTGATTTAAAATGTGTTTAAGGAATATTTTAATTTTAGTAAAGCATTTCGTACAGAGAATAAGAATTTGACATTTATTCAGGCGTTGGAGAAAGCGTGTAGCATTAATTAAGTATACATTTCTTGGACCATAGTTTTAAGTACATATAAATGAATATGAATACATAGATGTCAAGGAAATTTGTTAATTTCCTATTTTGTGTGTGTATTACTTAATAACAAGTATTCGTTAAAGAGTGATTGAATTTGGTTTCAAAAGTATTAATCAAAGTAATATATAATTTGTGAAAGAAAACATTGTATAACAATAAGAAATGAATGATAATTTCCATTAGTGTTAGGATATATTTAATTAAAATATTTTGAAAATAGTAAAAAAAGGAAAAAAATTAAGTTATAGTAAAAATAAAATGGGTTAACAACTTTTTGAAAATTAATTCTTTGAAATCGGATAAACAAAATTTATTCAAAGTATAGAATAATTTTTTGTAACAATTTTTTTCCTTAATGCTATATTTTTCAATATAATAATATATAGTATATATATATATATATATATATATATATATATATATATATATATATATATATATAAAGCCGAACAAAAGTGTGCAATTTCTGTAATAAATTTGGAGAAAATACTTCACATGATAAACATTTAAATAATATATATTAGTTAATCCATCACTATATTTTCCCACCAAATCTATTAATCATCCACTTACGGTTACTATACGGTTCCTCGATACTGTCTCTATTATACTGGCTTTGACTTCTTGGAAAGGAAACCTTAAAATTGTTTTGACATAATTAACATAATCTTATTTTTCTACTTTATTTTGATGTTTTTCTTCTTTTACTGATAAGATTAAACTTGAATCATATTACTGTCAAGTCAATTAATAAATAATTATAGAGATACCGGTATTTCAATTATCAATTAAATATATTTTTGATAAGGAGTTTTCAATTAATTTTTTTTAGCAGATTTGAATTTATTTCTACCAAGAATTGAGTTTCCCAACCGAAAAAATTATTGAAAGTATTAAAAAGTTTGAAGAAAACAACTAATATTTTCATATGCTCGCCGGAGAATAGATGAGTTTAAAACGAAGGAAGCGTTCAAAACGACATCGCAATATCGGCCGCCGTAGCTCAAATGAAGAAAGTTCTTGCGGAATACAATAAGAAAAAAAGTCGATGGCATCAGAGTCGAGGTGAAAATCGTTAGAAGAAATATCAAATAATGAAATCCTTTATGCTTTTTTAAAAGGATAATGGGATATTTTAATGAAGTCCAGCATCGCAAATGTGTTAATGTGCGGGAGAAATTTTAAAAAATAATCCCTTATTTAAACTGATTCTGCTTTTATTTCATCCCCATCCACCACTTGGAATAAAATATTATACGAAATTTCTTGATCCATTGTTCATTTCAGGGAAAAATTCATTTCGGTCTTTATTTACTAGTTGAATATTAAAAATAAATAATATTGTCGCAGTTTTTATAAATAATCGCTTTTACTACAAGAGCAGAAACAAATTTCATTAGAAATCAAGTCGAAAACTGCTTTGTTCATAGTTTTAATTAATATTTTAATTTGTGTAATGGAAATATCCATTAACCCAGATTTAACTGAAATCACTTGCGTTAGAATTTCGATGTCTTTGGTTGCATTTAAATTAATGTTATCATACACTCATTGTCAGTGACGGTGCTAACTTTCATCATACAGTAAGCATTAAGCATGAAGTACCCTGAAAAATGAGGAGGTTAATATGTTTTTACCGCTTTTTGGTTGCTCCAACGCCATTTCAACGCCATGCAGAAAATTTTATTATTATATTCTGTTATTCAAAAATGGATCATATTGAAAATATTCAATTTCCATCTCAGAAGCGTTTTTAAACTAGTTTATACCGGCCGTATTCAGATTTCCGCTGAATATACTGGAAGCTCGCCGAACCGTTCGGTTGTAATCAGCCTACCACCGATTTTATCCCAATCGCGTTACACTCAAGGCGTGATATCATAAATATTATCTCAACAAAGAAAATTGAATAAGGTAAGTTAAAAGGAGGTTTATTCCAGAAGTTTTTTGTCTCAGAAGGGATTTCAAACTAATTTAGACCTAAAAATATTTAAGAAAGTTGACACGTTTTATTAAAGTTCCAAAGAAATATACCCGACATATATTAAAAATATTGATAGGTTCTATGCCAATATGTTAAATGGAAAAGATCATTTGTTTATTTGTTTGTTCGCATTAATTTCTACAATAATTATTTTTAAGTTAGAAAGCCATATAATAAGTTGAAACAAATATTTGAACTTATATTTTTAACTGTGTTTTTTTACTATCGATTCAATTTGAAATATACTGCAATTTAAAAAAAAATGTCATGTCATGTACTGTTTAAATATCACAAAAAGTAATAGAGTAAAAGGAAATCGACGTTTTCTTCACTTTTAATTATAGGACAGGAACAAAAATATATATCTCTGTGAGTATGCTGAAATATGTTTCCATGGCTTGAATGCTTGAAATACTGGGATTGTAAAAATTTTACTATGTTTAGTATAGTAATTTATTAATCAGGCTATATAATAATCTC
Source organism: Druceiella hillmani (assembly GCA_039881145.1). Classification (NCBI taxonomy): domain Eukaryota; kingdom Metazoa; phylum Arthropoda; class Insecta; order Lepidoptera; family Hepialidae; genus Druceiella; species Druceiella hillmani. The sequence continues at coordinate 5,864,434 of JAYKKI010000001.1, forward strand.
GACCATTTACACAATTTTCTAGATTAATTAATTAGGTATTTTAATAAAAAAATGGTAATTGTAATTTCGAATTTGCAATATCATAACCATATATGTGAAAAATAATCTTTGGCTGATTCCCATAAATAATACCATTTATCCTCTTTTTGTGAATTAGGTATGTATTTTAAGATCTCGCTTAGATCACAAAAATCAAAAGTGTCGTATATCTTGAATATGATATATATCAAGAAATTCAACTAAAATAGCAAGTTATCAGTGCTCTAGAAATTTACTGGAAACTATAGCAATGAACAAGAAACTAAACCCCATAGTTTCCAGAAATTTGCGACACTTCGGCCTGTAGACGATATAATAGCAAATAAAAAATAAAATTTAAATTTTGAAAACATATGTGAAACAGATAGACTGTGTAAGACATTCGTATGTGGGTCCTGTTCTTACTTAAGTGGTTTTAAGTTTTCAATTCCAATGTATAAACATTGGAATTTATTTAAATAGTTATTTCACCAGAATTACTAGTAGTAGATGTTGCTATATTATTGATACATAAACATTCGTACCAATTTTATTTTAGTAATACTCTGATTTTGGTTCTCGACCCCATTTGAAAGTTTCTAAGTTCGATTGCAATTTAACAAACTGATGTTGTAATTCGATTTACATTTATATTTTATTCTTATAATCTGGATTAAAATATTTCAATTTTAGTGTAATTATTAATACGGATAAAAGGTTTTTCGTTGGTGTAATTTGGTAAGTATTCTTAGTTTTATTTATGAAGCCTAGGCATCTTTGTGGATAAAATAAAATAGTAAAATAATAAGAGCGACACTCGAGATGGTATTTCAAAACTATTTTGTCATGAAAATATGGTCCATTAGCAAAATTAATTTAATATTATATTATTACTTTAGTTCAGTATTTCATATTAGCAATGCAATAATATCTTATGTAATGATTTGTTTATTTATTCTTCTTTACGTAAATATTATTTACACCTAACTAGTTAAAGATTATTATTTTACTTACGGACTGTCATGAAATATGGTATTTAAATAAGTGCTATAAATATGAACGATTCCATATACGTACATATTTTCTTCTTGGGAAGCTTCTTGACTTTATAAACACATCAAAATTGTTATCCTGATATGTTTATAAAGTCTTACGATTCTAAACCTCTTCTTGCTCCAAATAAATTTTTTTTTATTTATTGCAAATTTAAGGAAATTTTAAATCGATTGTAGGTACTAATGATTTCTGGTCAATGAGCTAGTTTTAGTATTCCGTGTCAAAAAATGAATATTAAAATGCTTTTTGACCAATAAGTATCTTAAATTTTCTGTAAAGCTTCTATTTTTACATTTTTGCAACAAAATGCATTCACAATGCAATTTATTTGAATGTCAATTTTATTTATTTTGACATAAATTTATTTCAATCAATGTCAATAATATAACTGCTATATTCCTCCTATAAATGCGGTTAAAATAACCGCAGCATACACCTACGCTACATTCATCGGTGCCGATGTTATTCAAGTTCAGAAAAATAAAAAAGAAACCAATGGGAAATCTCGTACGGTACGTGACCAGTGTATGGAGCGTTCGACGCGAAAATATTTTTTAAATTTTTTTTAAATTCCAACCAAATAGCAAGTATGTGCATTTTAACGAATGTTGAAAACATTTAGATATAAGGCATGCTAAATCGGTTTGTTGCTAGATTTATTTTTAACCTGACACAATAGGAAATATCCTTGTAGTTTAAACGTGATTCAAATATTTTTTCCAAATTTTCCTTAACAAGATAATATTTTAAAATCGTTGCATTCTTAAATAATTCCTTTTTAATTCCATAAACTTATAAAATGAAAGTTCAAATTATGCGAGGGACATTAGAAATTGGCCAAAAGCAAAACTATTAATTCGAAAAAAGGTGACGTCTTAACCTACGTCAACAGGTTCCTATTGTTGATGTTTTGTGTGTTATAAAAAAAATTGTTTTCATGCAGTATTCTACACGTAATGCATGTTTAAAATCCTAATAAGGTTGAAAGTCGTCTAGAACGAAGACTGAAAATAGTTTTGTGAAAGTATGATCAGATAATTTGCTAAAGGCAAATACATTGATGGGGAATAATATTTCGCTTCAAATCTAGATGTTACGTAAACTGATGTCAAAGGATTGAAACTTGCAAGGTAATTGTTTTACTACATGGTTTATAAACATACATTTTGTATGTGTTTATACATAAATATACTTTTAAGCTATAAATATAACTTACTATCTTTTAAAAACTTGACTGCCAGTGGTTTTTATTTTATAAATTTATATGTAATATTATTTACATTCAGTCAAATTTCATTACAGACGTATTTTGATAAGGTTATGTAGGTTTTGCCTAACCTAAAAAAAAAGAAATGAAAGTCATATAATTTTTTTTTACATTAGTTTATCTACACAGATATCTACTGCTCGTGTAATTTATATTCAATAAAAAACTCATTTATGCCTAACTGAAATCATATGAGGTATCCAAATAATGCATCCCTACTTTAAAATAATCTTTAGTATAATGTAAACAACGTGCTGGTTATTCTTTACCTCTTCTTTTACCTTCACATCATTATTTTCATATTTTCACAATATTATATATATACAAATTACGTTTACGAAATAAAGAAAGCTTTATTTATTGTAAATCTTTCTCAAGTTTATCTGCCGGATCAAAAAATAAATTGATGGAAGCTCAGTAATTCGTAATGTACTCGATTCATTTCTAGCTTCGTAGAATGTATGACAGATACTCGGTCAATAACCAACCATTCCTTAAATAAACATAAAATTCATAAAAATTCATCTAGTAATATTCTCAAATTCCTTTTATCCTGAAATTAAGGTTACTTAAATATATTATGTATTCCGAAATGTAAAAATTCATTTTACATCGACTTGACCAGTGTGGTAAACTATAAATCATAAAATTTTCATATACACTAATAATAATAATATGCATATATTTCTGTGCTTCGTTAGAACAGACAGATTTTTATTTTCAAAAGTACAATTCTTTTCCTTCTTGAGGATATAAAAAAAGAAATAAATAAATGCCAATTTTTCAATACGTACGCGGTCCAGAATAAATTTCATTCTTTCTTTGTTTACCGCTATTGAATTTTGAGACGTTCTTATTTGTTATTTTTAACATTTTTACTTGGTTATGTAATTGCTAATTTTATTTAAATTTATTCAATTTCACTTAAAATAACAATAAAATACAATAAGCTAGTCCGAAAAGTCAAGTTTTTTTATTTTCTAATTACTACGTGTGACTTATTCATGTCAACTATTCCAGGAACTTTTAGGATTTATGTTTGGCCTTTATTTCTTTAAAACATAATAAATAAAAATGAATAGTTAATAAATCTGTAAATCTGTTAGCCTTATACTCATGTATAACACTTAAAAATGTTATTGAATATGATGAAAAAATTATTATTTAAACTCAAATTTAATTTTGTAACGAATTAATATTTGTCAATAAAAATTAAAAAATTATTTCCATTTATTTTAAGATATTTAAAAATTTATTTTAACTCTTCAAAATTACGATAAAATTTAAAAAATTAGATAAATTTATTAATTTGTCACGAAAATACATAAACAAAATAATATAAACACAAGGGTTAAGCGACATATTTTAAAAGGACTTCAAAAAACTCAAAGAATCTCAATTAAGTGCATTTGTTAGCACATATCTCCGACATTTATCGACCAATTTGTACGATTTTTGATCTAGAAAGATATATCCTCATTGTAGTCACTTAAAAGTTTGTAATATTTTGACTGTAGAAATTAAAGCTGCTCAAGAGTTCCTCGAAAAAGTTCAGGTTGAAAGATATAGGTCTAATGAAAACCTAATGAAAATCTTTTATGTTATGACACGCCTATATGAACATAAACCTGCCCTTTGGCAAAATTAAGATACATTTTATCTAGTAATAAGCACTATTCAGTTATGATGAGTATACTGATCGAGTTTGGACTCATTTAACTTGTCTTGATGTAATTATGAAACGACAAAGTAAATAGGTAGGTAAGTACATAAAGGTTTACATAAAGATTTAAAACAATTAGGACAGTAGTTTTTAGGTACCTAAGTTTGTCCTGGTAAGCATCAATTAGTTGGGATATTAAAAAGCAGGTAGATGGTATGCCCACCTGCCAGTATGATGTCCAACCAAGATCACTGTGCCAAGAATGTAACGACTGAAAAGTAGAAAAAATACACAAGCAGTCGTATATATTTTTAAATTTATTGGTTTTTCTTCAGAATAAATATTAAAATTTTTAGACAAACAAAAATTATGCTAACAAAACATTAAATTTAAGTAGATGTTTGTAAACTTCAATTTAAATTAGGATAAACTACATTTTGAATCCAAAGTTTTAATATTTAGCCACTTTTCGGCTTTAAAGATGCCGATTAATAGAGGATGGAGTTACTCTCATATAAATGGCAAAATAAGGGATAATTTTAGGAAATTATTTTGTATGAAAAGAAAAGACATCCAACTAAATACTTTAGCAACCTTTTGACCGTATCGAAAATAAATTTTTAATTAAAAATGCTGAGTTGAAAATAAAATGTATGTGTTTTTGAAAATAAAATGTATGTGTTTGGAGTATGTGTTTCTCCATGAGAATAAAATATTTTACTAGTGATTGATTAGTGATTGAACTATAAAATTACGAGTGAAACAAGCTGGTGAAAAATCTGTAAATCGCTCTACTTATATTGGTTTACGCAATCTAAATAGAGTTGCAAACTAGAGCCAATTCCAAAATACATACTTCGTTCTGTCCATAACCCTCTCTGTATTTTGACATCTAGATGTATAACAAATAAAAAAAATACGCAATTGTAGCTCATTTCTTCATTAATTTAGATTGTATACACTTAATACATTAAGCAAGAATTTTTTTCTGCGTTTTGAATATAAGTTCCATTTTAAATCATTAATTAATTTTAGGACATTAGAAGACTCCAAAAAGATTAGGAATACAGTAAGCTTAAATTATAAGGTAACATTCGTATTTAAAATACATATTAATATACAAATTATTTTAACTAAATATGTTAACAGTACAGCGTGGATTATTTAAATTTTTGAGGACTGAAATTTTGTAAATTATATCGTACATAATGTCCAAAACTACGTGATCTGAACTCAAGTATACAGTCGAATATTTGAGCATAGATCATGTATTTAGGAAATAAGCGTTTTGAAGACGAAATATGTATTTTGTCTGTACATGGACATCATTTTAGGTGGTATATTTTTAATTGCTAGTCATTTATATTTGCATGCGTGGTAATATATATTATAACGTCTCCCATATGACTTCATTTATAACAATTTATCACTTATATGGACTACCTAATATGATAAATACGTAATAATATTTAATATAACCAAGCAGGAGGAGGTGAACATGTGTTACCGTGCTTATTTCAATATCATATTTGTGGCCTTTCAACTAGCTTTTTTAAATTACACCCCAAACTATACTCGAAATTAAAAAAAAATTTCTCGAGTACTTAATTTGCCCCACGACTCCCTACATTTTCAAACGAACATTTTTAAAAGTTAAGCGCTGACGTACGTGCGGGTTAGCGTGTTTTATTACCATGCCAAATTTAAAATTGTTATGTCAAACGGTTTCCGTGAAAAAGGCCTGTGATAGGCAGACAAAACTGATGAATGTTTCATCAGGCTTTAGCTATTTAGAGGAAGAGAACAATAAAAAATCACTTAAATTAATTGGTGAATATAATAAAACAGTAAAGATGGTAGATAAAACAAACAAATTTAGTTTATTTCGAAATAAATGGTTTCATGCGACTATGAGTATAAAGACGGGATCTACTGTTTCGGAAATTATTTCCTACATCTTTTTTTCTTTGTTTGTGCTAGCATCAAAAATTATTTAGTAAATTTGGGTGATATTTTTATGTTATTTTATTGTCCAAAATATAGACTTAGAGACCTGACTCGACCAGTTGATAAATTTTTATTCTTTTTTATTTATTTTGTTACAAATAATTCTGAAATTACTGTTGACAAGCTACTGGTACAATAATATGTTAATTACGCTTCAGGTTAGTGCCAATAGATGGCGCTAGAAGCCTGCTAATCTACAGTTAAATCGTGCTATCGAAATCAGTTTGAATATTAATAGTCCACGCGGATAAAGTCGAGAGAAAAGCTGCTCCTTGAATACAATAAAAACATATTACAAACATGCTAACAGTATAATGTGATTTCTCTTTATTATTTTAGCAATATTTGCAGAAATTAATCAAATGAAATAATAATTTTGCGTTAACAGACAAACGAGTAATATTTCAATTACCCAAACAGCTGTTCACTAAAAAATTTAATTTTGTCCAGATAACCCCCTAATAAAAAAGTAAACTAACATAAGATCTAAGAAAATAATAGAATAAAATACATTTTAAAATTCGTAACTACAATATTGGCAGATACTGAATTAAATTTCGTAGTAAATCGGATTACATATAATTCCTTCAAAATAAAATATATTTTTTTGATTTATCTATTGTGCAGAAAAATATATTATTAGCAATATAGCTGACAAATATTATTGAATTCATTTTGAAATTTGACAATTATTAAAAGATTTATGGGTATAAAACTCCTTGGTTACTTTTTTAAATTTTACTTTGTCTTTTATAACTACTTTTGATAGAAAAATTTTATTATGGTGTTGTGAATATTTCATTTAAAAAAATTAATACTAACTATGCCATAGAAAAAATTGTATGTGATCTAGTGGTTATGAGAAGGTAGATATAATAATATATAGCCTTGATTGCAATGACAGTCCGCAATCGCTATTTTCGTCTCTTTAGTGTATAAGTTAAAAAATAATCAACACGTAGGTACATTTTATTCTTCTATTTTAATAATGCATTAACTTCCAAGAAAATAATAAGGTTTACGCACTTTTGGCTTAGTTCAAATAAAACTTAGACATATATTGAACTCTAATCCTTTTACAAAGTAAACATCATTCATTCAGTAATAGCCAAATAATGCTTCAATTTAATTATTTAAAAAAAGCATAAACCGACAAAGTTCCGGCGCTAAAAGTTGAGTTGGAAGGATAATCATCATTGTCATTACGCGAACATAAATATGCAGAGGGCGGCTCAAATCGCTCCATCCAATTTATTAGCAGTAGGGAAATTGAAAAATTGAGTTCCCGTGTCGCCTATTCAGCGTTTTAATAGATAAAAGATATCGGAGAGGCAAATTTATGCCGGCAGAAGAAAAAAATATATTTTCCTATCGTATTCGGTTTAATTAGGATATATTTTAAAAATATTTTTCATTGTCGTAAACTTGCAAAGTTTTTAAAATAATTTTCGAATAAACATTTTATCAATTATGTAATATACGTTTGCTAAAAAATAAGAAATTAACCTGTGAGTTGGCAACACGTTTTTCCCATTTTTATAATTTTGCAAACTTTTCACAAATTTTTTTTTTTAAAACCTGTACTGGCTAAATTTTAATAATAGATATGATGTAACGGCGAGATTTTAATTGCAGGCTAATAAAGATGTTACTATTTTTGTAAAGATTTACCGGATTTTACTTTAGTGTTTGATTGAAAAAGGCTGTTATTTTTCTAATGCATACATTAGTCCTTAACCTAATTAGATCTTATTAACTCGTAAGTTATTTTGTAATTATAATTTCGTCTAAATAGTTATTAGACATTTTAATACTGGGTTTTGTATGTTATACTTTTAAATTCATATAGATATAAAAATGTCCAAAACTATAAAGGATTCCTTATCTACGATTACATCTCTCACACAATAAGACAACTCAAATTACTTGTATATTGAATATATTTGGCGTTAATTTTGTAGAAATTCATTATTCACAATTAAATGAAACTACGTGATGTAGTATTATTTCTACTTTCAAAAAAAGAAAGGAGAAATAATACTACATCACGTAGTTTCATTTAATTGTGTGTACTTGTTGATTATTTTTGTAATTTTAAGGTTACGATTTCTTTTGTTTTTAGTCATTAACCTAATATTTAAAAAAATAAAGACTTACAAAACAAAGACATTTTTGATCTATATAAAGCTTATTTAGAAAAAAAGAAAGTTTGGTTTAAACATTGTGCACATATGAAATCATTTTATGCATAAAAATGTAATCGTAACTAACATTATAATCGGTAATATTTCCTGTTTATCAAATATGAATAGTGTGAGTTGCCTTTAAATAAATTTAGTTATATATAATAATATTTCACAAAGCTGTTTGAGTTTAATAAAATTATAAAACTTATTTAATGAAATATTTGTACCTATACCCAAATTCATATATACAATTAAAGGTTTATTATTATTTTCTGGAACCAAATTAACCTAGTTATACGTCGGTATAAAGTTAATATTTTATCAATTAATATTTTTTTTTTTGATAAAAACCAACATTAATTTGTAAACTTATATTCTAAAAACCACTGATTAATAATTAGATTAGAATATTTAATCTACCGAAAATAAATATAGGACGAATTTCAGATGATTTAAATTTTATGTCAACTAACTTTTAATTACATGAATATGTATTTTTAAACTTAATATAAGGTAATACTTTTTTAAAATTATTAACCGATTATTTTGCACATTTTTATGTAAATGCTTTAGGTAAAGTTTTGGCTTAGAAATACTATATAAATTTTGTCGTGAATCTATATAAATTTAAATTTTATGTCAACTAACTTTTAATTACATAAATATGTCTTTTTAAACTTAATATAAGATAATACTTTTTTATAATTATTAACCGATTATTTTGCACATTTTTATGTAAATGCTTTAGGTAAAGTTTTGGCTTAGTAAAATAAATACTATATAAATTTTGTCGCAAATCCACTCTAAATTCCAGCAAATATTGCGATAGAAGTACACATAACTGTGACTATTAGATGGATATTCATTGCCTTAATATCGAAGCTTTCACACTATAGCAATAAATAATGAGGTATCATATTTATTTACTTTAAATTCCAGCAAATATTACGATACAAGTACACATAATTGTGACAGTTAGATGGATATTCATTGCCGTACCGTCGAAGCTTTTACGATGTGGCAATAAATAAAATAATGTCATATTTATTATTATTTGACTCTCATTGCAAGCTTATATTGATTTATAGGTCATTGTTATTTTTCTCGTTTATTTAATTGTCATTTATGCCAATTACACACCCCGTTTCCTATCTATCTATTTAAATTGTATTTGTCTGCTGAAAATATCAACGATAATGTTTGAAAGGTAGCTGAAGAGAGCTTTTAAATATGCACGGATTATTCACATCGTCTTTAAAATTGCTTACTGAAATAATGAGACTTAAATCATGGTAGGCATTTTATTAATATTTGCGCAGTATAAGATTAAATTCAAAAAATTTAACAATTTATATAAAAGTCGATTGGAACACAAGTACCGTTGGCCGGCGTCCGGAATTTTCTAAGACATACCGTTAAAATCATATTCAAGCATCCTATAGGATGATAACTGTCCTGTATTTCTATAATTCGAATTATTATTTAATTATAATAGAATTATAATAATAATTAATTATTTAATATAATTGTAAAAAACTACCAACGTGCGGAGCTAGTTGGCAGCGTCCATCTTTCAGTGATAAGCGGACAAAACAGCAGGTAAATGCCAAAATAGTACCCGTCCAAACCTTTCTGGAACAAAAATAATCTTCATAAACGAGTATATGTACTAATTGTAATTTACAATCATCTTTAAATGTAAATAATAATTATAATTTATAATAATATAAATTAAACATTATTTATTTTTTGTTCTATTAATCCTATTAAAAATAATAAAAAATGTAAAAATAATTAAAAATTATTGTATATTGGTTCACCTTTGGACTAAAAGGAAAAAAAATCAATAATATTTAATTTACTTATAATACATAATATATATTATGCACACAAATCTTGCATATATGTAAAGATGCTATATTTATTTATGTACAACATATTTACATATGTGCATGATTTGTGTGCATATTCCTATAAAACTGTAAAATGGGCATTAAGGTGAAAAAAACAAAATAGTTATGCACCTTAATACATTGTTTTCCACACATAATACATAGCTCCTAAGTTTTCTACACCTATTGAAATCGTTGACGAATGTCAACCAAAATCATTTTAATTAAAATTTCTAATCAAATATTACTAGCAAAACGTCTAATGAAATTTCAAATGAATACTATAATGTTTTTCGAAACGTTAGCTGAAAAATTAATCTATAATCTTCTTGTTACAAGAGAATAATAAGAGTGAGTTTCGACCGGCGCACACTCCGCAAACTATTTTTATGCTACTTCGATAATTGAACATTTCATTGCTCTCAGTAAAATCTATCGTGGTACATTGAAACACCATGTACCTTTAACCTGTTTATTTTATAGTCACTAAAGAATATTGTAAAACTACTTCATCTATTGCCTTTTGTATTATTTATTAATTTTTATTTAAAAGTACCTGCACTGCATGCGGGGGATAGAACGCCGCACTGTGTTAAGACATCGGAAGATCGCATACACGTCATTGCCGAGAGTGATAATTAAAATTTTATTATATTGAGTATTATTTAGAATATTTCTTTGCTTAATTAAAAACTAAGGAAAAAATAAAACGAACAAAACACGCATAAATTATAAGGGATTGTTACTGGTAAAAATATGTCGCTTAGCTGGTTAAATTTATGTTAGTACGATAAGGCAATATGAAATTCATTAGCATTCCATATGATTTAAAGCAAGAGTATGCTTCTACACCATTCATTCTCATCAAATATAATATCAACATCTTATGAATATTACGTAGTAAATTTATCCATGTCTTTTTTCAAAACTGTTGTATATACCTAACGGTAATCATTCATACCACCGCATAAACAAAATTGTGGTTCGTCATAATAAAGTGATTCATCATGATGCATTTGGTTTCAAAAGTATTAATCAATCTATCTCTTTCTTTTTATGAAAGAAAACATACTTTAATAATAAGAATTGAAGGATAATTTAATTTAGTGTTAGGATATATTTACCGGCTAAAGAAAATTTATTCAAAGTATAAAATAATTTTTGTTGACAATTTTTTTCTCCTTTTAAGCTATATTCTATAATATAATATAAATATAAATATATATAAATATAAATATATAAATATAAAAGAATATATAGTTATAAGTTGAAAAGAACAAGTTATAAGTACTCGTTAACTTGTTCTTTTCAACTTATAACTATTTTATGATGTGAGATAAGTCTAGATTTAGGTCCTGAATTATTATTGTTATAAGTCTACAATTATTTCCTGAAAATTTTTCCTAAAAACTTATTCCGTCCCACAACTATATCTCTGAAATCCCTAAAGCTAAAATAAAAAAAACACAGTATTTCAAGAAGTTATCTATGAATTTACTGGAAAACTATAGCAAGGAAGAAAAATCTAAACCCTATAGTTTAGAGAAATTTGCAACACTTCTGCCTGTGGACGATATAACAGCAAATATATTTTCATGCAAAAAATAACAACTTTAAATAAACATATGTGAAACGGATAGCATGTATACAACACTCGTATGTGAGTCGTGCTCTTATATAAGTGGTTTTTGAGTATTTCGACATTTGAATTTATTTTAATAAGCAATTATTTCAGTCGAATTACTATCAATTAATGGCCATATATTATTTGTGAGTTTAATTTAAATAACATACTCATTTTGGTTCTCGTGTGCATTTCAAAGTTTGTCAGTTCAGTTGCAATTTAACAAACTAATATTGCAATCCGATCTACAAATATATTTTCTCGTTATAATCTGGATTTAAATTGTTCCCTTAAGTCTAATTTTTATTAAGTATAAAAGGTTTGTCATCGGTATAATTAGGTAAGTATTCTTGGTTTTATTTATGAATTCTAGGCATCTTTGTGGTGTCATAAATTATGCGGCAAATGAAGGGGCTAAAATAATACGATAGATACTTTATGCTGGTATTTCTAAACAGTTTTGTCACAAGAATATGGTCCATTAGCAAAATGAATTTAATATTCTATTATTATTAAGTTCGGTATTTCATATTAGCAGCGTAATAATATTTTATGTAATGTCCTGTTTATTTACTATATTTTACGTAAATATTCTTTAAACGTAATTAATTAAAGGTTATGATTTTACAACAGTCTACAATTTGGACAGTTATGAAATATGGTATTAAGATTAATATTATAAATGTGAAAGAATCCGTATACGTATATATTTACATCCTGGGAAATTTCTTGACCTTATATACATATCAAAGTAAAACCTTAAGATTCTCAATCTCTTTTTGCTTAAAAACCTATTAATATATTTTTTATTTTTTGCATACTTCACGAAATTTGAAATCGATAGTAGGTCCAACTGATTTCTTGTCGATAAGCTAGTTTTGGTTTTCTTTGTAAAATAAATGAAATATTAGAATCCTTTGTGACCTAAGATACTTATCTTAGGCTTCCCGTAAAGATTCTATTTTGAAATTTTTGTAACAAAATAGTGAATGCAATTTACTTTAATGTCAATTTTATTTATTTAAACAAAAATTTATTTCATTTATTATCGATAAGATAACTGCCATATTCCCTTTATAAACATTTTCTATTAATTTTAACCGCAGCATACACCTAAGCTACATCCATCGATGGCGATTTTATTCAAGTTCAGATAAAATAAAAAAGAAGCCAATGGGAAATTCTGTTCGGTACGTGACCAGTATACGGAGCGCTCGACTCGAATAGTATTTGTTTAACTTCGGCTATAAAAATTCCAACCAAATAACAAATCTGTCCATTTTAAAGAATGTGGAAAACTTTCAGATATAAGGCATGTTAAATCGGTTTGTTGCTAGATTTATTTTAAACCTGACACAATAGGAAATATGCTTGTTGTTTAAACTTGATTCAAATATTTTTTCCAAATATACATCAACAAGACATTTTTAAATCATCGCATTCATAATTAATTAATTTTTAATTGTATAAACTTATAAAAAGAAAATTTAAATTATGCGAGGAAAATTAAAAATTGGCCAAAAGCAACACTATTAATTAGAATAAAAGGTTAAGTCATAATCTACATCAACAGGTTCATATTGTAGACGTTTTGTGTGGTATTTCTTGTGTTTTATAAGAAAAAATAGTTTTCGAAAGTCGTCTAGACCGAAGAATGAAATTAGTTGGTTCAAAGTATGATCAGATAATTTTCTAAAGACAGATGCATTAATAGTGACATCATATTTCACTTCAAATCTAGATTTTACATTCATTGATATCAAAGAAGTGAAACTGGCAAGGTAATTGTTTTAATACATAGTTTATAAACATACATTTTGTGTGTGTTTATTGCATAAATATGCTTTTAAGCAGAAGGTAATAAACATAACTTACAATCTTTTACAAATTTGGTTACCAACAGTTTTCATTTTATCAATTTATATGTAACATTATTTACATTCAGTCAGATGTCATTACAGATGTACTTTTGTAAGGTTATGTAGTTTTTCCTTAATGTAAAAAAACATGAAACAAAAGTCATATTAAATTTGTGCACCCTGGTTTACCTACACAGATATCTACTGCTCGTATGATTTATATTCAAAACAAAACTCATTTATGCCTAACTGAAATCATAACTGTTATCCAAATAAAGCATACATGCATTAAAATAATTTTTAGTATAATGTAAACGTGTTGGTTATACTTTATCCCTTCTTTTAATTTTACGTCATAGTTTTCATATTTTTACAATATGTATATATATATATATATATATATATATATATATATATATATACATATATATATATATATATATATATATATATATATATACATATATATATATATATATATATATATATATATATATATATGTAAATTACGTTTACGAAATTAAGGAAGCTTTCTTTATTGTAAATAGTTCCCAAGTTTATCTGCCGGATCCAAAAAAAAATTTGATGGAAGCTCAGTAATGCGTAATGTATTCGATTCATTTCTAGCTTTGTAGAATGTACGATAGAGCCTCACAGCCAATCTTTGCTTAAGTAAAATAGACAATTTTAAAAAATTCCATATAAAAATTTTCTCAAATTCCTTTTATCCTGAAATCAATGTTACCTAAATATATTGTGTATTTTGAAATGTAAATATTAATTTTACATCAACTTTACTAATGTGGCAAACGATATATCATGGAATGTTCATATACGCTAATAATAATAATATGCTTATACTTCTGTGCTGCGTTAGAACAGACAGATAAGATTTTTATGTACGGAAGTACAAATTTTTTCTTTTTTCTGAGAATATAAAAAAAGAAATAAATAATGTTTCAATACATAGGCGGTCCAGAATAAATTTCATTCTTTTTTTTGTTTTCCTTATTAAAATTTAAGAAGTTTTTATTCGTTATTTTTAACATTTTAACTTTGTTATGTGATTGTTAATTTAATTTAGTAATATTCAATTTTACTAACAAATAATTTATTTCAAGCTAAGTTGTTGTTACGTGAACAGAAAACTTTAAGTATATAATAAATCAGTCGCTAAATTTAAAGCTTTTATTTATTTTCCAGTTGCTACGTATTACTTGTTTTTAACAGCAACATATTTTAAAAGGACTTCAAAAAAGTCATATAATCTCAATTAAGTGCGTTTTTTAGCTCATATCTTCGACTTTTATCGACCAACTTGTATGATTTTTTGTCTAATAGGATATATCCTGAGTGTAGTCCTTTAAAAGTTTGTAGGATTTTGACTGTAGAAATAAAGGTACTCAAGGGTGTCACGAAAAAGCGCAGATTCAATGATTAATTTGAAAGGTATAGGTCAAATCAAAACCTAATGAAAATCTTTTATGCTTTAACACACCTATAGAAACAGAAATAAGTCCTTTGGCAAAATTAAGATACGTTTTATGTAGTAATAGGCACTCTTCAATTATGATGAGTATACTAATCGAGTTTGGACTCATTTAACTTGTCTTGATGTAATTATGAAACTACAAAGTAAATAGGTAGGTAAGTACATAAAGGTTTACATAAAGGCAAAAAACAAAAAGGGGAGTAGTTGTGAGGTACGTAAGTATGTGCTGGTGAGTATAAATTAGTTGGGATATTAAAAACCAGGTAGATGGTATGCCCACCTGCCAGCATAATGTCCAACCACGACCACTGTGCCAAGAATGTAACGACTGAAATGAAGAAAACATATACAGGCAGTCATATATATTTTTAAATTAATTCGTTTTTATTTAGAATAAGTATTAAACTTTTCTTTTACACAAACAAACAAACAAACAAAAATATTACATTAAAGCAAATCTTTATAAAATTCCATTTAAATTAGGGTAAACTACATTTTAAATCCCAAGTTTTAATATTTAGTCCTTGTTCGGCTTTAAAGATGTCAATTAATGGAGGATGGAGTTACTCTCATATAAATGGCAAAATAAGGAATAATTTTAGGAAATTACATTGTATGAAAAAAAAGACATGCAACTAAATACTTGAGCAACCATTTGACCGTATCTAATATACATTTTTATTTAAAAATATTGAGTTAAAAAGACAATAAAAATTAAAGAAAATAGTATATGAAACACAGGAGTATGTGTCATATCACGAGAATAAAATATTTTACTATCTATTTAGTAGTAATAAGACAATGCACAATATGATTTAACGGCAAAATGACATTATATTGTTTCAATTAACTTATTCAATTAGAATGAATAAAACAAGGTTTTATGAAAATATGACCGAATATTAATAAACCCTCTAAACTAAATCCTATCAAAAAGATATGTTAAAATATGTAAATTATGGGGCGTTATATAAAAGCTCGTGTCCATATTAAGAGAGTAAAGAATTAACAAAAAAAATCTTCAATATTAATTATTCAGGTTTCTCAGTTTACTTTTCATAAACACAATTTCTCGGAAATAAGGTTTCAGAAAGTAATGAGTATTATTGTTATCAAATAAATTTATTTATTGTACGAAATAAAACTCAATCCTTAAGCGAATACAGAGAACAACGTCTTGGCAAAATAATCACATAACCAAATTTTATGTCTGCAATTTGAACTAAAACAACTCAACTATGACAATAATGACAACTCGAGAATTAGGCTACCGATACTATTCGAGTAATATAAGAATTGAGACGTAGAAAAACCTTCTGAAAAGTTCTAATATGCATTTCTGCCACACAGTGACACACTAAATGTAACCGAAAACATTCTGGAGTCCAAACAAAATAATGTGTTAAAAAGAGATAGATAGCATCCCGCCACATTTTCGCCACTCCCTCCCACGAGTAAGCACTGTGACCAAATTCTCTTATTCTCAATGGATGACTAAAGGGTAACTGTTATAACTGCGAGTGGATGGCGGTGGGAGGTTGTAGGGAAAAGTTGACGTTTACAAACACAGAATTTACTTATTTACATATACATATATATATATATATATATATATATTTATATATATACATATATACATATATATATATATATATATATATATATATATATATATATATATATGTGTGTGTGTGTGTGTAAAGACTAACTGACAATAGAGGACTTAGTAGAAAAACCTAAAAAAACAATTTTTTAACTAAGTGAAATCTTAATTCTTTTAGTCAGAAATTTTTTTTTTTTATTTAGATGATTTTTGGATATATTTACAAACTAATCTATAAAGAACATATATTGAAATTCATTCGTTATTTAATTGTTTGATACAAATTTTTTTAATTTGGTAATATGGCATTTCGAAAAGCAGTCAATTGCTAACTTGACCGGTGAATATTCAGGTGATAATTTTTTTCTTTAATCCAATTAAATTAAAAGTTATTTGAAGAAAGTCAAACAATTTAAAAAAAAATAACTCATTCAGAGATACGGTTACCAATATATCATTTTTAATAATTCGGAGGAGGTATTATATATGTAAAAGTAATAAGGACTACAGAAATAATTTACGGTCTATTAAACTTTCATCAAACAACTGTATCATCAGCAAGTTATCACTTATATGGACTACCTAGTGCGATAAATACGTAATAATATTTAACATAACCAAGCAGGAGGAGGGGTAAATGTGTTGTCGTGCTTATTTCAATATCATATTTGTGGCCTTCAATTAAACTTTTTAAATTACACCCCACAAGACACCCAAAATTAAAAAAACAATTCTTGAGTACTTAATCTGCCTCACCACTTCCCAAATTTTCAAATTAATATTTTTACGAGTTAAGCATTGACGTAAGTGCAGAATAATGCGCTTTATTACAATGCCAAATTTTAATATTTATTTATATTAAATTGTTTTGTAAGACGGTTTTATGAAAAACGCCTGTGACAGGCAGACAAAACTTATACACTTTTCATCAGGCTTGAGATATTTAGAGGAAGAGAATAATAGAAATCACTAAAATTAATTGGTGAATATATTGAATATATTTGGCGTTAATTTTGTAGAAATTCATTATTCACAATTAAATGAAACTACGTGATGTAGTATTATTTCTACTATCTTTAATTTCTTTACCACGACCTAGGTTTCGTTGTATTACAACATCTTCAGGTGGGATATTAGCAAGAATCTTTGCTAATATCCCACCTGAAGATGTTGTAATACAACGAAACCTAGGTCGTGGTAAAGAAATTAAAGATAGTAGAAATAATACTACATCACGTAGTTTCATTTAATTGGTGAATATAATAAAACAGTAAAGATAGTCAAAATTGGAATAAATGATTTCGTGGTACTATGAATATAAAGACGGGATCTATTGTTTCTGAAATTATTTCCATCATCTTTTTTTGTTTGTTTACTATCAAAAATTATTTAGTAAATTTGATTGATTTTTTTATGTTATTGTACAAAGTAAAGACTTAGAACCCCAAATTTAAATACTTGAAGGGAATGCGCATAATCTTAATAAAACATCGACCAGTTGATAAACAATTAGTGTTAATCCGAAAAAAAATGTATTAAGTAAACGCTAAGAAGAAATTCGTCTTCTTTATATTTTATTGTTTTTTGTTTATTTTATTATAAATAATTATGAAAATACTGTTAACAAGCTACTGGTACAATAATATCTTAATACTGCTTCAAGTTGGAGCCAATAGATGACTATAGAAGCCTACTAATCTAAAGTTAAATCGTGCTATCGAAATCAGTTTGAATACTTATCATCTACGCTAATAAAGTCGAGTGAAAAACTACTCCTTGAATATAATAAAATCATATTACAGACATGCTAACAGTATAATGTGATTTATCTATATTATTTTAGAAATATTTGCAGATATTAATCAAATTCAATAATAATTTTGCGTTAACAAACAAACGTAGTAGGTAATATGCCAATTACCCAAACATCCGTTATTCCAAAATTTAATTTTGTCCAGATAACTAATTACTAATAAAGAAAGGTAAGATGACAACTAAGAAATAAAATAAAATAAAATACGTTTTTAAATTTTTAACTCGAATATTGGCAGATGCTGAATTAAATTTGGGAATAAATGCAATTACATATAATTCCTTTAAATATCATAATTTTATTGATTGTGCAGAAAAATATATTATTAGCAATTATGCTTCTTATAAAATTTGACTATTATTAAAAATATTTATGGATATAAAATTTCTTGGTTACTTTTTTAAATTGTTCTTTGTCATTTCTAACTACTTTTGATACAAAAATTTCATTACGGTGTTGTGAATATTTCAATTAAAAAAATTAATACTAGCTATGACATAAAAAAAAATTATATGTGATCTAGTTGTTATGAGAAGGCAGATATAATAATATATAGCCCTGATTGCAATAACAATCCACAATTGATATTTCCGTCTCTAAAGTGTATAAATTAAGAAATAACCAACACGTAGGTAAATTTTATTCTTCTATTTTAATAATGCATTAACTTCCATGAAAATAATAAGGTTTACGCACTTTTGGCTTAGTTCAAATAAACTTAGACATATATTGGACTCTAATTCTTTTACAAAGTAAACATCATTCAGTAATAGCCAAATAATGCTTCAATTTAATTGTTTAAAGAAAAGCGTAAACCGACAAAGTTCCGGCGCTAAAAGTTGAGTTGGAAGGATAATCGTCATTTTCATTACGCGAACATAAATATGCAGAGGGCGGCTCGAATCGCGCTCCATCCAATTTATTAGCGGTAGGGAAATTGAAAAATTGAGTTCCCGTGTCGCCTATTCAGCGTTTTAGTAAATATAAGATATCGAAGAGGCAAATTTATGCCGGCAGAAGAAAAAAAAATATTTTCCTGTCGTATTCGGTTTAATTAGGATATATTTTAAAAAGATTTTTCATTGTCGTAAACTTGCAAAATTTTTAATATCATTTTCGAATAAAAATTTTATCAATTATGTAATATACGTTTGGTAGAAATTAAGAAATTAACCTATAAGTTAATTTCTTAAGAAATTAACCTATAAGTTAGCAACACATTTTTCCCATTTTTATAATTATGAAAACTTTTCACAAATTTTTTTTTGCAAAACCTGTACTGGAAAAATTTTAATAATAAATATCATGTACGGCCGAGATTTTATTTGCAGGCTAATAAATATTTTACTGGTATTTACTATTATTGTGAAGATTTACTGGATTTTACTTTGGTATTTAGTTGAAAAAGGCTGCTATTTTACTAATGCAGACATTAGTCCTTGATCTAATTAGATCATATTAACTCTTAAATTATTTTGTAACCATAATTTCGTCTAAATAGACATTTAAATACTGGGTTTTGTATGGTTATACTTTTAAATTCATACAGATATAAAAATGTCCACGATTTCTTAACGAATTCTTATCTACGATTACATCTCTCACACAATAAGACAACTCAAATTACTTGTATATTTGAAGGAAGATTATTAACTATTTGATTATTTTTGTAATTTTAAGTTTATGATTTCTTTTATTTTGAGTCATTAACCATTACCTATTTAAAAAAAACATACACTTACAAACTAAAGACATCTTTGAACTACATAAAGCTTATTTAAAAAAAAGAAAGTTCGGTTTAAACATTGTGTATAAATGATATCATTTTATGGATAAAAATGTAATTTAGACTAACATTATAATCGGTAATTTTAAATCGGTAATTCCTGTTTATCAAATATGAGTGGTGTGAGCTGCCTTTAAATAAATATAAGTATATATAATAACATTTTACAAAGATGTTTGAGTTTTAATAAAATTGTAAAAATTATTTAAGGGAATATTTGTACCTGGACCCATATTCTTATATCCAATTAAAGTTTTAATAGGATTTTCTGAAACCAAATTAACGTAGTAACACTTCGGTATAAAGTTAATATTTTATCACTTAATCTTTATTTCTTTTTGATAAAAATCAACATTTAATTGTGAACTTATGTCTAAAAACCACTGATTAATTATTTTATTAGAATATATAATCTACCAAAAATAGATATCGGACCTTTAGACATTTAAATTGAATGTCAACTACTTTTTAAACTTAATATAAGGTAACACTTTTTTATAATAATTAACCGATTATTTTGCATATTTTTACGTAAATATTTTAGATAAAGCTTTCGCTTACTAAACTAAATACTTCACAAATTCGGTCGCAAATTAACTGTAAATTCCAATAAATTTTGTGATACAAGTACACATAATTGTGACTATTAAATAGATATTCATTGCCGTAATATCGAAGCTTTCAAAATGTAGCAATAAATAATGGGGTATCATATTTATTTACTTTAAATTGCAGAAAATATTTCGATAAAAGTACACATAATTGTGACAGTTAGATGGATATTCATTGCCGTAGCGTCGAAGCTTTTACTATGTAGCAATAAATAAAGAAATGTTATATTTATTATTATTGGACTCTCATCGCAAGATTATATTGATTTATACGTTCATTGTTATTTTTTCATGTATTTAATTGTTATGTAAATTATGTTTATATCAATTACACACCCTGCTTCCTATCTATCAATTTAAATGAAATTTGTCTGCTGAAAATATCAAAGATAATGTTTTAAAACGTAGCTGAAAAGAGCTTTTAATAATGAACCGATTTTTCACAACGGTTTGAATATTGATTAGTGAAATAATGAGACTTAAATCATGGTAAGCTTTTTACTAATATTGGCGCAGTATAAGATTAAATACAAAAAAGAAATAAGAAAATTTCTACTCATATTTTTCTTAAAAAATTTAACAGTTTATATAGCAGGCCGATTGGAACACAAGTACCGTTTGCCGGCGTCACGAATTTTCAAAGACGTACAGTTATAATCATATGTTAAGCATCCTATGGAGAGACAATTGTCCCGTATTTCCATAATTCGAATTGTAAAAAACTACCAACGTGCGGAGCTACTCGGCAGTGCCCATCTTTCAGTGAGAAGCGGAAGCGGACAAAGACAGCAGGTAAATGCCGTCATAGTACTCGTGCAAACCTTTCTGGAACAAAAATAATCTTTATAAACAAGGATATGTACTAATTGTAATTTACAATCGTCTTTAAATGTAAATAATAATTGTCATTTATAATATACCAATCAAATATTATTTAATTTTTTTTCTATTAGTCCAAAGATGTACAATTAAACAATCATTTTAAGTGGGTACTGCAAGATTTGTGTGCATGTTTCTATAAAACTATAAAATGTGCATTATATTAAACAGAAAATTAAAATGAAAAAAACGAAATAGTTATGCACCTTAATGCATTGTTTTCCACACATAATATATAACTCCCAAGTTTTCTACAGCTATTGAAATCGTTGACGAAAGTCAACCAAAATCATTTTAATTAACATTTCTAATGAAATATTACTAGCGAAATGTCTAATGAAATTTTAAAATGAATACTATAATGTTTTTGGAAACGTTAGCTAAAAAATATTCTAGTCTTCTTGTTACATTGGAATAATGAGAGTGGGTTTCGACAGGCAGACATTCCGGAAACAATTTGTATGCTACTTCGATAATTGAACATTTCATTGCTTTCAGTAAAAAACTACCATGGTACGTTAAAACACCATGTAACTTTAAGTTGTTTCTTTTCTAGCCACTAAAGATTATTGTAAAATACTTCATCCATAAGTCTTTCCAGTATGAATGTATGCAAAAACGAGAAAAATGAAGTTAATAAAATTATTTTTCAAAGTAAAATTTCACATGAAATTTCAATTAAAATTTCACAAAAAACAAACTTTGCACGTACTTAAGAACAGAAGAGCAGAAGAACTTTGTCAATCAAAATGATGTGTGAATGTAGCAAATTAATACGAGAACTAAAAAGAAATAATACCTAATCAATTATATAATATGTCTACTCATACAATAATACTAAATCAATTTATAAAATTTATGGAATTACCTACAAAATAAACGATGTAATAATAAAAATGCATTTCTCCAAGGTCAACAGGAAAAATGGGGGGTAAGTTATCGATATAAAGAAAAGTCAATTAACAAAAACGTCATTAAATGAAAAAAAAACAATTCGACCAATTTTTTTGGATTTGGGCGTATATTACGGAAAATTAATTGTCGTTAACAAAATTCAAGTTACAAAATACTGCAGATTATTTCCAACAAATATTTTCCAGAGAAATTGAAAAAAAATTCTTGACATGTAATTATCTAACACTTGCGTAATATCATTTCGTTTTATTTTAGAAACAGGTGTTATACAGTAAAAAAGCTTATCGCAATTATGTTAATAGAGAAATTAGTGTTATGTGTGCATATTTTTCTTAAAATTATTAGCTATGCTTTTAAATAGACATTTATGTATAAAATAACGACGAATTTTCCATTTCCCCAACGCTTTAGTTTCGTCCATAATCGTTTGGATTTAAAAGTGTTTACTACTACTTTCTATTTTCGTTAGACTGATTCCTGTTGCATACCTTCCCTTTTTTAATAATATTCTCTGAACATGCTGTGTTTTCCAGTTATGTGACCACTATTATTCGTAATGGTATCTCTGTATGACAATATGAAACTTAGATGGATATATATTTTTCTCTCCATTAATTTCAGTTTTCATGTTTAATGATTCAAACTGAATAATATTCTTAATTTTTTTAATTTATTACATAATTTTTTTGGGAAAAATAATGTAAAAAAAACAATTTTCTTACCCTCGTAGTTATATTGAACGCTCTCAAATTTTGTTAATGGCGTTAACTTCCTCGCTTTGCATGTCAAACGGTAATATTCCCTGTTTTCTTATTACAACGTGAACGATTAATTAAGTTGAACGATTTACAATTTAGGTTCACAAAATTCATTCCCAAGGCCTAGTTTTGATTTATATAAAAGACGATCCAAGGAAATTTTAAAATTACAAAATTTTAATTCGTACAAGACTTATGGCTCACAAATTGAAGATTTATATATATATATATATATATATATATATATATATATATATATATATATATATAAATATATATACATATATGTATATATATATATATACATATATATATATATATATATATATAAATATATATATATATATATATATTAAGCGGAACTTTATTCGCAGTTAACTTTTTTGAAAAATGCTTTCTTGCTTTTTTCTGCTGTAAAGCAATCACTTTTTCCACGTAACCTTATTCTTCGTTTCGCGTTTCGTGTTCAAAATATATAATAAATATATGACATCTTTTTAAATTATATTAACCAATTTGATTTGCTTTTATTTGATCTAAACTTGACTTTATTTTATTGATATCCAGTCAAGTGATTGTTTATTTTTGTACAATTTTCATACTGAACCATGTTACGTGTCTTAATAAAGCCATCGTAAGTTAGTGATGGGATATTCACATATCAATAACCTGGTAGTCCACGGTGCCCATATTCTATCTATTGGAATGATTACCGATATTAGATGAGACGTCAGTACTATAGCAGGTCAATATTAAGTTTCGTTCTTCAAAATGGATCGTGAATTGAAATGGTTGAATTTAATGAGATAAAATTCTAAATTATTTTAGGCAAATGGTAATTTAATTAGAATCTTTTATATTTTGTTAGATCTACGTATTTTAAATTTGCATAACTTCAATTACCTTTCAGCGGATTGCGTACAAAATATGATTTAAAAACTTGAGCAAGTCTAATAATATTTATTGGAGTATAAGTAACATGATCAGTCATTGCAATTATGGTAATAAACTTGACAGACGGTTTGCTTGTGATTTGATATCGTGAGATAAATTAACCGACTAATTTTCAGCGAAAAATACTAATTTTTTATGAGCCCTTATTGTTTACGAAAAAAATGGATGTGGTTTTCCAAGAATTTCTTTTAGTATCATTTTTATAAGGAAAGTATTTGCATGAAGATAAAGGGGGAAAAATTATCTAATTCAGAATGTTTAATACTATGATGGAATAAAACATATTTTTTTCTCTGTATATATATATGCTTTCCTGGTAAAGGGATAATGGAAAAAGATTTAATTGGGAAATTTCTCAAATAAATATAATTTATTCAAAAATATTTAAGAACGATATTAAAAAAGATAATTAATAATAATTTATATCAGTATATACATCGAAATAAGAGTTTATGTACGGAATTTTAGAATTACAGAATTTTATACAATAAACGCTTGGTGATGGTTCTGAAAATCAAATTCTGGTTTAGAATCATTCGATTACTTCACTATAGCCACCAGATTATGTATTTATTTGAATCTAATAATATATTCTTTTATATATTTGAAAATTTTTTATTCTTGTATTTCTCTAATCTGTAATATATTATATTTGTTATGAATTCCGTCGGTATAAATATGGTGTCTAACATGTGTCTACAAGACAAATGTTATTCTGACACAAAGTAATTAGAAATGTGAAAAAATTGTTAATAGCATATTTCTTCGACACGTTAGTAATGTAAATGGTGTTTTTTTTCCTATATCACAGATTTAATTTTCGCATAAAAATCCGTGCCGCCGTTTAATCAATGTTGCGATTAAATCTTTAGACATATTTCAGTATTATATTTCATGTATTTTAAATAATTTATTGTAACAATTTCTGACTGGTAATAAATTAAAATAAATTACTAATTAGGAAAGTTACAAATAGTGTTACATGAAATTTATTTTTAATCGTTGTATGTAAATTTTTTTTTTCTACAATTTTTTTTTATGAAACAAAGGATCATTTCTCTTAGGGTTTTTTATAAAATATGTGATTATGTCGTCAACTGTTCACTTAACAATATAGAAGTATAATATTAAAGTGGTTGGCCGTATTTCCTAAGGCAGCTTGGCCTCAGTGAAAACGTGTATTATTTTATATGCCAGAATATCAAGCATACCATATATAACCTACAAGCATAGATTATATTTGTGTCTTTGATATTTTATTTCAGTTAACAAAAAATATTTTAAGTAGAGATTTTCTTTTGAAATAATTTTTTGAGTACAGTAAAAACTGTAGAAATATAAAGGTACTTACTTGCAAATGATAAATAGTATTAACTTTGCAATGAAGTTTTTGGTGAAGTATATAATGATAATAATTATTATTTATAATTATTATATTAAAAAAAATATTTTTTCTAACTGTCTTAAAAGGACCACTTTAAAAATAAACCAATTCAAAAATAAATATACAGATAATAAGAATGACCGTAGTCGGTTAATAGGAAATTTTGCGCAGAAAATTTCCGTACCGTTTAGAATTTTGCTTTTGAAAATTGTCAGTAATTGATGATATTTGCTTGAAAGATACTTGTTATAATTCCTTAATATCTCATTTCAAAAAAGTATTGGGTAATATGAATAGCGAAGGCGATGTGATTTAGTTCTGTTTAAAATATTATATTTTTATATATCACTTTAAACTACCTTTTGTCATTATTGACCACATGTCTCAAGGAATATTTTGTTTTTAATACCTGAATCTATCAATTCAAACCACAATTATTAGTTTTGTTCATCTATACATTCTACATCTATGCATTTTTCCATTAATAGGTCGTAGCATTTGCATTGAGAACACAGGAAGCATAAAAAATTGTTTTATGCATCTGAAATATTTTACTTGTAATATAATTAATAGACCCCCTTTTCAATAAATTCATATTAGTTAATACAACTTTATACAGTATATAATATTATATATAAAAATGCTGCGATAAGGAGTTCTGTTTGGCTTAAGGCATCCAAAGATTTTAGGGTCTTTAAACTATGCGAAAATTGTGGGTTTATAAACGATAAATTTTGTAAACGGAGATGGCTTTTCCCGCGAAGAACGAAGATAATCGCGAATGAAGAAGCGTATATATAATTGTAAAACAGTGTTTTAGTCAAAAGCTTATTTAGCAAAATTACTCATTAGAATACATGTTGGGAAGAATATTTAAATATTTTAGTAATGGCGTGATTCCGATATCCCAAACGAAAATAACATGTTTTGTAAATCAATCGCTTAGGAAAGATACAGCGCTGTATTTCGTATATATATTACAATATAATATTAATTAATTTGCAGATATTTGCCGCAAAAATATGAATATTTAATAACTATAGTCCTTGAATATAAATCTGTCCTACTCCTAAGTCTGCACAAAAAGCGATATTAAGTTCGACGAGTTGTGTATTCTGTTAAATTAAATTTCATTTGCTTTTCACAAATGAATTTTGGAATCAATTGAATTATCCAGATCAAATTATTTATTAATGATAAAAAGAATGAAATTTATTTTTAAAGCCAAAATACAGATGCATATAGTATATAAAATATATATATTTTTTATTCTTATGTTAAATGTAAAATTGAGTCAAACGAATTACAAACAAGCACATTTGTTATGTTTGGTATATAATAAACAGTAAAATAAAATGACGGTAAACACTATAAATATTTAGTAAATATTACAAATTAAAAACTCAGAAATCTTCAATTCCAAAATAACGTAAATATTGAAGACCGTATAAATACTGACAATAAGTATACGAATGCGGAAGTCGAAAGACGAGAAAAATGTATTTAAAAACTTGCAGCATTACGAAAAAGGAAAGCTTTTAATAAACAAAATGAGAAAGTTAAGTGCCGTACTAATCGAGTGTATGAATGTCCGAAACGGGATTACAAAGACAACGAAGTGGACCCTGTCCTAGTTTCTTGCTTCTTACATTACCTACTCTAAATGTATCTCACTCGCGCAAGAAACTTTCTTATTATGTAATATATTTCGTTGGAAAATATGTTAAGAGTTGCTCAATAAAAAAGAAAATACTGTGTCTACATTAAATACCAGAAACAGAGGGAGAAACTTCTCTTTAAAAAATCTAAACTACTCATTACATATCTTCGCCTTTTATAACTTTGTTGCCCATTTCATTTGTAATTAATTTTAGTAGTATTATTTAGTAGTATACAACGCATTATTTTATTTCTACCAAATATGTCTGTAACTCAATTTACACTAGTAAATATGAAATTAATTATATAAAAACAAATGACAATAACATGCGGTTAGAAAAATAAATAAATTGATTCGCTTCTAATTTAATGTCTTAAATTAAATTTGCTTTTTAGGTTTATATGATCTAGATATCTTTGTTCATTAAAATCGAGGGATAAACAGATATGATTTGTCTTATAAGATCCTGCCTGAGGTAGGAACTTAAAATTTGGGATAGTAGTCAGGCAAATATACTCAGATATATCATAATACTATCTAACACATAAAATATTTATATGGAAATTTTTCATATACACGGTGTCCGGGAATAAGCATCGAATAAAGAAAAACGTCATTATTTTTGTGAAAAATAGTGATTGTGATTAAAATAAAATTTAAAAGACGATTTTTTCAGGAAATTTAAAATAATATTCATAAATATTTGTCATCTTTTTCGTAAACACGATACTTGCCCAAATTATCCAGCGCCCTTTTTATTCCATTCAAAATATATTCCTTTATAGTCAACGAATAGCGTCTTTTTTTGACGTACATCTCCTCCCGGATACCATGTATAATGCGATTTGAAAGGGTAATTTACATGAGTTCCAATTTCGTTTTTTATTTTTTAAGTACTGATTGACATTGAATGATGACACAGATATATAAAATAATATGCCAAAAATATGTCTTCCTCCTTCTTATTTTTAAAGCTACTAAACCTAAAATTATGAAAAAAGTGCATTTAGAAATTAAGGGAAAATTTATAGTAAAAATACAACGTTCTTTCATACATAACAACGACGACAACCTTCGAATATCTGCTACTTTGAAAATATTTCGAAATGATTTTCGAGATTTCATAGTGAAGGCAGCTCAGATTACTTTCTATATTTTCTGCAAAATAGAATAAAAACAGTTTTAATATCAACAGAATATCCGCGTTATATAACACTTTATGAGGAAGTAAGCAAAATGAACAAGCCTGGCTGTCGCTCCATCTGCCAGTTGCCTCATTTTATTTTATTGAATATTATTTTAGTCAAGGAAAGGAAAAGATATATTAGTGTCTATGTAAATTTACGTACTTAATCCGACAGCTACTTATAAGTAAACTCATTGAAATAAAAAATTGTTTTAATTAATTCAAGGCACGTAAAATGTATAACTCAATCTGACAAATCATTCGAAATTGGTAAGTAGAGGAGTTAAGTTAAACAGTTTTTTTGTTTTCTTTATATTCTGCCGTATGCTCATTTTCATTAAAATTTTCTTTTGACCGCGTCTGACCCTTTTCAATTTTATATTCACTGCTGTTGGTAACATATGCTCGTATTTGTGCGATATAATATATTTGTGCACACACATAAATTTAAGTAGGAATATCAGAAATTGAACCGACTGGGTTTCATTTTTGAATCTTGCACTTTATTTAATATTTTCAAAAACAACGACATTTTCAGGTGGACTATTAGCAAAGATTTTCTATATCTTTGCTAATAGCCCACCTAAAGATATTGTAATACAACGAAACCTAGGTCGTGGTACAGAACTTAAAGAAATTAGAAATAATACTACATCACGTAGTTTCATTTATTTGTGAATATTAAATTTCTACAAGATTAACGCCAAATATGTTCAATAAGCCATATATCAAGTTGAAACAAATATCTGAACCTATATTTTTAACTGTTATTTTTTTACTATCGATTCAATTTAAAGAAATATTGCAAATTAAAAAAAAAGTAGTATCATGAACAATTTAAATATCACATACAGTAATAGTGTAAAGGAAAATCGGCGTTTTCTTTACTTTTAATTATAGGACAGGAACAAAAATATACATCTCTGTAAATGAGTATGCTGGAAGATGTTTCCATAACTTGAATACTTGAAATACTGGGATTGTAAAAATGTTACCATGTTCAGTAAAATTTATGTCAGCCGATATAATAATCTCGATCATTTACAAAGTCTCTTAGATTAATCAATTGAGACAGTATTTTGATAAAATCTTGGTGATAGTAATTTATATTTTTTAATCCTATGACCACATATCTGAAAATAAACTTTGGCCGATTCCCACAAAGAATACCATTTTTCCCCTTTTTTGTAAATTACGTATGTATTTTAGAATCTCGTTTAGATAGTAAAAATCAAAAGTATCATTTTTTTTTGAATGTCATATATATAAAAAATATATCGTTAGACTGAAATTCAATTAAGAGAGCAAGTTATAAGTACTCTATTTCTAGTATTAAAATATGATATGAAATAAATCTAGATTTTGGCAATGAATTATTATTGCTATTGTACTACAATTATTTCCTGAAAACTTTTACAAAAAGCTTATTCCGTCCCACCACTATATCTCTGAAATTGCTAAAGCCAAAATAAAAAACACAGTATTATAAGAAGTTATCTATAAATTTGCTGGAAAACTATAGCAAGGAATAAATATCTAAACACCATAGTTTAGAGAAATTTGCAACAATTCTGCCTGTGGACGATATACTAGTAATGGACGATATACAAACATGCAAAAATATAACATAACCTTAAATAAACATATGTGAAACAAATATCATGTTTAAAACCCTCGTATATAGGTCCTGCTCTTATTTAAGTGGTTTTAAGTTTTTCGACATTGGAATTTATTTTAATAGCCATTATTTCATTCAATTATTGGTTGGCAATATATTATTTGTGATTTTAATTTTAGTAACATACTAATTTTGGTTCTCGAATACATTTGAAAGTTGGTGAATTGAGTTGCAATTTAACAAACTAATATTGCAATCCGATCTACAAATGTATTTTCTCGTTATAATGTGGATTTAAATTGTTCCCTTTAAGTCTAATCTTTATTAAGTATAAAAGGTTTGTCATCGGTGTAATTAGGTGAGTATTCTTGGTTTTATTTATGAATTCCAGGCATCTTTGTGGTATCATAAATTATACGGCAAATGAAGGGGCTAAAATAATACCAGAGATACTTTATGCTGGTATTTCTATACAGTTTTGTCACGAAAATATGGTCCATTAGCAAAATGAATTTAATATTCTATTATCATTTATGTTCGGTATTTCATATTAGCAGCGTAAAAATATTTTATGTAATGTTCTGTTTATTTATTCTTCTTTGCGTAAATATTCTTTACACGTAATTAATGAAAGATAATGATTTTACTTACAGACTGTCGTGAAATATGATATTTAGACAAGTATTATAAATGGAAAGAATCTGTACGTATACGTATATATTTTCATCCTGGGAAACTTCTTGACTTCATATATATATATATATATATATATATATATATATATATATATATATATATATATATATATATATATATATCGGAGTAAAACCTTAAGATTCTGAACCTCTTTTTGCTTAAAAACCCATTAAAAAATTTTTTTTATTTTTTGCATACTTCACAAAATTTGAAATCGATAGTAGGTACTACTGATTTCTTGTCAATGAGCTAGTTTTAGTTTTCCTTGTCAAATAAATGAAACATTAGAATCCTTTGTGACCGATAAGTATTTTAGGCTTCCCGTAAACTTCTATTTTTGCAACTGAATAGTGAATGCAATTTACTTTAATGACAATTTTATTTATTTAATGTCTTATTGTATTTATTTAATGTGCCGATTTTATTCAAGTTCAGATAAAATATAAGAGAAGCCAATGGAAAATCCTGTTTGGTATGTTATTAGTGTATGGAGCTTTCGACGCGAAAATATTTTTTTTAACTGTGGCGCTAAAAATTCCTACCAAATAGCAAGTGGAAACAACGAATGTGGAAAACTTTTAGATGTAAGGCATGTTAAACCGGTTTGTTGCTAAATTTATTTATAACATGATACCATAGGAATAGGCTTGTAGTTTAAACTTAATATTCATCAACCAGACATTATTTCTGAATCATTGTATTTTTAATTAATTCCTTTTTATTTGCATAAATTTATAAAAAGGAATTTCAAACAATGCGGGGACATTTAAAATTGGCTAAAAGCAAGACCGTCATTTAGAACAAAACGATACTTCATAATCTACGTCAACAGGTTCGTGTTGTTGACGTTTTGTGTGGTATTTGTTGTGTTTCATAAGAAAAAATAATTTTGTGAAAGTATTGACAGATAATTTGCTAACAACAGATGCATTAATGGTGACATCATATTTCGCTTCAAATCTAGATTTTACGTCTGCTCATGTCAGAGGAGTGAAAGGTGCAAGGTAATTGTTTTATTACATGGTTTGTAATCATATATTATGTACATTTTTATGCATAAATATATTTCTAAGTAGAGAGCAATAAACATACTCTCTTGAGAACTTGACTGCAGGTGGTTTTTATTTCATGAAATTATATGCAATATTATTTACATTTAGTCATATTTAATTCCAGATGTATTTTGTCAAGGTTACGTAGTTTTTGCTTAACGTAAAAAAACAGACCCCAAGTCATATTAAATTTTTGTACACTGACTTACCTACACAGTTATCTACTGCTCGTGTGATTGATATTCAATAGAAAACTCATGTATGCTCAATTGAAATCATACTGGGTATACAAATAAAGCACATTTACATTAAAATAATCTTTAGTATAACGTAAAAAACGTGTTGGATAAACTTTGTCTCTTCTTTTCACTTTATGTATATCTAGGCACAATACAATATTATAAACTAGCTTTCAAACCTTTTCGATAGTTTAAATGGCGTCTATATTGGAATTATATTTAAAGTAACCAGAACACCTACGACAACAAACGCCGGGCATAGCTTTTGACGTCATCCAATTTGCGTGAAAATGGTAGGAATTAAAGAGGTTGAATTTATTGAATGTTTGAAACATTTTTTAAAAATTTTATTTAATTATTTTTAACAGCATTAATATTTTTTTATGCTATAACGATGCAAACAGTGAATAACAAAATATAAAAAAATTACATGCATGTAACTACCGATTCACTTTCTCTGTTGTAACTACCGATTCACTTGAGCTAGGTTAAATGTCAGTCATTAGATTTATATTAGTTATGTAAATATTTAGTGTGGAAAAATATTAGTTATGATTTTTAAAAGAGTTTAAATAAATTAATTAGACGTAGAAACATTAACTAAACCAAGGAAAACAAGAAGTTTGAAAAATTCAGAAGTGTTCAAATGTTATATACGTACACATATTTTAGGAACTTAAGGAAGGTTCTTTATTCAATTTTGTTTGCTGGATTAGAAAAAATTATATATGATGATAGAAACTCATCAATGTGTAACGAATTCGATACATTTCTAGCTTCGACGAATGTACGATAGATCCTCGGTCAATAGCCCACCCTTCCATAAGTAAAACAGAAAATAAAGAAACTTGTAAGCAATATTTTTCCTTTTGTCCTAAAATCTATGTTACCTATATCGACTAGACCAGTATGACAAACGATAAATCATAGAAGTAAATAAAAGCTAGGAATATGCATATACGTATATGCTCTCTTAGAACATACAGATATGATTTTTTTATTTCCGAAAGTACAAATCTTTTTCTTTTCTGAGGATATAAAAAACAAATAAATATGTGCTTCAACCAATTTTTAATGCGTACAACATCCAGAATAAACTTCATTCTCTCCTTTGTTTACCGCTATTGGTTATATAATTGTTAATTTACTTTAAATTTATTCAATTTCACTTACAAATAATATATATTAAGCTAACTCGTTGTTGTGTGAACAAAAATTTCAAGAAATACAATAAATCAATTATAATTTGCTTCTCCGTGACGATTAAATTCACATAGCTACAAACTGTCATCAGTTTACTTACTAAGATTTGATTGATTTTTTGATTACTACCCGTTACCAATTAATATTAACTATTTCACGAACTTTTAGGATTTATATTTTGTCTTTGATTTTTTAATAACATTATAGATAAATATAAATATACGAATAGTTAATAAATTTGTTAATCTCTTAGCTTTATACGCATGTATAATATTAAAAAATATTGTTGAATATGATTGAAAAAGTATTATCTAAACTCAAACTAAATTTTGTAAAGAAATATTATTTGTTTTATGTAAATTAGTTAAATTTATTAATTGGTCACGAAACTACATAAATAAAACTAATATAAAGCATAGAGAAATTTTTTAAGAAGCTAAAATTTTTGAAACCCTTAATAGCTACATATTTTTAAGGGATTTCAAAAAAGTGAAAGATTCACAAGTATGCGTTTGTTAGCTCATACCTTTGACCTTTATATACCAATTTGTACGATTTATTTATCTAGAAATATATTTCCTCAGAGTAGTAGACCCTTAAAAGTTTTATTGGATTTTGAGTGTTCCAAAATGAGTGTCTTCTAGAAAATCTTTTATTGAATATATTTGGCGTTAATTTTGTAGAGATTCAATATTCCCAATTAAATGAAACTACGTGATTTTTTTTGATCTATAAACGATTCATTATCTGTAACTACATCGCTCACACAATAAGACAACGCAAATTTTTGATATACAAGGTAAAAATAAATTGTCATCCATTACTTTTACATTCGAAGGAAGATTATAAATTGATTATATATATTTCATTTGTTTTTATTCATTTACCGAATTTTTGGAAAAAATATTTTTTCCACGCTCCCAAACTTTAGATATCTTTAAACTACATAAAGCATATTTACAAAAAAAAGAAAATTCGGTTTAATCATTGTGCATTTATAGTATCATTTGATGTATTCAATATATTTGACGTTAAGTTTGTAGAAATTAATTATTCACAATTAAATGAAATTACGTGATCTAGTATTATTTCTACTTTCTTTAAGTTCTTTATCACGATCTAGTTTTCGTTGTATTACAACATTTTCAGGTGGGCTATTAACTAACCTGAAGATAACGAGATATATATATATATATATATATATATATATATATATATATGCAAACAAATATATAAAACCAATATTCAAAAAGCAATGTCCATTTAACCTTTTCGAAAATGTCATTGATTAAAAAATTTAAGAAGAAAATCTAAAATTTTAAAACATTCAATTCTTTCAGAGATATGGCTATCAATATATAATTTTTAATAATTTTGAAAAAAATATTTCATATGTAAAAGTAATAAGGACTAAAGAAATCGATTAAGTTCTATTAAACTTTTCTTTAAACGACTCTATTACAAATAGTTGAACAATTAAATTGTTTTAAAGATTATGCTGTAAAATATTAATTGTAAAACAGTCATTGACTGACTAACCTTAGGTATTAGCAACTTTGCACACTCCGGTTTATTTATAAAGTATCGTTTTGAACAATTTATGCAAATAAAAATCCTCTAAAGAAATTTGGAGTTTATTTCAATATAAATTAAATAAACTGGAAATCAACTTAAAATCAGAAACAAGTCTGCCTATACGTGAAAGAAGAAGTCAACTTGAAATCTGAAGCATTTCAGCTTATATTTATTACTGTTTATTATTAAACTATATTATTGTTATACTTTCAGATAACCGTTAGCTATTTATCAATATAACTTGATTTTACAATATAGTAGGGACTATTTACTAAGTATCTAGTTTCTGTATCTATACAATACAACGCTTGTCTGAATTTCTTTAACTGATGATTGATTTCTTTGATATTTTTCCTTGCAACTTAACTTCTGCTGGGTATAATTTCATGAGTAGGTTGTAAATTCGTTAAAATACAAAATTAAGATTGAGGAAAGCTGGAGAAAAATATATAAATCACTCTAATCATATTGGTGTATACAAGCTAAATAGAGTTGCGAACTAGAGACCATTCTAAAATATGTAACTTTTACTGTCCATAACTCTCTGTGTAATTTTACGTATAGATGTGTAACTAATAAGAAAAAAGTAGGCAATTGTGGCTCCTGTTTTTAGTCATTAGATAGATAGTATACGCTATCTATATTGAGCGAGAAGCGAAATGTTTAGTAAATGAAGGCTGAGTTTTGAATATAAGCTCCATTTTGATTCCTGTCTTAAATCATTAATTAAATTTAAGACATAACAATATTAGTAATATGGTAAAGGTAAATTATCACTTAACATTAATAGTTATAATAATTTTTTTTTAAATTAAGCATATTAATAGTATATTGTCGTCAGTGCAATGTTATTTCAATTCTGGAGGACTTAAATTTTATAAATAATGCTGTATATAATCTCCAAAAATACGTGATCTAAACTCACGTATGCAGTTGCATATCTGAGTATAGATCATGTATTGAGGACGAAATAGGCGTTGTGATGGCGAAATAAGTATTTTCTCAGTATATACACATCATTTTAGGTGGTATAATTTTTTTATTGCTAATCTATTTGGAATTATATTCTTATTGTGAGTAAAAGCTATAAGGAATAATTTACATTATTATTATTATCATCACTCTTATTTCGCATTTTTATTTTTTATTATATTTTACAATATCTATAAGCGTAAAGTTTACTAAAAATGTACCTATATTTTAATACTCAACAAGTATATATATATATATATATATATATATATATATATATATATATATATATATATATATATACTTGTTGAGTATTAAAATATAGGTACAGATATATGACATAATGATTATTAGACGGTAGATATAATAATATAAAACCTTGATTATAATGACAGTCCCCAATCGCTCTTTTCGTCTCTTTAGTGTTTAAATGCAAAAATAACCAACACGTAGATACATTTTATTCCTCTATTTTAATAATACGTTAACTTTCAAAATATTAATAAAGTTTGCTCACTTTTACCTTAGTTCAAATAATACTTAGACATATATATTAGACTCTAATCCCTTTATAAAATGAACATCATCCAGTGATGGTCAAACAATGCTTAAATTTAATTATGCAAGAACAAAGCGTAAACTGATAAAGCTCTAGCGATAAAAGTTGAGTTGGAAGGATAATCATCATTCTCATTACGCGAACATAAATATGCAGAGGGCGGCTCGAATCGCTCCATCCAATTTATTAGCAGTAGCCAAATTGAAAAATTGAATACCCGTGTCGCAAATTCAGCGTTTTAATAGATAAAAGATTTCGGAGAGGCAAATTTATGTCGGCAGAAGAAAACATTTTATTTTTCGATCGTATTCAGTTTAATTAGGATATATTTTAAAAACATTTATCATTGCCGCAAACTCGCAAAGTTTCGAAAATCGTTTTCGAATAAACATTTTGTCAATTTGGTAATATATATTTTACAGAAAATTTATAAATTAACCTGTGACTTGGAAACACGTTTTTTGCATTTTTATAATTTTGAAATTTTTCACAAGAACTTTTTTTGCAAAAACTTTGAGTCGCCAGGTAACCTAAACTTTAATATGCATTAATATATTAGACTGGCGAGATTGAAATTGCGGGATAATAAAAATTTTACGGTGTTTGGTAGAAAAATATAATAAGGCTTCTATTTTTTATGCACACATCCTTGCCCTAATTAGATCCAATTAATTCTTGAATTATTTTATAACTCTAATTTCGTCGCGAGATATCTTAATAGCTATTGGATATTTATATACTGGATTTTGCATATTATACTCTTAAATCCATACAGATATACATATGTTCAAATCTATAAACGATTCTTTATCTATAACTACATCGCTCACACAATAACACAACGCAATTTTTTGATATGCAGGGTTACAATAAAATTTTAACCATACATTTTACATTCAAAAGAAGATTATTAATTTATTATCTAGCTTTTTTATTGTTTCTGTAATTTTGAGGTTATGATTTCTTTTATTTTTATTCATTTACTTCCAAATTTCAGACATCTTTGAACTACATAAAGCATATTTAGAAAAAGAAAAAATTCGGTTTAATCATTGTGCATTTATAATATAATTTTGTGAATAAAAATATTTTCTGGACTAACATTATAAAATGTAAAATTTTCTATTTATCAAATACGAGTGGTTTGAAGTGCCTTTAAATAAATTCAGATGTATGTAATAATACTGCACAAAGCTGTTTGAGAACAAAAAAACTTTAAAAATTATTCAAGAAAATATATGTACCTGTACGCAAATTCTTATGTACAATTAAAGGTTTATTAAAATTTTTCTGAAAAACCTCCGTCTGTACAAAGTAAATATTTTATCAGTTATTCTTTTCTATTTTAATTAATAACCAACATTAATTTGTGAACTGATATTCTAATAACCACCCATTCATTAAATAAATAATTTACCCAAAATGAATATCAGATGAATTTCAGTCGATTTAAGTTACAGTAATACTTTTTTTAACCTAAATATTAGGTAACATTTTTTCATATTAATTAAACACTTTTTCATATTAATTAACCGATTACTTTGTACATTTTGACTCGAACGTTTTAGATTAAGCTTTCGCTTACTAAAATAAAAACCCTACAAATTCATTCGCAAAATATCTTTAAATTCCAACAAATATTGCGATACAAGTACACATAATTGTGACTATTAGATGGACATTCATTGCCCTAGCGTCGAAGCTTTTACGATGTGGCAATAAATAATTAAATGTCATATTTATTGTTATTGAACTCTCTTTATAAGCTCATATTAATTTATAGGTTCATTATTATTTTTTTTCATTCGTTTTATTTTTATTTATATCAAATACATATTCTGTTTCCTTTATATCTATTTAAATAGAATTTATTTCTTGGAACTTTTGTAAGGACGCGTGTGTTTTCATCGGATTGAAAATCTGTTTGCTCTAAGTGTATATGTCAATATGTAACTTCAAATATAATGTCCTTATTTATATTTACTTATATTAACAGGTTATTACTATTGTGTCCAAAAGTGACAATTTAAACTCATGACATTAAAAAATAAGTTTATTTATTGAGAAAAGAATTATCTTTGTATAATAACTTCGTATTTTTTTTAGCAATTGTGCATTTGCATTTGAATGGATTTAAGGTGGAAAAATTTTGAATTAAATTCATTTTCATTATTTCCTTCGTGATCTTCGTCAACAAGAATGTTGCGATATAGTTCTAGTAAACCAGCAGTATAACCAATTTAATAAATCCGAGGTCGGCCATAATATCTGAAGATGATACTCGGGAAGTGTTATGATAGAAGTGCTAGGTTCTATGTTAAAAGTAGACAAAATACTTCTAAAAATGTTTTATCGGTATTTCAGGAATTATTCTTGTAACGACAGAAAAAAAATACATCTAAATCTTATCTTTCGAAGTGAAATAATACAGCAGGAAACTTTGTACTTCATTTACATCTGACAATTTAAGTGAAGCTTAAAACACCATCAGTGTTTTCGCCATATGTCGTAAAATTCAAGAAAATCAGCCAATTGCTACAAATTACCTTGTAATTAGTGTTTAAGTCATATACTACAAAGAGGGTGTATATTCCCGA
Source organism: Druceiella hillmani (assembly GCA_039881145.1). NCBI lineage: Eukaryota > Metazoa > Arthropoda > Insecta > Lepidoptera > Hepialidae > Druceiella > Druceiella hillmani. The sequence continues at coordinate 5,903,558 of JAYKKI010000001.1, forward strand.
AATTTTGGCATCAAAGGTAGTGAGAGGGTGAAACATGGGAAAAAGATTCTACAATTTTTCTTTTGAAAATCGTATAATTTCGTTAATAATTCTTCAAAAAACAATAGAATATTTATAGCAGACTAATTTTTGTTTACTTCACTTTTTCAAAAAATGTTCACCTAATGGAACTATTGTTCATCAATATATTTTAGTCTAATACGCGAAATTAACAAATGCATTTCACACCTATCATGAAATTGCTCAACCAATTGCTAGTCACGAATAATTATCGTCACACTTTGGAAATATTTTCTGTGTAAAAAATTAAAAACAAAGTTTGCGAATATGAAATTAACAAATGCATTTCACATCGCGAAATTAACAAATGCATTTCACATCTATCATGAAATTGCTCAACCAATTGCTAGTCACGAATAATTATCGTCACACTTTGGAATTATTTTCTTTGTAAAAAATTAAAAACAAAATTTGCGAATATGAAATTAACAAATGCATTTCACAACGCGAAATTAACAAATGCATTTCACATCTATCATGAAATTGCTCAACCAATTGCTAATCACGAGTAATTATCGTCACACTTTGGAATTATTTTCTTTGTAAAAAATTAAATACAAAGTTTGCGAATATGAAAACAATAGTTATAGTTGCATAGAAGTACGAACGGTAATACTGTAAAACTGTAAGTACCACTTTGGAAACAGGCGAGGTTGTTACGCCTGAAGAAAAATTGATGCATGATTTTATTTGAAGGACCAGAGAATGAAAATTTTACCGATTATAGCTAAAGTCTGTAAAAGATTTCAGAACACTAATAAATTTTTATTTGTTTTGACGACTAAAAAAATTGTAATATTATTTTTGGTATTATTTTAGTTCGACAATTTAAACATTTTTAGTATTACCCTTGTAGAAATATAACATAAACGAGCTCACAGACATAAACGAGCTACGTGACTATTTGTTCGATTACGTTAGAAGTATTTTAGAGTTCTTTAGTTGATTGGAGAAAACCTAACGCTTATCATTTTTCCATATCCTTCCGTTAAAGTATCATTAAGCATCGGAAAAATTTGAGTTTAGACTAATTTCGATAAAATTTATTTATTAGGTAATTTTCGAAGCTGGAGACGAAATTCCTTTTTTCTCCCAAAATGAGATCTTTTGTATTGCAATAGAAAGGTTTCTGGTAATGGTATGACATCGAAAGAATTTTGGTGTGTACCTTTTTTTCCTCAAATTAAAATTTTTCATCACATTTATCAAAAAGAGCATAATTTCATTAATTTAGTTATTTAATGGAAATTTCAGCCAATTTGCAAATCGAAAGCAAGTATAGTCACCTGCTTTCGAAGGAACCTGTTAACTAAAGGTTTAAGTTGTCGTCAGTGTTTTCCACTATTAGTTTTCTCTCAGGTATAGAATATAATGAACGGTTTAAATAGGATATAGCGGATAACGGATCGAAATATAATCATTTAAATTGCCTCATTGTTAATTATTGTCTAGGGGAAAATTCATTGTTAATTTATAGTCCAGGGGAAAATGTCATAATTCTCGAGAAGGGAATCTTTTTTTTTGTAAGAATTGCGGAAGAATTTTAACAAGAGTATACTCTGAAGTAATCTCTTAATTAACAGACAATAAATCATATTATAATTTAATAAAAAATCATTACTTACATCTGTGTAAATAATTGGAAATGGCGAATATAGGAAAAGTCAGAGAATGTTCAATTTATCTTTTATTGAAAAAGTTTAAAATTGTAATTAACATTTACATAACATAATAATAATGTTAAATGTCAACTATTGTAAAGTATTTGTATCGACTTATCAACAAATAATATAGAAATATTGTCAAAAAATTTTAAGGAAAAAATTTGGAAATAAAAATTTTATTTTCACATGTTATTTTGTAGTTTAAATAAAGTCAATGTTAAGTGCCAATCAGAACTTCCACTTTTTTGGGAATTCGTTAATATAGCAATGAAAAATATTGAGCGACGGACAAATATTTTGCATTTAATTTATCCAAAAATCCGTCTTTGTATTATAATTTTGTTTTGCAAAGAAACTTGTAAGAAATAAAGTATCAGCGTAATCTCATTGACTTCCAATAATGTTTATTGAGTTTTTCTTTAAAAATAAAATATTACATAAATAAAATGGGATTTTAGTTTATTGAGTTTATTTTATTGCACGACGTTATTTTCATATCTTGTTTAGACGAAGTACTTATAAAAAAATAAATATTAAATAATTTGCTACATTGTGTTTGTTTAGTGTATTACAATACAGAACTAAACCTATCATTTCTTGAAATATTTGACGAAAAGACATCATATTTAATGCAAATACGGTATGAAGTGACTTGGGATTTGATGTCTGAGGAGCATGACTCCTAAAGATAAATTGAAATCACTTCCAAATTCATAAGGATGTTAACATTAATAAGTGATTAATTCGAAATTTCTTTACCTCGATATATACACAGCATATATCGAATAGTAATGACGAATGTTTCGGATCTATTCGGTATTCGGACACGTTTTTAATATTCGACCTGAGCTATTTACCTCAGGTAAAGGTTTATTTGAAAGGTAAAGATTTATTTGAAATTTAAACTTAAGATTTATTTGAAAATTTAAATGGTTTAATCTATATAGGCGCTTTTATAAATTCTTAAAATTTTTCTCTTCAGATAATTTGTATTTTTTTTTAACTATTGAATATATTTGTTGTTAACTTTGTAGAAATTTATTATTCACAATTAAATGAAACTGTGTGATGTAGTATTATTTCTACTTTCTTTAAGTTCTATACCACGACCTAGTAGTTTCAACAAGATCATTGGAAGATTTTGTAATATGACGAAACCTAGGTCGTGGTAAAGAACTTAAAGAAAGTAGAAATAATACCACATAACGTAGTTTCCTTTGTTCGTGAATTTCTTTTAAACTTGATTAAGTTTCATTTAAAATTTTATTGAAAATATGGAAGCGGTACGTTATATTGTTATTGTTTTTTTTTCATTATTAAGGAAAAATGAATTATTTTCTCTTTGCCAGATCCAGTTTAAAATAAAAATATATTTTAATTTCTGGTACGGATAAACATTTTTAACATTTTTAAAATGTGGATCTCAAAAATCTTAGATTTTGACACTCCCTGACAAATCATTTTAATCTATGGACGAATTCTGATGTTTCTAAACTTATAAAATTTAGAAAATAAATAGTTTCGATGTTTATGGTTTCAGAAACTTCAGAAATCGTCCATAAATTTTAATTATTTCTCAGTGGGTATTAGAATCAAAGATTTCGAGGTCATTATTTTCAAAACCGACGAATTTACGTACATGAAGTTAAAGATTCTTATTATATTCTTTATTTTATTATAGCATTAAGTGTGGGTCAAAAAAATTTCTACAAATTTGTCCCATAAAATTACTCTAATAATTTGACAATGTCGTAAGCGAATTGAATAAGTAAGTGATAAGAGCCCTACTGTCAGGCAATAAAATTAATAAATTTACTTTATGATTACAGGTAGAGCTATTTAAAACCACTAATTTCCGATTAATTAGCCAGCATAATTTCCGATTAATTAGCCAGAATTAATTAGCCAGCAGGGATCAATAAAAATGAAACGAATAGCAGCCAAACATTAATTGTTCATGGAATGTTTTGATACATCCTCGTCAAAATTAAATAACGTTCCGTCTTCGAATTCCTACAGCAGTTAGTTTTAAGTTATATAGTGTGTATATTGACGAATCGCTGAAATAATCCCACAGGAGCCAGGGATATTTTTTGTTAATTTATAACAAGTAAATTTCCAGCGCGTTTTTGGAAATCTAAATCCTATCCACGCAACCAAGAAAATTATATTTTTTTAACAGTAAAATTAAATTATTTTGTACTTAAAAACAGATGTAAAAACCGGAATATTCATAGGCTCACAAATTTTGGCAACGAAACCAAAATTTTTGTAAAATTTTGTGAAGTACTGACAGGCAAATAATATTAAAATCAAAATAAAAAAGTTACATATTTAAATATTTCAGGTCGGGTGAAAAAAATTTTGCATAAAAATGCTCTTGATATAGTTGTTAGGAAAACAATATTCAACTTTATATCAAGTTATTAAATATTAAGGAAAAGTTAAAAACATTGGAAATTTAGGCATTTCCTGTTGAAAAGGGAAAGAAATATCAAAAACGTTAAGTGAGGTCTGGGTTTGAAAAGGCTCCAGGAAAAAAAGAAAGACTATCATAGCCAAATGTTTCTCTTTGTGATGAATGTAGTTGAAACCAAATTACGTTTCTCCTTAATTTTTACTTTCCTAACAACAAAAATTATAATTTTTTGAAATTTAAATTTGGTACTCTTTTAGGGACTCTGTATTACGTATACGTAAAATTCGCAACATAAAATAATGTTGAAAAAGTTAATGAAACAAAGTTTTAAAAAAAGGTTTCGAGATAAGATACCCGAACATATATTTTAAAATAATGTCTAAATGAATTTATAAATTTGGTGTATATAATTTGATCAAATAGTCTAGCTTACTAGCTTATAAAAAAAATAATTTTTGGTCATGGCTATTAATATAATAAAAATATATTTATCGTCATGAATTTGGCCAAAAAATACAAAAAAAGATAACTTTCAGAGTGTCAAAAATCATAAAATATACATGGGTTGTTTCCGATAGCCCTCGAGGTTTTTTATCATTGGTGGTCAGCTTGTGTATATATATATATATATATGTATATATAAAAATATATATATATATATATATATATATATATATATATAAGTATATATAAAAAAAAAAAATATATATATATATACATATTACATATTTAATCAGTATCAGCAGATTTTCATGCTCTGAATTTTTATATTTTGAACTACTGACATATTATTCAATTTTTAAATTGAATTCCAAATTTCAAAACTGGTAGCTAGGCAGGAATATATAGCTGATTTTGTGATAACCACTTTTGGAATAGCATTAGGATTTTGCTTTCAGTTTTATAATAAAGCTGGAATGTTGTAGGTCAGTCTGTGAGTTATCATACGTATACTATGTTTATGTTATAGTTACCGTCGTAATATAAAAAATGTTACTCCTTAATATCACCTTAATGCTTGCATTAAAACTGCATCCAATACAAATAATTAAACAATTAATTGACAACTCACAAAATTCTTATCATAATAAATAACTAAACTTTTAAAGTAAAACCTGGCTGAGAACCTGGTCGTTCACAATACAGAATGAGGACATTCTATATTCCAAGCTACTTGAAAAATTTAAGGCTATCGTGAAACCAATCACACTGACATCCATGACTGTAAGAGGCCACGCTTTGTCAATAACTGTATATCATATTATTTTTAGTGTTTTGCCAAGTATTGTGTTCCTTAAATCTGTGGGATAAACGCAAAGAATATTCAGAAAACTTTAAACATCACATTGAAAGATGTTAGACGCAAGTAGAATGCTATCTGGGATATTTAACAGACTAAGTTATGAATAAAATCCGAATAAACATTATTGGAACTGCTTTTATATTAATTAGACATGCTCTAAGACATTCGGTCATAACCAAGCAGGCAACAAAGTTTAGAAAACTAATGTTACACGAGGAAAGCCAACTATTATATTCTAACCTCTATAAGTTTCGATATTTACAACGAGGACTCATAAACAGCGGAGCAAAAGTCAGCTCATGCTCAAATTATTGCAAGTGCAAGTGTTCCAGGTGATGACGTTAAAACTTGCTTGATCTAAAAATACACTTCCCTTTTCCCGATTGTACTTTCTTGTCATCGCGTCGAAGTGTCGCTTGTTATTTATTTATTTCATTTATTTAAACTCGCATGTAAGGGTTTCAAGAATAAATATTGTTGAATTATAGGATGGATATGTGAGAAGTAACGATACTCTTTAGATTTCAATGGTGTTTCTTAATGTAAGTAACTCTACCAATTTCATTCTTTAGGATAACTATATGAATATTTTGTATTGTTAGGACCGTTGTCTTAGCTATTATAATAAGGGCAAAAATAAGTTTTTTATTTTATTAATTTATTTATGGTATAATATTTCCCGAATTTACCGTTTCACACATTTCCGTGAAATTGGCATAACTGTTGCTGGAATGTACCTACTTGTTTTCGAAATCAAGGGTTTCTCGAAATAAAAAGGTTATTTCTAGGCTATACTATAAATAACCCTATAATTTCTAGGCTATACTATAAATAACCCAGAAATAACCCTTTTATTTTGGGGAACCCTTCATTTCGAAATAAAAACTAGCTACATGCCGGCAATAGCTAGATAGAATTGTAGTTTTCAATATGATTTATTATTTGTTTAGTAAGTTTGCATTTTACAACCCAATAAGTACGAATGTTAGATTAGGTTATGAAATGTTACATCTTTTAAATTTGGAATCTTACGTATTTAGCAATTTTAATGTCCACAATTAAATGAACCACAATTAATTGTGAATAATGAATTTCTACAAAATAACGCCAAACATATTTAATTTTAATGTCTGCAAAATATCAACAATAATATTTAAAGATCTTCAGATACGATCTTTTAAAAATGCACGGATTTTTCACATCGCTTTAATATTGATTACTAAAATAATAAAACTTAAATCATAGTAGGCTTTTTTCTAATATTTATGCAGCAGCATATAAAATAAAAAAAGACACGCAAAAATAATTACTCGTATATTTACTAAAAAATTTAAATTTATGTGCAAGACGGATTGAAATACAAGTATCTTTTGCCAGACGTCCCGAATTTTCAAAGACATACCGTTATAGCCATATTTTCAGCATCTTGTAGGGAGGCAACTGTCCCTTGTTTCCATAATTCCAATTGTAAAAAACTACCAACGTACCGAGCTAGTCGGCAGTGTCCATCTTCCAATGAGGAGCGGACAAAGACTGCAGGTAGATGCCATAATAATGCCCATCTACACCTTTCTGGAACAAAAACAATGTTCATAAACAGGTATTTGTACTAATTGTAATTTAAAATCATCTTAAACTGTAAATATTAATTGTAAGTAATAATATAAATTCAATATTATTAAATTTTTTTTCTATTTCATTACATTTGAAAATTCATATTAATTTAATGTTTTCACTATCTGACCCTTACAAAAAAAGTCAAGAAAACTTAATTAAACTTAAAACATGAAAATTTTTTGGTTTTATTTTAAAAAGTAATATAAAATTGAAATATTGGAACCTTTCTATATATAAGCAGGAAAAATAAAATGTAACTAAACATTAGCCAATATCGGAAAAGCGCCAACCGCTTCCCAACGGTACAATTGACATGTAAACTCTTTGCCTTAATCCCTGAAAGCTCAACGCTAATTCACTTTATCCTGGGTTTACTAAGCTCGAAGTGTTGTTAAAATTTAACAAATAGAATAACGTAGGCGTTAAATTTCAATAATTGGTCAGGCGCTTAGCCCTGCGAAACATAGTGTGAGTTTTTTCTAAACGACAGAAGCTTTCGGTAAACATACTTGTGTTGCTAATCTGCGAAGGTAAAATACTTTAATCCTTCTCTAGCATTTATCTCAGTATTATTGATAACACATATACTATGAATTTGTTCCCTTATTTCGTATTACTCATGTGGCATTATATGTGGCAAATTATAGTTGCATGGTAAATTTTGTTTGTTTTTACATTATTTTCATTTATTTAATTATATTTATGGCAAGTTACTGGGCCTGATTTACGAAATATGTTTGTATTTATATGGGTGCAAAGTCTAGACAGAGTCAGAAATTATTTAAATTTTAAGTATTATCTGCCAGTATAGTAAAGTAAAAAAGTGACATTTGTATTAAGATTCGATCTGTTGTTAGATTAAAAGAGAAAGGGTGTCGAAACTTGTATCGATATCTATGAGCATAAATTATGGATTCTGAAAATCCTTCACGAACATTATTAAAAATATTTCAGGAACCATCTCAAAGAAAAATTGTAGAACAGTATTCACAAAAGAATTGTTGTGAAAAAAATCATCTGTTGCTAGAAAGGAAATTGAAGTGATATTGATTTTCAATAGATATTTTTGAGTATTAACTCTGGTATCCAAGAATTTTAATGTTTAGTTATATATCTGGAACTTCTTCATAAATAAATTGTGTAATAAATAGTCTTGTGAAATATTACCTTGATAATCGGTTTTTCAAAGTAATACTCTAACTGATGTAGGAAATAAAAAATATCACACCAATATTTTTTAAAGTTAACTTTTACGATATATGGGGATTAGTAACGTTCATAATTATAATTTTAAATTTCTCTGCGTACAAATGACCGATACTTGACAATGGACAGATAGTGATTCCGTAAACTTTCTGCTTTTTTCCTTCTGAGGTCTGCCACAGTTTTCCTTCAAAATTGTGTTACCAGTTTTTAAACTTTTTACACAATGAACCTAAATTTAAACTATATTTCAAATTACCGCTCAATTAGTTCACTAAATTTTTAACTACTCCCATATAAAAAAGTAGCATACAGAAAATAAGAACTTTCACTAATTTACTTTAACTTTAAAATATTTTAACAAGGCCTTAAAGTATATATTATTACCGTAATAGACTCAGTTTCGAACATAGAGAAGCCACAAATATAAAATAATTTTTAAATGGAAACTGCAAGATTTTTGTTTATATTTCCATAATTTGGGCATTATATTAAAAATCAAATTGAACTAATAAAAAAAACAAAATAGTTAACCACCTTAATGCATTACGGAACACACACAGCATATAGCTTCCTAATTTTCTACATGTATTGGAATCGTTGACGAAAGTTAACTAAAATCATTTTATTTAAAATTTCTAATAAAATATTACTAGCAAAATGTCTAATGAAATTTGTAATGAATACTACAATGTTTTTCAAAAAGTTTGTTAAAACATTACAGTACGCCCTTCTTATTAAGTGGATATAATAAAAGTGGGTTTCGGTCGGCAGACACTCCGCAAACTATTTTTACTTTAATAATTGAACCTTTTATTGAATTCAATAAAAAACTACCATGGAACATTAAAATACCATGTAATTGTAACTTTTTCTTTTTTAATGTCATTAAAGAATATTTTATGAGTACGTTATTTGTAATACTTTCCAGTGCTAATGTATGTAAAAAAGGGGAAAAAATGAGGTTAATATAATTTTTGAAAAGCTCAGATTAGATAAAGATGTTCACCCTTTGCTTCTTGGAACTCATCCCATTATTTTAAATTTCTCATCTTTATTTATCCTGCTCCACACCAAATAATATTTGACTGACTAAAAAAATGCCTATTATCAATCCTACGCATTGAGATAAGCAATTCTCTGATGATGACTTTCATGCATCCGAATCCTTAGTGCAAAAAAGAAAAAATTAGAAAACAATTCAGTGGTTTGGCCGCAATACGAAGCATGTTACGTACTTATGTTTACGGAGATATATTTAGTTTTCTCTGTTTCAAAATTCTTGAATAATTTTCAAATACTTTTCATGTCTTTTATCTTAAATATAAGCTTTCATTAATCTACGCGAGTGAGAAACGATATTTACATAAACATTTTATTAGTCTAGTTAAGGGAGAGAGTGTAGATACCTTTTTCATATACCGTTTATGTGTTCCAACATAATGTCGGGATTCTCATTACCTCGCGCGCTGTACTTGTTTGACAAGTTATTGAACGCGCTGCCTTTCTTCGACTTGTTTGATAAAGTAAAATAAAATCATGTTGTGCAATATTCGAACAATTCGTGGTCAAGTTGTTATATTGAATTTGTTCTTTATATTTTGTAGTTCTTAATTTTTTTTGTATACTTTCTCATCTAAATGTTTTTATTCTAATTTTTTTAACATTTTGAAATTTGTTTAACATTTTGTAACCTGTTAAATACGACTAGAACTTGATTTCCACTATCCCGTAAATTTTTGTAAAAATATTTATCAATGAGCAGCTCAAGTCAAATTTCAAGTTTCTATGAAAAAACAATTTAAAAAGAACAATGTAAAAGACAACACGAACGCACACGTAAGTAATTACATAAAGGTTTAATTTTTTTCTTTTAAAATACGGTACCCTATTTATAATTTCATTGACAACTGTCACCTGTTTTCAAGTTATTAACAAACTATCCATCATAAACTGAATCTACTATGATACTTCAAACATTTCTAATAAGTGTATCGAGAAAATAATATGACTTTAAAATTAAGTCAAATAATAAATTTGGAACAATTATTAATTTGTGTTCATTTTTTGCTAACAAATACGTACAGCATGTTAGAAAATATTGGCAGATTCTACGTCAAATGGTATCTACTACAAAAATTGTTGCCATTGTGTAGTTTTTATGTTGAGTCTATTTTTAATTACTGGTCAATAGTAACTATTTTATATTTGTAAATTTTATATTTTTATTTTATTTTGGAAAAGTATGTAACCGTAATTTATTTTTCCATTAATATTTCATTTAAATCTATAAAGTTTTTATTTAAAAGTTTATAAAGTTAAATGAATTATAAATTTGAATAATATCGTTATATTTGGATGGGTTAATTTTTTTAAACAAATTTAGTAGTAGCTTGAATTTAGCATTGAAACCATACTCCTCTACAGCCAGGTAGTGCTCCATAAGAAAACGTAAAAGAATAATAACTGGTATTAAATATTCCAATAACAAAGTAATAAAATATCTTTAGTTATGAAATTTCGTAATGAAAATACAGTTCTTATTTGTTGAATTTATTACGACTTTCTTTCAAAAAATAACATACAAAAAAAACAATTTTTTCCCTCGTATTTATGTTGGACGCTCTCATATTTGGTTCATGACCTCAACTATCTTGCTTTGCATGTCAAACGGTAGTAGTTCTTGTTTTGTTATTGAAAGGTGAATTATTTATTCAGTGGAAAGATTTAGTAATACTTGCATTCAGAAAATATTTAACGATTTTATTATTAATCACGAGATTGATATCAGATCATTAAATATCGAAGCTTCTGTAAGACAATCATTTTAAAATGGAGTTTTAGTTTTGCGTGAAATAAATTTTAATAAAAAATTAGGTTCACAATGTTCATTTTTCTGTCCTAGTTTTGATTTATTTAAAAGTCGATTCAAGAAAAAGGGGAAATTTTAAATTAAGAAAATTTTAATTCGTGCAAAACCCATGGCGCACACATTGAGGATTTTTGATATATATGGAATTGTCTCCTTTAGAATCGATTTTTGCATATAGCTCCAGGTATGAAATTTTATGAGGAGTAAAATCAGAAGTTCATAGCGCACAAAGTTCAAAGCGTTTTAAAAGGTGTAAACGTTAGGCGGCCTTTCCGCGCAACATTTCTACGCATCTCTAGAGTGAGATATCAATATGTTTATTTGGCATATTCTTATGGCGTAATCGCAATGACAGAATTTGACACACATAGGCTCGTACAAAACATAAAATTAGATTAAATCGCCATTAAGTAAGTCTAGATTTATACGAATTGTGGTATTATGTCTCCGACTCCATAGACGCATATGAAAATAGAATTAACTAATCGAATTTTGAAAATAAAAAATTAGCTGATTTTTAATTTTAATACAATACTTTTGCCTGTACAGTACGTACTGGGCATCAATCTTTAGCTAATTTCAGGCACGTCTCGATACATCGAATTATTTATTGGCAGATGTACGCACAGATCATATAGTAAAGTTGTACGCGTGGTTTCTTTTTGGCTGAAGATATTGCGTTTAACGACAAAGTAGTAAAATTAATACAAGAAAAAGAAACTACACGTAAACATAAAAAGGCCATTGTTGCATATATTGGTTCCTTACAAAGATATAATTGAAAATAAACGCACCGATGGAGTAAACGTGCAGATGAAAATATACGCTTTGGACGCTATTGCCGATAAATATAATGCTAGTCATATTATTAATGAAAGGCGAGTACAGTCAAATGTACAAATTTATAATCAAAATACAATACAGAATTAATTTTTTTACAGGAATGTAATTTCTTTTTTATATTTTTGTACAGTGTTTTATATTTTACACATTCCAAGTCAAATTATTTAAGGAGTAAAAAGTATTTAAGGAGTAAATTGGAGTCGCGCGTCGGAGCTGACACGTCAATTTTTTTTACGTATTTTGTTCACAACAGCCCATGAATATTCCTTTTTCTATATTGATAGAAGCGTCATAATTTACTCATTAACAGCAAAATAAATATGACATGATAAGCCTTATCGACTCAAATTTATTTGTTGATATTTTTTGGTATGAACAAAAATATTTAATGTTTTTACAAGTACTTATTGCTTACATTTTTCTTGTTATAAATAGTATCCATTCATCATTTTCGTTCGTCTTTTTAAATGTTATTTACTCCTTCGACTTGCTTTTATTTCATATACACTTGATTTTATTTCATTGAAATCCAGTTAAGCTTGTTTATTTTTGTACAAATTTCATCCTAAACCACGTCACGTGTCTTGATAAAGCCATCGTAATTTGATGATGGGATTTTCACACATCACTAACCTGGTAGGCATCTACTGGTAAGATCACCGAAATCAGATAAGACGTCAGTACTATTGCGGGTCAATAGTAGCAGGATTCGCTCTTCAAGCTGGATCGTGAACTGAAATGGTTGAATTTAATAAGATATAATTTTAAATGATTTTAGGAACATGGTAATTAAACTAGAGTAAATGAAATAATCTTGTTAGGTCTGTATATATTACATTTGCATCCATTCAATTATCTTTCAGCGGATTGCGTTTAAAATACCAAAAATATGATTTAAAAACTTGAACATGCCTTATAATATTTATTGCGGTATAAGTAATATGGTCAGTCATTGCAATTATGATAAAAAGCTGAATAGCCGGTTCACATGTGATTTAGTAACATGAGATAAATTTACTAACTAAATTTCAGCAATAAATGCTATTTATTAGAATAAAAAATATAAATATGGCTGTTCAAAATTTATCTACTTTATAATGCCTAATATTATGATGGAATATAATATAATTTTTTTCCTATAAATATATGCTTTCCTCGTAAATAGGAAATGGAAAAAGATTTAATTGGGAAATTTCTCAAATAAATGTGTTTTAATTGAAAATATATAAGGACGACATTAGAAAAAACATATTAAATAGTAATTTATATCAGTATGTAATATAAGAGTTTCTATACAGACTTTTAGGGTTACAGAATTTTATACAATAAACACTTAAAAGTGCTTCTAAAAATCGAATTCTGATTTAGAATTATTCTATTACTTTACTATAGCCATCAGATTATGTATTAAACTGAATTTAATAAACTTGTTTTTAAACCTCATAATCTATTTCCTTTCAGTTATTTATTTCTATATATTTTACTCTTGTCTTTTACTAATCTGTAATGTATTATGTTTTGAATTCCATCGGAAGCAAATATGGTTACTAACATGTGTGTGCCTGTTAGAAAGTAATTATAAATTTAAAATAACTGCTAAAATAGTTTGCTTCAACACATTAGTAACGTAAATAGTACTTTTTATATTATATCACAGTTTTACTTACCGCGTAAAAATCCGTGCCACCATTTAATCAATGTTGCGATTAAATCTTCAAGTATTTTTCATGCTTAATACTTTACGTGTATTTAAAATATTTTAATATAACTAATAAATTTTTGACTCGTAATAAATTAAACCAAGTTATTAATTAGGAAAGCTACAAATAATCGTTGTATATAATATTTTATTACTTTCAATTTGTTTTTATGAAACATCGTTATTTCTCTTATAAAATATGTGATTGTGCCGTCAACTGTTAACTTAATAATACAGAAGTGTAATACTAAAGTGGTTAGCCGTGTTAAAGCAGCTTGCCCTCAATAAGAACGTGTATTATTTTATATACTGGAATATCAAGCATACCATATATAACTTAGGAGCATAGATTATTTTTGTACCATTGATATTTATTCGAGATAAAAAAATATTTTAGGCACATAGTTTCTTTTGAATTTATTTTTTGGGCACAGTACAAACTGTAGAAATATAAAAGTAATTCCATTTGATAAATAAAATATTAACTTTGCAATGAAGTTTTTTGGTCATGTAAATAATAATAATAAATAGAAAATTATAATTTTATTAATTTTTTTCTAAAAACTATTTTAAGAATAACCACTTTAAAAGTAAATATGAAATTAAATGACACTTGCAAACTTACAACTTAATTTTGACGATGTAGTAGTCCATAATAGTCCGATCGAAACAAGAAAAGTACCATAAATACTGAGTGAAAAAAACATTAACCGTCATTTACTAGGAAATAATAAAAAAATATTTTTATTGAAAAAACATATACTGTGAATAACGTGGAAATAAATATGAGTAAATAACACCTTAATAACGTAGCTTCTCCTTATGTTATAAATAAATACAAAATTCCTTCGTGGAAAGCTACTGATAAGAAACACATTTTGGGAAAAGCTTAAAAATTATATTCAGAATTTCTATTTTAAATTTGAAGATTCCGTACCTCAAAAGGTACAATAAAAAAGACTACTCACGTGTCTGTCCGTTTATAATAGCTCTTTTTCTCAGTAACCGATTGACGTAGCAACTTAAAATTTGGCATGGTAGTAAAACTTATAATCCCATAAATATCTAAAACTAAAAAATATTTATTTGGAAATATTAAAGCGAATTTCATAATTTCCGTAATATATATTCAGAGATATTTAACTGAAAAATAGTTAAAACTTGTTATCTCTCCTCTTATTTTCCACGGTATTTAAAGTAAGATTATTAAAAAAATGCGCTTTTAAAAGCTTGCGCAAAGTTTTTAGAAGATTAAAACAATGATTTCAGATGTCATGTTTTTTTCAATTATGTACCATGTTTTTATGCCTATGAAAAACATGTGTGCGCTTTTATAATCAAGCCAATTTTCCCTTAAACCACTTATTTTACTAGCTCATTTAAAATGATAAAGCCTTAGTTTTAGAAGATAACTTAATCCCGTAATTAAGATCAAATTAGCAAAGTATATTAGGAATCCCAGCAGTCCTACTATGATACAATTCGATTATATCGTGCAAAGTATCAATCGCATGATGAACATGGCCCGAAAGTTTGTCGATTTACTTCAATTAAAGGCATAAAAATAAGCGCGAATAATATTTAACTTTAATTATTTATATTTGAAATTAAGTCTCTAGTAACTAACAAATCGGTGTTCATCACGATTTTATTTAAAAACTAATCAAAACAGACTCAATAATAATCCAACGATATATTAAGTTTTTCCCAATATTATATTTTCCCACCAGTTTTCTTTTGACTTGATTTGACGCTTTGTTTTGGTTCTTGTCAGCAAATTACGCTTAATAAACAAAAAATTATAACTAAGATATGGTCTCAATCGAAATATATTTTCAAAAACATCGGCCCCTTCTATAAAGTGAGGTTTTTGAATCGATTATATGCGGTTATAATGTAATAATGTAAAGAGTGAGCTTTAGATAGATGTGTATTCGGAGACGCCAATTTATGTAAATTTGTTTGCGAACAAAATATTTACACGAAGAAAATTTCATTTCTTTTTCCGGAACCTCAGAATGTTTTGTTATTTTTAGGATAGTTCTAGTTTCAACTAGAAAATTTCATAAACAATATTTTTGTATTCTCTTGCTACTGTTATGCAATCATATCATGATACTGTTATGATGTCGATTCAAAAACCTCACTTTATAGAAGGTGCCGATGTTTTTGGAAATATATTTCGATTGAGACCATATTTTTGTTATAATTCATTATTTTCAAAAATTAATTGAGGCTGCATTATTAGAACAAAAAGGAAGTGCTACTCGACGCGTTATAACTATTTAAATGTTTAATGTATCTACGTATGACAATAGATGGCGCTATATGTATTTTAAACTGTGCAATGGAATTTTACATACAGACGTACATTAGCAAAATGGGTAAGACCAGATATGAAGTACGGAAAGGTGCGATAGGTCTAGGTACTTAAGTAATCTGAATGCGGATAGATGCATGAGAGCAGATATTGTTGTAGATCGTCTTCTGCAAATAAATTTCTTCAATGCTCTAATGTATTCAATATAGGGGTACTCCGATTTCTAAATTCATTTAAAATTTAAATTTCTCAATAGTTGTAGTTTAATTATTCTAATATATTTAGTGCTATGCTGTGTATTTAAATTTGACATGTGCTTTATTGACTATTTTCTCTATTCATATAATACATCTAGCCAAAAACTATTATATTATGAAAAATATATTTAGGGGAACAAACCAGTAGCAAGAGAATACAAAAATATTGTTTATGGAATTTTCGTTTGTAAGTCGAGTTATTTTTTTTGCGCGTTGCGTACGAAAAGCTGAAATAATTTTGATGAAATTTTTACAGGTGGGTTGTTTGGATAACAGGTAACATAAAGGCTATGTTTCATCGCAATTGATTGATTATAAAGAAAATATGATAATTTTACATCTAAATAAATAGCGCACTTACTTAAAAAAAATTACTTTTATAAATGTTATAATAGGTGGCGTTATTATATGTGTTTTAGTTGCTTGTTTCGTTACTTCTGTTTGTGTGAAATCTAATTATTTTGTAAATATCTTTATAATTACTTAAGTATGTCTGATATTAATTTCATAAATTTAAACATTATATACTTTATTGTCCATGCTTGTAATTAAACCGTAAAATCCATAAGGTCCATCTAATATTACTTACAAAAAATTGAAGGTGCCATTGAATTTACTTTTAAAAAAGCAAAAAGTGAAACAATAACGAAATAGACAGAATAAAAAATATTATATTTTTTGGAATATTTGTCGGTTTGCTTGTGAGTTTCTTTATTTTTTTCATGCCTTACCCTAGAAGAGCTTAAAGAATTTCGATAAAGCATCTACTTACGAATTCTGTTGAGTCTGGAATAATTACAGGCTAAATTTTATCGCAAACGACTTTCCTAAAGGAAGAGACGAAAATGTTACTTTTCAATAAAATATGTACTAATTCTAAAAAGAGTTTACTTTTCCAATTTTTATAATAAATGTCATTGTGTTTAGTGATCTAATAGTTCATAATATTTTTAGTAATCTAATAGTTCATAATATTTATTTTGGTTTGATTGCGATTCAAGGGATCGCGGGCCTAGTGGGTGAGTGAGCACTAGTGAAAAATTAATTTAAACCTTAATTATTATTATTATAAAATAAAATATGTACTAATTCTAAAAAGAGTTTACTTTTCCAATTTTTATAATAAATGTCATTGTGTTTAGTGATATAATAGCTCATAATATTTTTAGTAATCTAATAGTTCATAATATTTATTTTGGTTTGATTGCGATTCAAGGGATCGCGGGCATAGTGGGTGAGTGAGCACTAGTGAAAAATTAATTTAAACCTTAATTATTATTATTATAAAATAAAATATGTACTAATTCTAAAAAGAGTTTACTTTTCCAATTTTTATAATAAATGTCATTGTGTTTAGTGATATAATTGCTCATAATATTTTTAGTAATCTAATAGTTCATAATATTTATTTTGGTTTGATTGCGATTCAAGGGATCGCGGGCCTAGTGGGTGAGTGAGCACTAGTGAAAAATTAATTTAAACCTTAATTATTATTATTATAAAATAAAATATGTACTAATTCTAAAAAGAGTTTACTTTTCCAATTTTTATAATAAATGTCATTGTGTTTAGTGATATAATAGCTCATAATATTTTTAGTAATCTAATAGTTCATAATATTTATTTTGGTTTGATTGCGATTCAAGGGATCGCGGGCATAGTGGGTGAGTGAGCACTAGTGAAAAATTAATTTAAACCTTAATTATTATTATTATAAAATAAAATATGTACTAATTCTAAAAAGAGTTTACTTTTCCAATTTTTATAATAAATGTCATTGTGTTTAGTGATATAATTGCTCATAATATTTTTAGTAATCTAATAGTTCATAATATTTATTTTGGTTTGATTGCGATTCAAGGGATCGCGGGCATAGTGGGTGAGTTAGCACTAGTGAAAAATTAATTTAAACCTTAATTGTTATTATTATAATTTTAGACACAAAATATAAAATTTACTACTCAACATCTTTACATCGAAGGCTGGCTTCCAGCATATCTATTTTGATCCATTTTTCCATCTCCTTTTTCCGCAAGTATGTTCGTATTCTCATTTCCATTAATATTAATTTCGCTCATGATAACAATCGAATATCAGCGTAGAATCAGATGTGAATAGTTTGGCGATCTGTTTCAAAATAATTTTATCTTATCTGTTACTATATATATAACAAGAATGTCCGCAGCCGGATATGGGGAAATTTTGCACAGAAAATTTCAGTACCATTTAGAATACTGCTTATTAAATTTGTCCATAATTGGTGTCATTTGCTTGAAAGAGACTTGTTCTTTTCTGATGGAAGTTGGAAAATATTTATATATTTTAGGAATGACGTGATTCTAATAACCTAAACCAAAATGAAATGTTTTGGAAATCAACCGCTTAGGAAAATTACAGCGCTGTACCACGTATGTATGTTACAAGAGAACGTTAATTTATTTTGCAGATATTTGCCGCAAAAATATAAATATTTAATAAATATGTTCGTTAATATATATATATATATATATATATAAATATATATATATATATATATATATATATATATAAATATAATTTTTTCCTACTCCTAAGTCCGTATCAAAATTGCTATTTCATTGGACGAGTTGTTCACTCTGTTATTGAAATATTTTCAAATATATTGAAAACTTTTCATAAATATTTTTGCAATCAATTTAATTAACCAGATAAAACCATTTATAAATGTTAAAAAGAAATGCCTACACAAAATACGGTTTGGTCTTTATGAAATTTAAAAGAAATTTGAAAGCCAAAATATATATGCATATAGAATATAAAAATATATTCACAATTAAATGAAACTACGTGATGTAGTATTATTTCTACTATCTTTAATTTCTTTACGTTGTATTACAACATCTTCAGGTGGGATATTAGCAAAGATTCTTGCTAATATCCCACCTTTAAAGCAAAGATCTTTGCTAATATCCCACCTGAAGATGTAATACAACGAAACCTAGGTCATGGTAAAGAAATTAAAGATAGTAGAAATAATACTACATCACGTAGTTTCATTTAATTGTGAATAATGAATTTCTACAAAATTAACGCCAAATATATTCAATATTTAAAAATATATTCTTTATTATTATTTGAAATGAAAATTAACTTCAACTTATTACTGACAAGCACATGTTTTTTAATTGAAATCTAATAAGATGCGGTAAAATATGACGGCAACTCCTATAAATATTCAGAAAATATTACAAAGAAAAAGCTCAGAACTCTTGAATTCCAACATAACGTAAATATTGAAGACGTTGTAAATACTGACATTAAGTATACGAACGCGGAAGTCGAACGACGAGAAAAGTTTATTTAAAAACTTGCAGCTTTACGAGAAAGGAAAGCTTTTAACAAACAAAATGAGAAAGTTAAGTGCCGTACTAATCGAGTGTATGAATGTCCGAAACGGGATTACAAGGAAAACGAAGTGGATCCTGTCCTGGTTCCCCGCTTTTTGCACTACCTACTCTAAATGTCTTTCACTCCGAAACTTCCTTATTATGTAAAATATTTCGTTGGAAAATCTGTTAAAAGTTGCTTAACAAAAGAGTAAATACTGTGTCTACATTAAATAGCGGAGACAGACGGAAAAATCTCCCTTTACAAAATATATATTTTTTTGCAACTTTGTTGCTTGTTTCATTTGTAGTTATTAGTAGAAGTAGTAGAAGTAAATATATTTGAAAATCAATTTATTTTAACGGATTTGAAATTAATTACAAAAAGGCACGTGATATTACAATACGGTTAGAGAAACAAATAAACTGCTACTCGATTTTAATTTTAACTCTTAAATTTAATTTGCTTACTTGGTTTACATAATTTAGATATATTGATTCTCTCAAAATCGAGGAATAAACAAATACGAGTTGTCCTATAAGCTAATTCACTCATCCAGCTATCCATTTGTTACAGCCATTTTTCTCAGAAACTCCTTGAGATGGAAACATGAAATTTGGCAAAATATTTAGTTGTTGATACTCGCATATATTTTAATAATGTCTAACATTAAAAACATCATATGTGAGTACTTTTCATACATATTGCTCTTTAAGTCATATGGGTCCCGAAATTGTTTTTTTTTATTAGGTTCACAGAGATATACTAAATAATATGCCAAAAATAAGTCATCTTTCGCCTAATTTCCAAAGCTACTAAATCTAAAATTATAAAAAAGAGCATTTAGAAATTAATGGAAATGTTACAATAAAAATATGACGTTATTTCTAAATTACACAGTTTTTGAGATATTCACGTTAATATGTATGTCTGGTTTACTAGCCATACATTTAACTAGCATTTACGACAATGAGTTGCTTCTATGTAATCCCTACACCATTGATCAATGGAACTGTAACAATAAATTGCACTTTATTTTCGTATATACTCTCCCCTATTTAAAATTATTTGCTATTCCATCTGTGTTGGACTGAATAAAGTATGTGTGAGTTCTTGATGCGCTCAGGGATTACCTTAGGTTTCCCCATATTGGAAATTTTCGAAAAATTGGATGAGATATTTATTGATGTGATATTAATTCTATATCATGAGTACTTTTGCTGGGGTTTCACTGTAAATTTATGTAGTAACCTAATCACCTAATAAGTGTAGTTAATGTTTTGTTGAAAATACCAAAAAATAAGCGATCGGGGCTCCATAGTGTCTTTAAGTTTACTATATTTTTAAAAATTTGCGTTTAGATGCTTCTCTGTGTTGAGATCTCTATTAAGATGTTAACAAATATTTTTTAAAAAGTTAATGAAGGGATTATGTGGTAAGCGATACTTATAAAGTAATGGTATTTTTTTTGGTTCACACCGTTTGGTAATATATAATCAAATGTTTTTTTTTTATCAAATTGAGGCTCCATTTCCCGTTTTCTTTTTATCCTCGCTAGATTATTAAGCTTTATAGTGACTATCTCTTTGAAATATTTGCAAACAAATTGATGATGACAGACGCTTGAATTTAATTAAATCTTTTAAGTAAAATATTTTAGTTAGCTTGTATTACAAGTTTCAAGAGATATTGACAACTATATAACCTCAATTATGTGCATTCCAACACGTATATCGCTAGTTTTTTTGGTTCAAAATCTTCTAATTTAGTAATTTTCCATTTTTCTGCCATTAATTTTTTTCTAATATTGTTTAATATTTATATTGTGTAACTATATTTTTCAAGGTTATGATACCTTTTCTGAATTAGTCGAGACTTGCCCAAATTAATAATATTTACAATAATTATATAATAAAGTTATAATAAGTTTTCTTCCCGTTAATTCAATTATAATAATTAAATAAATAATGCAGGTAATATTTTAAAGTTTCAAATAAAGCAAACATTTTTGGAAAAAAATAATATACCAAGTAATTTCACTTGTATTTTATTACTAACTGGAACCAGTAAGGTATAATACCTCTTTTGACAAGTCATGATTGGTTTTGTAGTCAATATAACTAATAATTCTTACAGACTACTTCTGTATAACTAAATTACTTACACCTTTTTATTCTGGACGAAAATATGTAAAACTATATTGACCTTCACAAATTTTATCACCAACATAATCGTTGACACTATGATGAGCTTTTGAAATAAACGAGTGCTAAAAACATTTTAAAAAGTTATAATTTTAGCAAACAGCACAAAAACTTCTCAATTAATTTTGAATTCAGAAAGAGTGCGACCACTTTTGCTTATGAGATCCTGTTCTTAAAACGTATTATGTTAAGTTGGCATTCGATTTATTTTTCACGATATGTCGTGATAATATATTTAAAAACATGAAATTCGAACAAAAAAATAAGTACGTAATTTTTTTACATTACTTCCTTCTTATGTAGAATTAAACAATTCAAAAAATGTTTTGCTTGCCTCATAGAGATTTATAAACTGATACAAATTTATGACCACATACATTTTATCTTGGAAAATTGTGATTGTGAATTTTGAATAGCTGTGAAAATAATTTTACGATTTCAATAAAAAAACGTGCGGCGCATGCAATAGATAATAATAAGGAGTGTATAGAATAGCTGTTGTTGGGAAAACTCACACAACTAGTCAACATTTGTAGTGCAATAAATTGTTAGTGACTTAGATGATCTTCGTCCCAAATTTTTCGTTTTTCTTCTTACTAGTATTTTTATAGCTATTAAAAATTCACAATCACAAATTACCTAGACAATGTGTATGGAGTTATATACTAAACTAAAAAAAAATTAAAAATTAATATCTGCTTTAGTGTTGCATAACTAAAAATTTGCAATCGTTTTTAAATATGTTGATATTGATAATAATGATAATTTCTTTGTTTTAGACATGTCACATTATTTATATCAACAGGCCATATGTTATCAGTAAATTAAGTACTTATTTCGTTAGCGTCAGCAACATTTATCATAAAACGCATAAAAGTCACTAAAATAATTTAATTTTTGTGCAGAAGATACCAACAAATAACAGACAAGAAAGCGACCAAATAAAAACGAGATAAAATAGGCAATTACATAAGTTGCACAAACGATTGTATCGGTATATCTCTTACTCACATGTGTACACCATTATTTAGTTATCAGTAAATTAAGTACTTATTTCATTGGCGTCAGCAACATTTATCATAAAACGCATAAAAGTCACTAAAATAATTTAATTTTTGTGCAGAAGATACGAACAAATAACAGACAAGAAAGCGACCAAATAAAAACGAGATAAAATAGGCAATTATATAAGTTGCAAAAAAGATTGTGTCGGTATATCTCTTACTGTGTACACTATTATGTAAATTCTAATATTATGAGTTTCTGTACACGACTTTGTATTTATATTCTCCCTTCATGGGTTTTAGCGACGAGTCAGGTTTGATACCCTCTCCATAGATTCTTATCTCCATGGTATGAGCACACAATGTTCTGTGCTTTACTTGATAATATATTTCCATGAAAAATTATTGTAAAAAATGGAAATACTTTACATGCATCCTTTTCACGGGGGAGCGTGGCTCAGAGTGTGTAATGCTGGTAAGCTTAATACATAATGAGGTAAATAATAAAATGACAAAATTCAATTTTATTCATTGCATTGATGTAGCTGTTTTGATTGTTAATAAAAATTACACAATATTTTAACTTATAATAATACTACCATAACTTATAATTTTGTGTATCAGCGTGTTCATAATGCAAAATAAAAATAAATAATTTTCCAATTTGTATTATAATGCCAATAAATATTACATTATGAAATTTTTAGTAATAATTACGTTTTACTAACATTAAATTCAAAAAATAATTAAACCGTGTCGACGTGCTATTTAAAAAAAATAATATAACAACTGAGTAGGAATAATACTAGTAAATGTTAAAAAAAACGTACCTGGGCTTATGTTTCTGTTAATAAATAATTTCAATATTAATAGCAATACTGTTGAAGCTATTAGTTTGGTTGATTTAACTTATAATTTTGTGTAACACGGTATATTACTATGGTAAGTAGCTACCAATATTGAAAAAAATTTAAAAGAGAGATATTCGCCCAAAATATCAATCATAATTTTCTTCTTCTCAAGAATAATTAAAAGTAATCAATGTACTCACATTACCTTCACAATATATAAAGAAAAAAAAACGATAACTTCATCTTGAAATTCGGGATAGTGCCAATTATAATATTTGAAAATAAAATAGGGTAGACATTCAAAAGAAGATTAGTAATTCATTAGTGGAGTAAATTATAATTTTTTTGTATTATTAAGTAAAACGAAAAAACCAGAGCCCAAATAGAAGTAATTAAAATAAACACTACATCTATAAAGCGGCAATAGGGTGAGGCACATCGCCATAAGTCCAGACCAAAAATGGGTAAAGCGATGTTTGGTTCCATGTCCAAGAAACAGATTCTGTGGCATTGATTTCCCTTCATTCCTTGGCGGAATGATGTAAAAGAATAATGAAAGCACCTGGGATGAAGCTTGCTTAAGGTAAAAACGCATGAATAAATATGAAAGAGGTTTAAGGCGAAAAGTAGACGGATACAAGCTAGTAGCAAGAAAAAGAATGACGGAAAGAATGCGGTTTTGAAGTCTTTTTGGTATATTTTTGGCCAGTAGCTTTTAAATCTTCTACATACATTTTATTTTATCATCTATATTCCATCATAAAATAGTCTCGAAAAAAGCAGAAGCCATTATTTCTCCCTCTCCATCTGGAAGCTTGGGAACACCCAAGAATTGGTCGACTCCTTTTCCAGATACCAAGATTGATAGACGATCTACTATTTCATGTCCGCTTATGTCCTCCAGGGTCTTTCCATCCCAGTGCACAGTAAGTATATTTAGTGGTTGAAAATCAGGTTTAATAGACTCAGCAATCTGTTTTCTAAAATCCATTATTTGGCGACTTATAGAAGAATAGCTAACGTTATATTGTGACACATCACAGCGCAGACGTTTGAGTGTAGAAGTTAAAACAACAGTTGCATTTCGGTCAGTTAACTTCACGACATTAAGAGTAGTAGCTAAACTAGAATCTAAAATTCTTTTCCGGCCTCCTTTCTGTGGTGAAGTTCAACCATATCCTGAAGGGGGCCCTGGCTGAGGAGATATAGGATGACTGACTTACATCACTATCACTTTAATTCCCTGCAGAAGAAGCTGAAAAAGATAGTAAATCACATTTTTCAGTTAATTTCTTCATTGCTTCTTTTTCCTTTTCCATCATCTTTTGCAACTTAGCTTGTTTTTGTAAATGATTTTTTAAGTTTTTCGCATGGGTTCTATCGATATTACCAATTTTTTCTGGACCGCTTATTTCTCTTTGTTTTAAAAGAAATTGCTTATTTTCTTTAATATTTATCGTATTAAGGTTTAGGTTTAGGTTAAAGATTTGTCTTTGTGTTTTCTTTTTCTTTTATTGCCAAACCCTTTAAGTAAATGAGAACGTATCGCATCCTCTACACAAGTCTTGTGCGATCTCAAATTGAATATACGGTTGCCGTCTGGAATCCTTACTATCTTACATATTCTGATATGATCGAAAGAGTGCAAAAACGATTTATACGTACATTGCAATATCGCTTCAATACACCCAAAATAGACTATTATAATGCATTGTATACATTCAAATACCGTACTCTCCACGAAAGGCGTATCGAACTCGGAGCAATTGTACTTTATAATATTTGCCATAGTCGTTATGATTGCGCCGATATAGTGAATCAGTTGCAGTTTCGTGTGCCAGGGAGAGCGACCCGTAGCATCGCACTGTTCCATCTACCTACCGCTCGCTCTAATGCTGGTGCTCGTGTACCACTACGCAGGCTTTGTGATGATTGCGACGGAAAATTTCATTCTCTAGATATATTTGCCAGCTCAGTACTTCAATACAAACAGTCAGTTACACGGATACTATACAACCATTAGTCCTTTGAAAGCATTGACACTATATT
This sequence comes from Druceiella hillmani, assembly GCA_039881145.1. Lineage (NCBI taxonomy): Eukaryota > Metazoa > Arthropoda > Insecta > Lepidoptera > Hepialidae > Druceiella > Druceiella hillmani. The sequence continues at coordinate 5,929,289 of JAYKKI010000001.1, forward strand.
TTCATTTATTCAAATCGACCTGATATTCTTTTTTTTTCTTTTTATTTAATCGATATTATTATAGGTGGGATAGTGATTACTATTAATTCTATTATTGATAACTGTTACAGTAAACTTTAAATGAAAGGCTGATTTCAATAGTTATTGTTTGATTGTTAACAATATTACTTTATTAAAATTTAATTTTTATATTTTATAAAATTTCTGAATATTTAATGTATCATGGAAATATCTAGAAAAGACTGAGGATATATGTATGTAGAATACTACTTTCATGTGGGAATGTTAGGATATAAGTTAGCCTTATTGTCAAAAAACTCTTATTTTGTATTTCACTATGACTTGTATCTGTTTTTTCTCCATAGGTGATAAATAAATAAATAAATTGCTGCTGGGCGTTTTGCTTTATTTTCTTTATTTTGTTTTAATTCCGCTATTCTTTGAAATATTTAAGTATTTTTGTGATAACTGTTTATAATTTAGTAAATTTTTCTTTGCTTTTTTAAATCTTTTTTTTTAAATATTTTTATATATGGTTGGTTCGGGTTTTAAGTTAGTTAAGAGATGCCGAAATTAGTATTATTACAACTGTTATTTACATGAATCCTTTCATTTCATGTCCCATTACTTTAACAACTAATACTTAGATAAATGATGCAGCCAATATAGGTAAGGTTTAAATAAATGTACGTAAAAAATCCTCTGCCCAAACTTCTAAGCAGCGATCATGGTTTTTTAAATATATTATTTGTTGAAAAAAAACGATAAAACCTTTAAAAACAGGTTAATAAAATTATTTACGAAAGACTAAAAAAGTGTGCAATTCGGGTCAAAGCAGACAGTTTAAGACAAAAATGTTATTATAGAAAAAAAATATTTCATATCTTTAATTTATTTTATTAAAGATAATTATCTACAGAAAAAACAGAAACGTAAATGTATTTATAGATCGAAAAATACACTCATGTTTCTATACATTACAAGACAATTTGCAAAAGAAATATTTGAATGTGCGTGTATTTATTTATGCGTTAGAATTTATGTGATAAATTAAACTACATATTGTGAATAAACTTACTAAATGAACCAACTAATTTAAACAAGTAATAAATTATATTTACCGAACAAATCCGTCGCATGTTCAACACAATAGGACAGATTGCTGGAAATAAAAGTTAAATAGTGTTTCCTTGTTTCCTTTAGTTTATACCGTATTCCTCTTTCCGTTATAATTTTCTCTTTACCGCGACTGACCCATTTTAACTTTACGTTCGACTCAATTAGTAACATTTGCCCCGATTTAGGAAATTAATTTAATGAATTTTGTCTACTAGTTTGCATGTATCGTTGAAACCCACAAACTTAATCACACTTTTTCCTAGTAGTTAATAAATATAGTTGCAATTATTTTGTGATACATACTATTTGTACACATGCACACAAACACATCCTCACACACAAGAACACAGAATATAAAAAATAACTAGGGATAGTAAGTAGGCATGGCAATTAGTGATGGGTGTGATCCCCACGGATGTGATCCGCGTATCATATGTTGTTTTCTGCGCAATAATGTATAATTTAGTTGCAGATTGAATGTAATATATTGTACAGTTTATCGATTATCTTACAATTCTGTTTGAATTCTCCTCGTCATACTATATAAATTCGTTTTAACTGCAAAAATAGACTGATTATTTTTATAACGCTTTTGTTTGAAAGTCTGAAGTAGTTTAAATTATATTTATTAGTATTTGTAACTAAAATTACCACGAAAATTTCAAAGTTTTTATCTTAGAGAAATATTATTATTTTAACGAAATTATAAGAGCACCATTATCATCAGGAAAAAGGCGTCAACTGGGAATATAGGTTTCCCCATAGATTTACACCAAAATCCCCTCTTCCCATGACCATTCCCAGGCCAACTAAGATTTGCATAAAAATCGATCCTGATCCGCTTCCCGTGACCTTTACCAGCAATTTAATTAGCGGTAGATCCATTCCATTTTGGTGTTCGGTTACGCGTTCGTCATTAAGAAATTAGTACCAAATGGCCGTTGGCTTTACCCACTCTATGGCCTGCCCATTCTCACTTTTACCTACCAATCCTAGGAACTATGTCGGTAACCTTAGTTATGCTTCAAAACTCCTCATTACGTTTCAGTTTCTTAGATAAACCCCGAGCATATCTCTTTCAAAAGTTAACTTCAATATTTCTGAATTATTCGAAAATATTATAGGTTTAACGCCTTAAAGAAATAAATTTATTTTACCACTATGTAAATATATAGTCAAAAGCATGATATAATATACACCTATTTTTGAAACAACTCTATTACTAAAATTTTTTAATAAAATGATATCCCTCTTTAGTTTTAAACTTTCATTAAAATGAGGCACTATTTACTTGGAAAGGTAAGATGTTAATGTGTATATATATATAAATATAAACTATAAAAAATATAAAGAACCTTTCTTTCATTACATATTCAGAAAAAGCAAATGCTCTAAACTTTATTTTAACCCTTATAAGTAAGTTCACCATAATTCTGGTATCTTTATATAACGTAATTTTTTCCTTCAAGTATCTATAAAAATTATAAAACGGTCCATCCTTCAAACCAATTTCGCTTAACAGTTAATTCATATTTATTTTTTCATGTCTGCGTAGATAAGTCATTATACTAAATGCATTTATAACTCACAAAATATTCGCCGCTAATCAGGTTTTACGTAATATAAATAATAAAAGATAATGGCACTGTGTTATTTATATATAAAAATTAAATGGAAATATTATAAAAAATATAAGTAACATTATAGGTACTGGACAGCGCCATAAAAATAAGGAAATTTTTTTTATGAATTTTATTAGACATAATTTTTTTTGGTTTTTCGGATAATTGAAATGAAATTAATCTTGTATTAGTTCTGCGTCCATAGTCTCTCATATGTTTATTTATTTCCAATAACAATACAAACAAAGTAGGTAATTAAAAACTATGAGCAATAGACCCGTGGCTAGAGCTTAATTTGGGCATTATTTAAAATGTTATAATAATGTTTAAAATGTTTTTATTAAAATTTTATTACATGCAGCACTGAACAAACTAAAAAAAATACTTATTTTGTTTTTAATTACCAGCGAAATAGACTAATCAAATGTAAATTAATTGCTTACATAAAATTTTTTTTCAACTACCACGTTTTTAGAACGAATTAAATAATATAAAATAATTTCTCCTTTCACCATACCTGTTATAACAGGGAAATTTGTTATTGTGTATTTCAAATATCTATGGAAATAATTTTAGGACCTGAATCGAAACACATTGAGCGCAAATTCGCCTATTCAATTAAATATGATTTCATTGCACCCAAATAATATTACCTTTTGTGCGAATTTTCTTAACAATAGCTCATCTCTACACTTATTACTATTATCTACAGTATGTGTCTTATGTTTTTCGTTTTAGATCTTACAAGTATTTTCATTGCTATTAGAAATATACAATAACAAATTTCCAGGAAAATATATGTGGGGTTATAAGTACGTATAGGGTATAAATTTATATAAACTATAAATTTTCATAAGGTAAGGAGAATTACTTTCGAACCAAATTTTCTTGTAGCAGATTACGTCATTAGCTTGCACAAAAATTAGGTTAATTCGTTAATTATTGAATATATTTGGCGTTAATTTTGTAGAAATTCATTATTCACAATTAAATGAAACTATGTGATGTATTATTTCTACTTTCTTTGAATTCTTTACCACGACCTAGGTTTCGTTGTATTACAACATGGTAATTTCAATAGTAAAATCAAAATTTCAAATAAGATTTGTTCACTTTTTTTCATAATGAACAAATTTTTTAGGTAAATAATATACTTTTCTAGCATTCTCAAAAAGTTAAAATTGTTTTCCTCTGATTCTGATAAACATAAATTTAATTTATATTAACATTAAGTATTGAATATATTTGGCGTTAATTTTGTAGAAATGCATTATTCACACTTAAATGAAACTACGTGATGTACTATTATTTCTTTTTTTTTAATTTCTTTACCACGACCTAGGTTTCGTTGTATTACAACATCTTTGGGTGGGATTTTAGCAAAGATCTTTGATTTATCTTTACTAATATCCCACCTGAAGATGTTGTACTACAACGAAACCTAGGTCGTGGTAAATAAATTAAAAAAAGTAGAAATAATACTACATCACGTAGTTTCATTTAAGTGTGATTAACATTAAGGTTGTTTTAATCATTATTATTCGAGAATATTCTCTTTCAGAAGTTACATGTCGTTTTAAATAATACTATCGAAATTAAATTCCATAACTTTTCAGACATAATAGATTTAGAAATTTCCTTATCTTTTATGTACTCATACTCATTGATGTAAGCTTATAAATTTAGTACAAAAAAGTATATTTACTTGATTAGAGTTTGATGTGTGACTTACCACCTATTATTCCTGTACATATACCAGAATCTTGGAGTTAATATGAAGTATTTAATATATATACTAAAAAAATTAAAATATTTATAGTAACATTTTATATCGAAACATAAAACGAAGAAAAATTGTCTAAGCCATATCAAATTTCCTGAATTTTCATTATTCCATAATTGTTATAAGTATTGTTATCAACATTGGTATAAAATGCATAGAAATACATGTTAATAAGCTTTATTTTCAGTCCAATTGGCAGATTTGAGAAAAGCTTGCAATAAGCCAATAGCATAAAATACCTTAACTAATTACGAAAAATTCTGAATTCTTATTCTCATATATTATAATAGTTTCAAAAACGTACAACAGTTACAAAAATAATATTTCCAAATTTATTGTCTTATTTATCTATAATAATTTCAGAAATAATTAAATGATTTAAATTCTTTAAAAATTGTAATAAAACTTATAATTTTTTGTCCCCTACACAGAATAATTAAAAAGATTTTTATAACTTTAGATACAAGCAAGCAGTGTTACAAGTTAATTTCTAAATGTACACATTTATATAACTGGTTAATATACACTAAACAAAGATCAAAAGTAAAATGACTGGCAGTAAAAAATAAATCTAGCATGAAAAAGTTTTCCGAATGACTCCAAATTTGCATACTTTCTATTCGTTTGCAATTTTTTATCACCAAAGTTGAAAAATTATTTTCCACAGTGAACGTTCCATACGCCGGTCACATACCGCCGGATTTTCTATTTGCTTTTTTTCCTATTCCAGCTTAGGGTTAGTAAAACTGCCCGGCAGTAAATATAGCGTAGATTAGTGCTATGGTTAGATTCATTCATATGAAAAGTAACCACAAGAAAAAAACTGTATACAAAATTAAATCGACCCCCTCCTTTTGTAGGCAGTGCCAGGAAAACTAAACAAAAAAACACACCCATTGCACGGTGGTACACAATCCTAAGACGGGCGGTTCAAAAATAGGTAATTTAGAAATAAAGCATTATATTATGTTAAAATAATTGTTGTATTATACAAAATGTTGTCCATAATAATATTGAAACAAATGTGAAAAATGGTACATTTCAATGTTTATATTAATTAATATTATGCACTATTAATAGCAAAATTTGGCCTCAAATGACCTGATAGTGATTCTACTATCCTTAAAAAAATAAATTAAAAAATCATAAATATCTATTAAAAAAAACCGAAATTGAGGAAAAAGCGCTAATTTGTTTGGTAAAACAATATGCTATGCTCAAGTATTGTTATGAAAAGAAATACAAGATTTTCTAAAATATATTTAATACATGGCTATTCACTAAATCCTTTTCTTTCGGGGAGGCTTCCGTACGCTGGTATCGCAGGGGTCTGATTGTAATGTGAGTCTAAACATTCGGAATTAGAGAGTTCTCGAGCCTTTTTAAGTAAGTTCTCGTCAAAATACAGTCAAATTTGTTAATATTAGCTTTATCAGCCTCTTCATATAATTCTACGATAGACACTAATGCATGCTTTAGAATATCCGAGCCATGTATTAGTACTTTATGGACGGAAGCTGGGAGATTATGGATTTACCATGGATATTCTTGTAACAAAAGTCGCGCAATTTCCAAACTGATTCCACTAAATGCCTATACGTTGATATTGCGTTAAATAAATCTCTGTTTAAGCCTCTGGTTTTGGCTAAACATCAGAATACAATAAGAATTTTCTCGCAGTATTTTCGTCGTTCGATATCTCACTTCCGCCACTTCGTAGTTTATCAACGATTAAGCCAAATCGAGAAATAAACTGACTTTGAATGTACAATTTCCTATCAGATAATAATTTTTCATTATCGTTTACACAATTCGCCATATTTTAAAATCCGTTCTACAAGATAAGTAGAACGGATGGAACAGTGAAGGAAATACTTATAGGAACGAATCTATGAATATGGAGTAAACAAACCGAATTCAAAATTATTTTCGTTGCTTTCTTTCAGTAAGCACCTCTTTCGGTCATTAATTTCTTTGTATATTACTTCAGAAATATTACACCTAGCAAATAATGTGCCACTTAACGCACAACAGACTTCACCATCGACCATGTTCAATTTCAAAGAATATTGTATGTTGAAGACGCTTTCGTCTGATGTGAATATTGTTGGACCCAAAAAAACTACTTTTTCTTTAAAATAAGATTTCTCCTTCTTAGATAAATGGAAATGAATACGTCACTAATATCTTGTATATTTCCAAAAATATTGGTTTCACAATATGAATTTTTTACTATCTGTAAAGAAACATAAGAAGTTACAAATAAACTACTTTCTTCATCTAAATTAGAATCCACATAAGATTGTTTGTATTTGCTATGACCCATACTCCTACCGTCAAACTCAAAATCAAATCTTGATTAAAGTTTAATTAACTGACTCTACTGATATGTAGAGTCAGTTAATTAAATATGATACTTCAAAAAAAAATCTCTGACTGTGGGATCTGTGAAACTGTGTAATCTAACACAAGTTGCAGCTTGATCTTGGCTTTTGATTTCGTCGATACCGTACAGCTAAGATAGCACTTTTTCTAAGCTTTCAAAACACCTTGATACGACGATAAAACTGTACTAGAGGTTTTACTAATAACAAAGTTCATTATTAACCAATATTGGTATTTCGCAAGCTTAGCCTCCACATGACTCTACACCACTCTCACAATAAGTGATAAAACATCATTTGCACTAATACTTTTTTCATATTGACATATCTAAATTGTTGAGTGATACCCAAACTGCTAAATCGACAACCTAAAATAATTCCATTAACCGTTTAGTGACTTAAATAAACGAGATCAGAGAAAGACGTACTATTTTTTTAGATTGAGCTAAATCACATTTTAGATCTACATTGCCCATCAGTTGTTGCTAATTCAATACACGAAGCATAGTCACAACACTTTTTAATTATTTTGGTCTTTTAAGATTCACAAGTTTTGTCAACATTTTTACACAAATTAAGAACAGGTTTATCTAAAGGACGAATGTACATATTCTCTGCATTATCAACATTTTTCTAACAGCACTGATAAAATACATTCGTATTTTTTCTTTAACATATATTTCTACTAAATTCCATAACTCAAAGAAATACATCCTTTTAAAAGAGTACTATGAATGGATTACATAAAAAGAACATATTTAACAATGAAAAATTACGAATATATCTGGCGTTAATTTTCTAGAAATTAATTGTTCACAATTAAATAAAACTACGTGATGTAGTATTATTTCTGCTTTCTTTAATTTCTTTACCACGATCTAGATTTCGTTGTATTTCAACATCTTCAGGTGGGTTATTAGCAAAGATTAACTCATAAAGAGGAACTGTATTTGTGTACGTGGTTGTAATTTCCTCTCTTAAATAGGAACTTACAACAGAATTTATATTTTTACAAAACAATAGCGGAAGCCTGGGTTTGTGCGGGTTTTTCCACTGCTTATGTTAGTGGGTTTATTGCAGGGGAGCGGTGTAGTTTTTATTATACTTTTGGAAGTTATACAATATACAAAAATTTTAGTGAAGGTAATGAATTAAATTAATGTTTCTCTATGAGGTTGTCTAATGGAAATGTTCAGGTGTATGTAATAAAATTAAATGAATATTATTCTCAGCAAAATGTTTATACAATAGCAAGGGTATCTGATAGTCAGAACAATGTTATACCACTAATTATACACATTTCCAGTTTTATTTATATATATATATATATATATATATATGTGTGTGTGTGTGTGTATGTGTGTGTATATATATATATATATATATATATATATATATATATATATATATATATAAATATACATTTTTTTTTATTTATAAATTTTTTTTACAGGTTAAGAAATATATAACTTTACACTGTAATTTTTTTTAATTAAATGGCCAAAAAATCTTAATATATTACGAAAATTGCCTGCTTGCAACATTTAGAAAAGTAATCAAATATGTAGGTAAAGTTAATATAAAATTAATTAATATGAAATTAATATACTTATAATATACGAAAATAGATCTACATATCGTAAAAATTTTCAACATTTGACTTTATTCCTTTTTTATAGTTCCGTGCATTAAGAGAAAAATCTAAAACTAAATAAAATCATTTACGTATGTATCCGTCTGTCTATTCCTACTATTTGTATAAGAAATAACTTGACGTATAATACAGAGATAATTAAAGTCTATTTCCATCAATTTTCTTGTAATATTTCCTCCATAAAATTCCCTTATGAATATATCAGAGTGGCAGCTGTTGGTATATGTGCGGGTTAATGTGTTTTATTACTATGCCAAATATCAAATGTCTATGTGAAGTTCATAAAGAAATCTTTGGTATTCTTGTATTAGTTGGATGTAGAGAATATGTATATAAATATAATTAATAAAACAAATATTCCATAATATATTGCAATGCCCGCTAATAAAAAATATGAAACTTTAGTCAGTAATAACATAATATTAATTTCAAATTATCTAAATGTACCAAATTTTCATTAAAAAATTGTTTCAAATTTCTCTGGTACAGTATTGGCCTATTTGTTTGCCATATAATTTATGACACCACAAAGATGCCTACGTTTCATAAATTAAAAACAGTATACTTAGCTAATTACAGCGATAAGTAACCCTTTGTGTATAAGTGAAACTAATAGCGGCAATATCATCTTCTGTAATATAAAGAGAAAATCGTATTTTAATATCAGTTTATTAAATTAAAATTTTCAAATACGGTCGAAAACGAAACTTCGTAAAAGACGAAATGTTTAATTATAATGTTGAAAAAAGTATAATTTGTATAGGTACAGATAGGAATCACAAATGTATATATGCTTGTGGGTAATAAGGCCTACTTAAGGTTGAATTGAAATAAAATGAAGGAAAATCCAATTTAATTAATGTTTTAATAGAAATCAGTCTCAAATTTCAATTACTATAGAATATAAATAAGAAAATAGTTACTTACACCATAAACAAAAACAAAATTGAACGTTTTTAGAAACCTCGCCGCTAGACCTTATTATACTATAATAGTTATTACCCTATTACGGCTTACGGCTTCACCATACTTAAATAATGAAATTATTTGTTATTTGGTATTTGAGACCAATAATCGTATGAAAGGAAATATCACACGTAAAATTCTTAATATTCCATAAATTGCTTCATCTAACAGCATTCAAAACCATCAGTATCTTCTACTGAAAAACCTACACACTTCTCGTGAACCGTTAGCCACAGTCAATGCATAGTCTCATATCTGCCATCTTGTCTACTTCCCAAACATGACAGTACCAGCTCACTCTTTTACAAACATAACAGTACCAGCTCTTGACCTACCTGTCGCTGACTTAAGGGAATCAGGAAGTTGAAATTTTCTTTATAAACAGCATCAGGTGCAAGAGGCGATGGAATATCTGTCACTATATATAAAGCAAAAAATATTTCCGCAATAGTCTGTGTATTCAAGGGACACAAACCAGTCGTTTTAAAGCCACTTTTAATGTTAAAGTGAGTCATGCATTTAGAATAGACTTTCGGAAGGATAATGTTAAGTCTTGCCTTAGTGAGTTTCTTATCTCGATTTTGGTCCAGTAATGACAACAGTTTAGCATCTAAGTGGTGTTGAAATTATTGATAACCAGCTTTCTTAAGCACCTGGGGTTCATGGGTGGTTATCAACGGTAAACAATTTAACGATAAGTCGAGTGAATCTGCAACTTCGACGATAGCCAGATCTAAATAAGAGCCTACACCAGCAGGCCCCTGGGATAGAATGTTCCATCAAATATTAGAAGGCACTTTCCAGGATTTTGTATTTGGCCAGATACTTTAAAATATTTTTGAAAAGTTCATTGGTCGTATACGCCTTTATTAATTTTTGTACCCATGATCCCGGTGGCAAGTTGTCGAATAATTCCAACTTCAACCGTTTTCCTTTGAATATGACCATTACTGATATTGTATTACCTCCTCCACTTCATATCATCTCTCTAGTAATACTTTCAGTATGTTCCGAACACTGTAAATGCAATATTTTAGCCCCTTTCTTAACCAGAACAGTTTTCTGGTGGTGAATTGTCAAACGACAACCTTTTGCGTTCATATTATATCTTTTTTGGGTAATTTTTTAAATATAATTTATAATAGACTTCATTAAACTTTGCAAAATATTCATTAAAAATAAATTTTTAAAATTGGTGCGCTCTGGCTGGGTTCATAAATTGAGCCTTGCTTTTTGATATTTCAGAATATCTTTTCATGAATGATTTGATCCAGTCTTTACCAGTAAGTTTGGTGTTTTCATTAAAAATGTGTGTAATGTTATTTAACTTGCAAAATTTGTATACCTAGCGGCGTAATATTCTTGGTATAACAGGCAGTCCTGTTTCAGAGAAATAACCATATTATCCTAATACCATTCACAAGATCAGTCTTCTATTTATCACTCAGTACAATTTTTTGACCCAGCCTTTTCTGTAAACTGCCACTCCGAAGATGATTTCTAATAGTTCTTCTAGGAATACCGTACCTCTCCGTTGATTGATATGTGCTCAATGTTCCATTCTATACGATTCGGATAGCTAACACCAGGCCGTTTTCTGGCCACAATGTTCATTTTGGAGGCATTGTGATCGTAGACACTAAAAACAAAAATAAGTCAATAAAGAAATGTGCATTAATTGTTTACATTCGTAACATTTTGTAAGCACTATAAAAACCTTGTAAAAGATACAAAATTGTCATACAAGAATTAGGAGGCCTATGGTTAAATTTGATTCTCCTTAATAACCGCCGAATACTAGTGTCACAAAAAAATTAATAAAAATATTTGAACAACGATATATTAATAAACATTTAAGATCATAACAGCGTACAATAATAGAGAAATGGACTATAAATTTACATAGCTATGTAAACACTTACTTTAAAAAAAATACTTACGATTGATTTACACCGGTTTATTTCATTCGTGTCGCATGGCCATTCCTCTCACGGCATAATACAACACTGGGGGAGACAAGATGGATATCATGCGTGCGCAAACTTGTCGTGTGAAGTTTCTATGTTAAGCGTCTACGAATGGAGCAAGAAGCGAGATCGCCCATTTTAAATAAGATTAATGTCAATTAGGCTTTGTTAGCCGACAGACTTTATTACCCACAGGTACCTTATATGAATATATACATGTGTGTGAGTGTGTGCGTGCATGCGGGCGTACATTCGTTCTGGGCATGCGTGCATGCGTGCGTGCGTGAGGGCGCGCAAGCGCGCGTACGCGCTTCTGATGATTTCGGAGAAAAAAGGGAGGTAGGGACTCACGAGTGCCATTTTTAGGACGGAACAATAAAAAAAAAATTACTGTGTTTTAAAATACTATTTGGTACCTTCGCGTTTTGCAAATATTTACTTTCATCATTTAAACACAAAAATTTAACAATTCAACCCAGTCATTTCATTAAACTAATCAAACCAAATGAATTGGTATTTCAAAAATGTTTAAAATAAAAGTTTCATTTACTTTTTAATAATATCATTGTCCACAGCAAACAGCTAATGGGTCCGGATTAAAAAACTACAAATAAATTCGAAAAATTTCACTTATTGAATTTGTATTGCATTTTTGCCAAACTGAAAGATCTTTCTTTCCATTTTCCAAGTTTGATCTGAATGAAAATGTACATTTATCTAGTTTAAATTAACTTTTCCGTCTAATAAACTTAGCTCAGAATAATTAATTATTTCTCCACACACAGCGTTACGCATAAACATGTGATATGTGTTTTGTATGAATATCAAACTGGATTCAAAAGAGTTTTCAGTTCATTGTGAAACACAAATATGAATAGCTGAGATAATACGTAATTAGTCGACCAGTTTTATAGGAATAAACCCTAACAAAACTGGTCGACTAATATCTTCTGAGTACTTTATACATACTTTTATATATTGTTGAATTTTGTTTTGTCTTCTTAACTACTTATTATTCGATCAGATGAGATTTACTTTTCTTACAGACACACACTTATGTATTATCTCAGCTATTCATATTTGTGTTTCACAATGAACTGAAAACTCTTTTGAATCCAGTTTGATATTCATACAAAACACATATCACATGTTTATGCGTAACGCTGTGTGTGGAGAAATAATTAATTATTCTGAGCTAAGTTTATTAGACGGAAAAGTTAATTTAAACTAGATAAATGTACATTTTCATTCAGATCAAACTTGGAAAATGGAAAGAAAGATCTTTCAGTTTGGCAAAAATGCAATACAAATTCAATAAGTGAAATTTTTCGAATTTATTTGTAGTTTTTTAATCCGGACCCATTAGCTGTTTGCTGTGGACAATGATATTATTAAAAAGTGAATGAAACTTTTATTTTAAACATTTTTGAAATACCAATTCATTTGGTTTGATTAGTTCAGCATTATTTTCCCTTTTCCTCCAAATAAGCTTTTCCCCAAAAATGGACTTGCTTAGTTTGATAAAAGGTAACTAATTACTTTTTGATTTAATCTCTTTACTGGACTCATGCTTTGCTGGCTGTATTAGGACTTGACTCAGTAAACATTTTGAATTGTAATTAATATTATGCCCGGTTTAGTTTACCGCCCCTAGTTTTTATTTCTTTGTGAACACGGATTTTTCACTATTACTTTTTAAGGCTTATGCAAATTTCTTAATTTGAAAGTTAATTAATTTTATATAGAGATATACAAACTATAAAAACAGCTTGTTAAATTTTGATAAAATTTCAGGAAAGTGTATAAGATATTAAAACAGTCGGATTAAGAAACCTCTTAATAGAAACCGTTTTTAATATAATTTTTTTTAACTATAAGATATTTTCATATTATTACATACAGAACTGAAAAAATATTTGAACTTGGTTTATCAACCGAGACTTTCGTCATTAATTGTTTTTTTTTTCCATATTCGACACAATTTTAAGAAGTACGATCGTGTAAAAATAATATAAAATATTATAACGTGTGGCAATATAAGTGTCATCTGTAGTAATTAAACAATCAACATTTTCCTCAAGATATAATTTAAATCTCTGAAAATATTCCTTGAAATATTTCCCCAGTTTGATTAGACAAAATACAATAATTTTTTAAATAATACTGCATGTGGAAATATAAATGAGCACGGTACTCCAAAATATTCATGCAATATTATTTTGTTTAACAATGACAACAAACAAACAAAAAGTAACTCTCGGCTGATTTCCGTGATACGGACCATTCTTCCTCTTTTCATATTTTATATTTATAATAGGTTTATCGTATATAACCAATACTATTTTACATGATTTATATCACAAACAGTAATATTGGCTTCTATTTGGATAAAATTCGGGAAATTAAGAATAGGCTTTCCATTTCCCAACTATTTTATAAAAATTAAAAAGTTATAATTTTATCAATTCTGTTTTTAACTTTTTAGTCCTGAACCTAAATTGTTTGCTTTATATCGACATAAGCGAATAATAAATATAAAGTAAGTTTCTTTTATGTAAATATTTTAGGGACCATTTCTTATGGTTTGCTTAGCTAAATGCAATTGGCTGAACTTAACGGGGTTAAACATTGAAAATAGGTTTTTACAGGATAAAAAATAAGCAAATGGTGTTTTCGAAAATCAAATACTTTCTTTTTAATTCTTTCGTAACAGAAAGAGAACCCATATAAAATCACTTATCCGTCATAACCTCTCTGGACCATTTCCTTTCAAAACTATTGGAAGCAGAAACATAGCCTTTGATATATTTTAAAAAATATATAGCAATATATGCCACAATAACACCCCCAAAAAGTATTTACATGGAAACTTTACAGAATCATATTTCTCTTTACAAAAAAACATCCTTTTTTAGTTGGAAAAGGGTTAAGTAATTATTCATACAAGTTAATCTCTGGACTAGACACATGCGCTTCTCGCTGTATCAGCATTCGACTTTGAGAGATTTTGGCATTTATATTAATGTTGAGCGGCGCTTATTTTACTGCTTCGAGTTTTCCTTTTTATACTAATCTGAGGTTTGCTAATTTCACTGTCATTTCAAAATAACGCATGCAAGATTTTTAATTAAAAATTTAATAATTTTTTTGCAGAGCAAGCAAAATAAACAAACGCTTGAAATTAAATTCATTATGCATTTAGATGACTTAACTACAAATCTGAACAAGTTTAGATTGTAAAATAATTTAATTTTTTCATTTAAAAAGATACAAGGATTTATTAACACAAAAGATCTTTTCAGATCTACGATTAATTGAAAAACGAATTTATGTTGAGTTTTTTAGCTAACACTTTTGGTATTATCAGTTTTTTCTGCTTATCATTAAGTTTTTAAAACTCCAGTCATTTCACAAGTATATTATGAGACATTATAATATATAAAGGAATAGTATACCTTAATTTTCATACACGAAAATGGCTGATATTTAATATCGCTTATAGTACGGATCTCAAAATTAACATCTAAATATATTATTTCTAAAAGGTGTTTTTTGGTCGAGCGGCTCGATCTCTTTAACTACTGCACCAAAAAAAATTAAAAAAATACCCACTTAAAGCTTATGTTTTCTACTTTGGGCGAAAAATATAAAAAAATTCGATAAAAATCTTTTTGTTAATAAAAAAATTAATTTTTTAACAATTGGCATGAGCGCCATCTGTGAGCGACACATCAAATATCTTAGCCAAATTGTATACTTGGAACACGCTAGATGGCGATATAGTGCGAAGACTTCGCACGGGTCAGCTAGTCTACATATAAAAGCATTCTAGAAGAACGTTTTCCAAAAAGCTGTTTGCTTGAATTAGATATACCACTTACATTTTACTTAGTTTAAAAATAGTGATATTTTTCTTTAATTTAAATTTTCTTACAAAAAATTTACCCGATTTAGATGGTATTTTAATAAAAAATTAATAAAATAAGTTGTTGCTTTGCAATCCCAATCAAATTTCGTAAAATCACGATATTTTTAATTCTGTGAAAAATTCGTGGACAATATATTTACACGATCGGAATTAAAGTTAATAGACGTTCGAATTAATTTTAATATACCTTTCTCCTTGTGTTATTGTAATAATTTTCGCATTTGAAGGCTTCTCATTTAAATTGATATTATAATTTAAATTTAAAGTTCCATTTTCTCTCGATACTCTGAATTTAAACATTCCCAATTTTAGTGTAATATTTTAATACGCCTAAAGGGACGTTCTTGGATGGAATTATCTAAATATCCTACTTTATGTTTATGAAGTTTAAGCATATTTGTTGAGGTCAATTAACAGGTTGAAATATCTGATATAATGTTCAGTTTATTTATTTAATTTATCCCGTCGTGGTTAAATAGTTCTTATGATTCGTATAATCATTGCAAATGCCTGGGGGTAGCATACTTGTAGAAGATATAAAAATGAAGAAAACAGACAATAATCGCCTTAGCATAAATGTAGGGAATACGATGTGAGATAAAACCAGATGGCATCAAAATCTTGATGAAAATCTAGGAAAGAAATTAAAATATTGAAATTCTATCTTTCTGTAGAAGGAAAAGCGGTGTTTTAATAGAGTTTAGGGTCTGAAATGGCCTAAGGTACTAGGGTACTTTTTAAAAGTGTTCATTTACGTGAACTTTTCTTTCATTTCACCCCTGTTCGTCGTTTGCATTAAAATAGTGTTCAATGTTCTTTCGGTCCGTTGACTAATCTTGTGAATGTTTCAGTTTTTTTTCTTTTTTTGGAAGTTAAGTATCATAAATATACTTATTTTCACTTCTAATTATGTAAATATTTGCTTATTTCATAAGATTATACGCAAATTTAATTACTAATTAAATAGAACATTGTCTTGATTCTACTTTTATTTATTTACTATTTGAACAAATTTCCACTATTCCAGTTTTAATTGAATTTACCGAAAGTCCCCATTTCAATTCCAATGACAAGATATGTAACAACTTCATTTTTTATGCCTTTTACAGCATATTTTAATGGCAACCTTGCTACAAAAATATGGAACGACCTTATCTAGAGCTAGCAGAAAAATAGAAGCTTTAATTGAATGAAACACACTAGTGTAAAGATTCTTTAAACTAATATATTCATTTTAATTTTTTTTCTAAATTTTGTTTTCTTTGTGTTATGCCTCCTCTATACATAATATTATATATATATATATATATATATATATATATATATATATATATATATATATACATGTATAAATATATATATACATGTATATGTGCATATATATATATATATATATATATATATATATATATATATATATATATAGTACATACATGTGTGAGTGCGTGAGTGTATGTATCAATATGTCCTAAATGTAAACCAGGTGTATTGGTGATGCAGTATAACTGCGGTTGACATCTCAGATTATTCAAATTTAAATTATGCTATTGGATCTGTTAATGTTTTTATCTTTGTTTTTAAAGAACAGAACTGTATATGCATTGCCCCTTAAATATTTGTACATTTGATCTGCAAATAAATGGACGTTAATATTTTAAAATGAAAAATTAATATTATCATGTTCTCAATGTGAACATTAACTATTTCTGTATAGACAATATGATATATGTTACATATACGAAACATATACGATATATGTTACAAATATGAGATATTTAGATTCTGTTTTCTCCTTTGTTTAGTACTTTTTTGGAATAATTATTCCAAATTCGGAGTAAATATAATAATTTACCTGTAAAATTTTGCGTTATTTGAAGTTTTATTTATTTCTAATACCCTATTTCTGAACTGTAATATTGATTAAAGATCTTTTTCATTTAATTCGAGGAAATTTAGAACGGAAAATGTTTTGAGAAACTAACAGATTCAAGAATCCACAATTAAATGAAACTACGTGATGTAGTATTATTTCTACTATCTTTAATTTCTTTACCACGACCTAGGTTTCGTTGTATTACAACATCTTCAGGTGAAATATTAGCAAAGATATTAGAAAGAGAAATTAAAGATAGTAAAAGTAATACTACAGCACGTATTTTCATTTAATTGTGAATAATTAATTACTATAAAATTAACACCAAATATATTCAAAATTCAAGAATATTCAAAATGTGTAAAGGCAAAAAAATAGTCGACAGTATTAAAATGACTAACACTTTTCAACATCTGTAATAAATAGTAAAGCAGAATCATTTACTTGTTAGCGGTAATCTCTCGAACGATTAAAAAATTATTTATATGTTAGAATACCATATAATTACTTAGAAAATAATTTGGTTATAAATTTTTTAGTTTAAGTTTTTGTTACGGTTTTTTTATTTTTTATTTAATTTTAAAAATAACTACCACTTCACAAAACTTGGAGAAAATACTAAATAATATAAAAAAAACTAATACTGCATATAGTAATTATCATACAGAGAAAAAGGTATTTTTTAAATTTTAATTATAGGACGCATATAGCACGGATGACTTTTTAGACCTCGGTACAAAATATTGCGGAAAATATTTTCTACAGTTTGTTTGGTTTAAATAAACCGATGTTTTAAATTTTATTTTTAAAATCATATTATTTATAAAACTTGCTTAGTTTCAAAAAATTATTTCGGTTCATTAGCCTTTCCTCTATATAATGAATTTGAATGTTATTTTAACAAAATTTTAATAAAATATGGTTATAGTTACGCTGTAAATAAAAAAGTGATCTGATAGACTTGCATAAGCAATGCCATCTCTTAATTTTGTTGTAAAATACGTGTCTAACTTAGATTTTCATTTAGTTCGGATCGACTAACAATATAATTTTTTTATGAATGTAATGTATGAATGTAATGTAATGTTATTTAATAATTTAAATTTATTATTTTTTTACATATTATCCCCTGAATGTAAAAATGGCTTCAAAAAATTATGCCACCTCCATTCTCCTCTCTTTTAAATTACTATAGACCTAATTATGTAAAATATTGTATCAAGAAATTATTCAAAATTTACTAGAAACCCTAATAATAAACTGTATTCTTAATACTGTTGTTTTGAATTATAGCGATAACGATATTTTTCTTATTTTAAAAAATATATTGCGCAATATGTTTACGTGGAAGAAAATAACATTTGCAAATAATTTAATAGAAATACTATGAATTCTGTACACGTCCAATGTGTAGTCACGGAAATTTCGTAAACCGAGTTCCAGTTATTTTTTACAGGTTTTACTCCTTTCGACGTTGGAAATAAATACTTTCTCAACATCATTTGAAACAGAGGATACTATGTTATATGTGCAACAGAAATGTTTGCACGCAATCCAGTTTCACTCACTGCCTTATTCTAATTTTATTATTATGACGAGTTTCGTTTTTGAACTGAAAAGCGTACTTAAAGCTTTTTAGTTAAATTTTAATTTAACAAACAGGTCTTTCAGACAGGTCTAACAGATCTTTTCTAAACACTGGATTAGAGAATTCCACGAGTCCAATTTTGCTTCATGGATAAAAATTATTCAGGGGCCTAATAAGCTAAGTATTCTTGTTTTTATTTATGAAGGCTAGGTACGTTTGTGGTATCATAAGTTATGCGACAAATGAATGGGCTAAAATAATACATAAGAAACTTTACAACTGTACAAAAATATTTCTTATTCGTAATGAATAAAACATGGTAATGGTTTTAATTATGAACATTTATAAAATATTATATTTTTATAAGTATTACAAGCGTGAGGGAAAATGCAGTAGATTGTTTTTTACGCTATGATTTTTAACCTTGTTCGTATCAGAGTAATACCTATAGGTTCTTTACTTATTGTTATTCCGAAGGATCTATTGGTATTCTAAAGAGACATTAATATATTTTTATTCATTGCAAATTTACGAAAATGGGGGTCGATGGTGAATAATATTGATTAGATTTCATTGAAAATATTGAAGTTTTCTACTTTAAACATTCGCTTTATTTGGGCTTCTGTAAAGCCATTTTATGATTTAACTACAAAACGATAAAAGTATTTTATTTATATATTCTAAATTTAGAAAAAAAAGAGTTCCTCAATCAGCGTGAGAGATTTGAAATAATCTTTCTTTTCAACACACAAACATTTTCAATTACTTCTTCACCTGCATTTCGTTCGACGCTGGGCACTTTTTTCACGTTCAGATGAATTGATGAAAAAAGAACCGGCGTGTGGAGCTTTCACCATATATAATATTATTCCAAATTTAATATCGAAACAAATAACGAGTATGTATATTTTAATACAAACAGCGAGTATGTAAATTTAGGTAAGTTATTTCTGTTTCGCTGCTAAATTTATTTCTTTACCTGACACAATTCTAATTACAAAACTTCATAGGATTGTTTAGTGTAAACTGATTGGACGCAGATGTTATGAAGTTCTGGATTTAATTTGTACCAATTGCCTATTTTTAATGAAACTTGTAAACATTGTATCTAAATATTAGCTATGATTTTAAAAGAAATCCGGTGACTTCGTTCACGTGGAATTCACTTGTGATTATTGTTCATAATTATTGCAGTACGCAAAAGTATTAACAATCCGGTGGAAATTATATTCACGACATCTAAGTACCTAAGTAACGTCCCTAATCATCATCATGGTGAACCTGGACTGATTCAAATGAACTGTCGAAAATATTGTGACTCTTATTAATAATATTTTTGTTAATGTCATTATCATTATTATACTGTTTTTTCTATATTTTTGCACTTAGGGCCATTACATTTTACTAGAACCTTAATAGACGGCGTTGGAAATGCAATATCATTACACGCATATATATATATATATATATATATATATATATATATATATATACATACACAATATGTTTATTAAAACGGTAATAGAGGGCGTTGGCCGTACCGTCTCACAATATATTTATGAGCGAAAAGTTTACTACAAACGTTGATAGGTGGCGTCAGGATTATTTTTTTTTTGAAATCTGTTATATTGAGAAAAATATATTCTATATGTTACTCGAGACTATTATTTATTACTACCTCAAAATTCATCAAAATCCGTCCAGCAGGTTTTATGTCACTGTAAAACAAAATAACACAGATAAAAATTTAAAAAATAGAGTTCGAGAGAAAGTTTTCATTCGATACGCTAAGTAACACTGTTTTTTAATATGTTTTCCATGCACAGGATTTACTCTGTTACAATTTTATTATCTTTATAGATTTTATGTATAAGGATTTAAGTTACAATTTTTCAATGAGTAAAGTCAATTATTATGAACCCAACCTAGTCAACCTAAGCCCCAACTCAACTATCTTCCGTCGCTATCGCCAAAACCCTGGATAAGTTTTAGAAAATTGAAGAAAAAGGCAAAAATATAACTAAAGAAACGCCATGTATACCATGTCAAATAAATTTATTACTTTCTACCTAAGTGGGAAAAACAAAATCAAACTGAATAATTGTTCCAAATCGTCGCAAAGGCTGAAGATGAGACCAAATTTGCATAATCGAATGTTACTAAATTCAATGAAACTATCCAATTTACCGAACCGAATGTTATTATATCCACTAAATGTACAGTTCACTGAAACTATTAAACCTGATGAATAGAACATTTTGAACTTCGTTGAATATCCTAAATTTACAAAACCGAATATCCCAAAATCTTTTGAATCTACCAGACTGAACCCGCTAAATTTGGCATATGCACTATATCCAAAACATTTAAACACCTCGATCCCGCTGTGTCTAAATCAGAAGCATTTTTAGATTTGAAACAATACATGAAATCTCCATTAAACCGTCAAAAAAATGTTATCCCATATCCTTATAAAAACTCCATCCTTAGATACTACCCAACATTCCTAGTGGATACCGACTCATTAATAAGCCTAATAAAAAAAATCCTAATAAAAGCATAATAATAACAATAAAACGAAAGGCATCGACACAAACGAAAAATCCATATCAACTCCCTTTCCATCTTCAATTATCATCAGATATTTATTTTTCACCTTCCTACTAGTTTTGCGTAGTTGACGAAAAATAAAATAATATAATGGAATCATAGGAAATAATATACTCAATAACCTTGGTGATAGTACTGATTACAAAATAAAACATCCTGAAAATAGGAAAATTTTAAACGAATCTAAACTTCATTGTACCCGCATATTCTATTATACCATGTACAGAGACTATTAAAGAGTATTCAATCTCCAATTCCTAATTAAAACAATATATAATCGTGGATCAAAATAGTTCCGTAACGCTTTTGTTGTTAATTTCATCCTTAAAGTAAGAAATAATAACCATGTCAATTTATCACCTCTGAAAATCAGTGGAAATGAATTTCGAATTTAAATTACATCTTATCAAATTTATTTAAATTCCACATTTCTGATGATTCAATTGTCTCATCTCTCAGTAACTATATATATTGCATTAATTGAGTACCGGGATTTCTCAGAACCTAACATTTAAAATAAAAAAATGTATCAAAACTACATGAAATCAACTGATGTTTTCCATACCACTGTAAAGTTGGTTTGGAAAATGTCGGTACGTTTCATCTTCTACTTCCACTATTTAGTATACAATCCACGTAACGAAATTTCAACTTACCCAGATTAAATTCTATCGGTTCCATGAATTTCACAAAAGGGAAGACAAAACCCAAATCAATAAAATATTTAAGGTAGACATCATAACACTCCCAACATTTCCCTGCTGTTTTCAAAATTATTTCAAATAAGATGAATGTTTCTGAAGAAAAAAAATAGCGCACCGTCCTAGACTTCCAAAAACTCAACGACTTTACAATAGGCTATACCTATCCAATTCCCAATATGACTGAAATACTAGATCAGTTACTCCTATCCTGTCTACAAATTGACCGATGTTTCGTTTATCTCGACGATATTTTGATTTATTCCTATGATCTAAAATCTCATATCTAAAATATTTCTCTGTTTTTAACAAATTAAGAAATTATAACGTAAAAATTAAGCTACATAAATTAAAAATTCTCCAAAAGTAAATTGGTTACCTAGAACAATTAGTAACTGAAAATGATGTAAATCTAGACATATAAAAGCCATTAGAGTCAAAGATTTCCCAATCACAAAGGTTTCAAAAGATGTAAAATCATTCCTAGGCTTGATCTCATATTATCAACGATTTATCTCTAATTTTTCAAGATCTTCAAATCGTTGACTTCTTTCCAGAAAAATAATATCCATTCTCATGGAAGAATGTACGACATCCGGCGTTTGTACTAGTAAAACGAAAACGAATCACTTTCTTTCTCCTTAAGTATTCCATCTTTACTAAACGTTTTATTTTATTTGTTATACTTCAATCTATGCTATTTTTGCCGTCCCATCTCCAGGAGAAGTAGGTTAAGATAATCCAATTTCATATGCTACTTGAACGCCTAGCAAAAATGAAAGTAACTATAGCACTATTGAGAATGAATTTGTAGCTATTATCTTCGAGTTCTAATTCTTCAGGCTTTACTTAAATGGCAGAAAGATTTCCATAATCACAGTTCACCGACAAACTTCAACTGGGGCGCCTAGATCTGATATTAGTCCACCATTAATATCCTTTGCTTCAAAATTCACCTGAACCTGAACCATATTACCGACCTTATGAACACAAAAGTGTCTATCAGCCAAGATCTTCCTGATACCACACCAAATCCCTCCATTCCAGAATATGTATGTAAATATATATATATATATATATATATAAATATATATATATATATATATATATATATATATATATATATACACACATATATATTTAATGACGCATACGCGTAATTCCTAAAATCACCTCCAAACTCGATATATAATGCTATTATTAAAGAAAATAACGACTCCACACTTAAGAGCTCTCTCAAACGAACAATAATATCCATATCATTATATCTGGATGAATAACTGCCTTATATCCAAGAAATTATAACCAATTCGCTTCACTCTGAACAATTTATCCAGTCTGAAAATTTTCCTTACTTTTCCTGAATCCTAAAAATCATTTCGATAACAATTCCTATGGGGATATTTTCGACTCGCTCAAACCTCTTTTCGACGATTTACTCACTCTCTTTACAATTAAAGTAATAGCTATTCTATATTTCCAAAACCCATTTTCAAAAATAGTCTTCCATAAAATAATGTGCTTGTTTCATAGACATACCGATATCTTTATTCACATTTACCACATTAATATAATTTACTCTTCTTCTAGTGAGATTCAATGCATAATAAATAAAAATAAAGGCATACATCAACAGTGGCCATCTCTATCTCATCTTGTATCCTGAGCAGATTACAAGAATAATATTATTGGAAGGACATTCGCTCAAATATAGAAAACTACGTAAAAAACTATTCATTATTCCAAACTTATTGGTTCAAGCCCTAAGGAAGGTAAATCGTGCTCAGATGCAAATCTCGAGTACTTCTACCTCATTCCATCCATGTATTTCACTAGGCATTATCGGTTCTATTCCCGAAGCTTATAAAGACAAACGCAGGTTTTTCCTCAGCTTTCAAGACGACCTGTTGAAATTTTTGGTAGGCTATCCTCTTCGACACACCACTGCTGAAGAAAAAAGCGTGTATGTAATCCATCTCATAACTTAATTCGGCATCCCTAAAATAAGACTTACTGGCTAAGGTACTAATCTCAAATCTGACCAATTCAAAAAATTTAATTTCCTTGAAATTAATCAACAATGGTCATCTCCTTATCATCCGCAAACCCAGGATGCTTGAGAGCGTAACCATAAAACCCTAAAGGAATACCTTAAACTTTACGTTATCTATGAACAAGATAATTAACCCACTTACATATACACCGTAATATTAATATACACTACCACAATTAATAGAGGTATCGTGGGACACCCGGTATGAACGAAGTTTCTTTCGCTCTATATATTAAAGTAATTAAATTAAATTTAAAATTAAATTAATTAGAGATTATTTTAATATTAAATTTAATTATTCTAAAATTAATTTTTTATTACGTTATTTTAAAGTTAATTTTAAATTTAATAATTTTGTTTTAAATTAATACAATAAATGGTTAAATTTATAGTTTAAATCTGCCAGATGATTGACTCGAAATAGTAAGCCAGCAGAAAAATAATTTGATAGACGCTTATAAACACACGAACACTTATATTGCAGCAAAAGTGTGAGTCGAAATCTTACACTTGTATACTGTAACAGATGAGCGATCAAAACATTATACTTTTCTCGGACTAGCTCTCATTCGACAAGCGTGTAACGTGTCATAACGAACTTCATTCCAAAAGAAAATAAATAAATAAATACATTACTTAACAAATAATCACATGCCAGTTTTAAATGTACATTCGATAAGCAGTGGCCCAGTATTTACTCAATAACATCATCAAAATTAATTAATGAACAATAGGTGCTGAGATATCCCACATAAAACAGCACCTCTCAAACGTAAATGGCGTATTCGCAAATCTTAAAATTCTATGCAATCCCGATATTGTATTCAATGATATGGAATGCCATAATTTTTTACAAGCTCTGTCTACTCGTTACTATGACATCCTTCGAAATGTTGATATATTATCATATCTGATAACTTTTAGATCCCGCTCACCCTGGTTCGATGGAAGAGAAACCACTTTTAAACATTTATTTGGCATTCTGAATGAAGACGACACGATTAAGTATGACAACGTCATTCGGACGGTAGAAGACGATAAAAAGAATTATCAAGACTATGACAGAAAGCTCGTATATTGGAATCGAAAAAAATAATAGGCAGAACATATTGTAATGACCACAGCTGAAAATTGCTGTCGACGAAATAATATCTAACATATGAAAAATCTCACCAAATTGTCAAATGGTTTGGATATAACAGTAAGTTTCATAGCCGATGCTAAGGACCAAGTTTAATTTGACCGCGTAACTCATTTTGTTCATGTCACAAGCAAGTCAAACTTGAATCAGTTTAACATGTCAGTGAAATTTCGAAGGCCAAGTCGAAACCATCGATTATTTAGACTCAAGCCCGTTTCTTTGTATCAGAACGATCGGGTAAACGTATAAACTCTTAATTTTTTTAAAATTATTTCTTTAAAACGACTTTTTAAGTAAAAATCATTTTGTGTAAATAAAATGGACAATATCGCTCAATTGGATAATATTTTAACTTTATTGAAGAGGTTGATAAAAAATATGAATTTGAATTAATCAAAAGGGCAGTTTGAAGATTACACAGATTTCTATTAGCTCTTCGAATTTTACCACGAAGATGTATTTAAAATACGATGCCGCTTTTTACTAAGCATACAGTGTGAAATGTAATTCCGCCACAAATTATGTTCGGATTCCACTACCCGAATGAAAAAGACAATATAATCAGAATTATAACTATTAATTACTCTGCTATTTTACAGTATAGGCAGTCGACAAGTGTGTACTATTATGTTTCACAAATATGTTGAAAATATTGTAATACTGAACAATTTCATAAATATTTTTAAGAAACGTAACTTTAATCACAATTAAATGAAACTACGTGATGTAGTATTGTTTCTACTTTCTTTAAGTTCTTTACCATGACCTAGATTTCGTTGTATTACAACATCTTCAGGTGGGTTATTGTCAAAGATCTTTGCTAATAACCCACCTGAAGATGTTGTAATGGAACGAAACCTGGGTTGTGGTAAAGAACTTAAAGAAAGTAGAAATAATACTACATCACGTAGTTTCATTTAATTGTGAATAATGAATTTCTACAAAATTAACGCCAAATATATTCAATATTTGTAACTTGATTGGAATGGTGATTCGCAAAATGTGTAATTATTATTAACTTGATTATTATTAATTTGAATGATGATTCGCAAAATGTAACTGTGTGCAGAATTTTTAAAAAGAATTTTATTGTTGTTAGCAAGGAATGTCAATTATTTTGTTAAATTCCCAAACAACTTTAGAGAAGTTAAAATTAAATGTGAAGAGATTGGTCAAATAACATATGAAAATAATGTTCGTAGAGGTTTAAAAAATAAAATTGGTACTATAATCTGCCCTCGCCTATAAATAACCAGAATTCGAGGTGTTAACCACTCGCAAGTTTACAGAAATCGGAAAGAATATTTCTCACTCAATTGTCAGGTGATAAATCATTTCATACAACGTGCTTGTTAAATTTAAGTATTTTATAAATAAATGTAACACGTTCTCATATAACAACACAGCCAGCTATTTAATTTGTGAATGTCGATGTTTCAGCATTCACAAGCAATTTATTGCAAATCAACCGAAAACCAAACTAATTTATATGTATTTGATCGTTATTCTTGTCACATTATTAATACTTATATCATTGAATACTTTCTTTTAAATTAAGGCTATCATTGGACCAAACTTAGAAATATATGACATTTTTGTTAGATGGCCCAGTAATTTGTATGACAACGAAATATTTGAAGCCCTCGTGTATCTCATAGGCTTGAATGGACAGGTAGATGGCATGTTAGTAGATAATAGTAAATATGCTTCTGAACATTACATGCTTAATCCACATGTTCTTGAATCCTACAACATATCCAGAAATATGATATAATAACCGTCAAATAAAGACAAATAATATGGTTAAACGGTTTTTTGGTGTATAGAAAAAAGGATTTCGTGCTTACAAAGAGGTTTCGCTTTGAAAATTGTTACCAAATAATTCCTAAGTATTTTTTGTGCAGTTCTTCACGACAACGGTTTGTAAATCCTGTAGGATTCTGTGCTTAAATAACCTCAGTCTCTAATGACAACATAGTCTCTGGAAGGCAAGCTTCACCTCAAGGTATAAGTTTATTCACCAAGAGGCGAGTTTTAATGCACATGCTCTGTTAGCAACAATGCTGATATCGCCATGATGCAGACAGTTCCTATAAATCTCCATTGCTAAGGCAATACTTCTATGAAAACTGCATAAAGCGAGTACATGAACACAATCAAGTTAGTTCTAATTTAATTATTGAAGTGTCAATTGCTACCTGTCCCCCTCTCAGTCTTACTATTTCTGAATGAAGTGAAATTAATTTAGGTACTAATTCCTGAATGATATTTTCCGAGTCATATCGATATATTTATGTTATAAATAAATTTAAATTGCTATAAATTTAAATTGCATCAATACAATTTTAATTATTGTAAAATATTTTTAGAACTAATTTTCAATAAAACGTCATTTTTAAATGAATTTTCTATATCTTCACTATTTAAAAAATGATATAGCAAATTGCAACGACACACGAGACACATATAATATAAAATTGTATGCAATGTAATGGTAATGAGAGACAATAATAGATAACTTTGTTTGCAACGACAGTCCGTAATATATTTTTACCCTCGTTAAAAGATTTATATGCGAAGACATAATTGCGATGACATAATCAAAATTTTTTACAAAATGTTTGGTTTCAGTAATTTTTTTGGCAAATGTACACTTTATTGAATTTTATTTGTCCATTTTAATAATAAATAATCTTTCAATATAATAGTGAGTTGAAATCATTTTTGGGATAGTTAAAGTAAAACCAAAATACAGATTAAATTCTAATTACGATAAAAACGAAACATAACGCGGCAATTATCAAGCAATACTTTACGTAAATTTTTGGCAACGAGCCAACTGTGCTTTTTAAGTTAATTATTACTTAAAAACAAAACCTAAAGAAATAAAACCAGGAGTATAAAAGCTGAGTTGGAAGGATAATCATTATTCTCAATACGCGAACATAATCATGTAGATGGCGACCCTTATCGCTTCATCCAATTTATTAGCTGTAACGAAATTGCAAAATTGAATTGCGGTGTCGCAAATTCAGCGTTTAATAAGTATCGGATATCGGAGAGGTAAATTTATGCCGGCGGAGGAAAAAATTATTTTTCCTGGTCGTCTTTGTTTTCATCGGGTGTACATTTTAAAAACGTTACTCGTTGTCGCAAGATTGAAAATGTTTGGAAACCGTTGTTGAATATACACTTTATAAACCATGAAATATATATTTCATTAAAAAATTAGAAATTGAATAATAAATTTTAGACACAATTTCTCCTTATTAATAGTTATTAATACTTTTCCACAGCAAATTTTATTTTGCACAATACTTGAATTGCTAGACCAAATCTTAAAAATAGTTATTGAACCCTACAATTGTATTAAATCTTAATTGTGAGGTAATAAAGATATTGTGTCAATTGGATGGGAAAAGGTAAAAAGCTTTTATCTGTCTAATGCGTACATACATCCTTGCACTAATTAGAGGCTTCTTTTTCTATACTTCTAAATTATGCTTTAAAATTAATTTCATCATAAGGTCAATAAAATGATATTGGGCGTTTGAATACTGATTTTTGAAATTCCCACTGAGTTTTAATTACTATTAAGTTCATGAAAGTAGATATATGCATGTCTGGGAATATGTCTATGAAGAAATATTATAAAACAAAACTATAAGTAGTTACTCCGCTGCATACTGCGAAAACCACAGAACAGCATAAGTTCGTGGCGTTATTACTTTTTTTTGTAATCGAGAAAGGAAAACATTTTTTTACAAGTCATAGCATATATAGAAAAAAGTTATAAATTGTTCATTTGGTGGTTGGATAATTTTATTGATCTTGTATGTCATTTTAGCTTCATGAAAATTTTATATATATATATATATATATATATATATATATATATATATATATATATATATATATATATGTAATATTAAAAGAAAATATAATGACAAGCTATAGAAAACATTTTAATACTATATTAAAGTAAAATAACTCAATAAGCTGAAATTATTTGTTCAGTTGTATTTATATTTTTTTTCTATAAAACGAAAGTTACCATTTTTCAGATAGGAATGAATGTTTCAGCTACTGAAAAAATAAAATTGTAGTCATAAAAGTAAAACAATTGCAACGACGTAAA
Organism: Druceiella hillmani; assembly: GCA_039881145.1. Lineage (NCBI taxonomy): Eukaryota > Metazoa > Arthropoda > Insecta > Lepidoptera > Hepialidae > Druceiella > Druceiella hillmani. Next base: position 5,958,816 of record JAYKKI010000001.1, read on the forward strand.
CAATTACGTTTTAGAAGTTACTGTTCTAGATTTTTTTAATAATTTTTGTTGAAAGGTTTAAAATGTGAGCAAATTTTTATTAACCACTGTTGATCATAAAGAAAAAAATACCAAAAAATATACACGACAAAATTTTATTAAATTTATATTATGCCAATTATTCTGTTGTTAATAATTATTTATATATAAAGTTCTCAATTTATAAATGCAATATCCTGTAGATTTCGCCATAAATTTCTTTTAAATCTCGAACATTTTTCCGGCAGATTTTGTAATACCGGTACATATAGTTGTGACTATTAGATGGATATTCATTGCCGTAACGTCAAAGCTTTTACGATGTAGCAATAAATAACGAAGTGTCATATTTATTATTATTGGTCTCTCATTATAAGCTCATATTGATTTATAGGGTCATTGTTCTGCCTTCTATTTCATTTTATTGTTATTTATTCCAGTTACGTGTTGTGTCTCCTACCTGCCTCTTTCTACAGGATTTATTCCTGGGAACTTTTATAAAACGAGTGTATTGGTCCAGTATATATTAGCCGTGTGTGAAAACTTCTGATTACAAGAAGAATTTTCTATTTTAAATGTGTTAATGCTAAAATTTAGCATTATTGTATTTGAATGATTGTATTGATTTAATTCTTACGTCAACTTTTAAACTAAATTAAAAAATTAATTATTTGATCACGAAATCATTTAAAAAGAAGAAAACTTCTATTTTTACCGTAATTATGGGGTAATTAACTAATAAAATATATAAGAATTTTCTTAATGAAATTCGTTCTTACTTTTAACTTCTGATTTCAGTTAGCATTAATAACATCATAAAGTGTATACTAAATGTTAATGAAGATCAATCCCACGCAACCATTTGTAACTTTTTAATAAATTCAAAAGTTGGTATAATACATGAATGACAATACTTGCTGAAGGCATTATAGGACGATACCAGTTTCCAAAACGAACAAAAATGATGTATATATTGGGTTAAATGTAGAAAAATTTTTGTATATTTGTATTGATAGCCATGATCCGATATTAGAAAAAAATCTATATACGTTAGGAAGCCTTATTTATTCTATATGAATATCTGACATTTTAAGTGGAGCTCAAAACCACGTCGCTGTTGTTAAAATATTAAAAAAAAAATGCAGTCGACTGCTGCATTCTACCTTGTTACAAGTGAAAAAAGCCGAATTAAATACACATTGCAAAGAGGTGTTTAAATCCGAGCAGTTGCTGCTAAAAGTGAAGAGAGAGTAATTACTTGGAAATAGATTCTGCATAGATTCTTTTTTGTAGGATCGGACCTTGTAGCATTTTAAAAAAAAATAAAATGACATTTATTACGGACTAGGTTTGACCATTTGTTTGACATTGGTTTTGGAAGAAAATGTGAGGTAAATGTTTATGCAATATAAAATGAAAAATACTTCGGTCTTATCTGCCAAATTTACAAGTTTTTTTTTTCAGAAATGTCCAATGTCTATTTGTCACAAATATCACTATCTCACTTCCCCATTTCTATTTATTGCTAAAAAATATAGAAGAATATTTAAGGACCTAACATAAATAGTTTTCCGAAAAGGCGAGCTGTAACCACTTTCCAAATCGATGTGGAAATTAACCTCGGGAAAAAACAGATCCGTTATTATATTTAATCCTTCCGATGTTTTAAAAACGAATGAACAAAGCTAATTCATAATAAAAGGTAAAAAACTACTACTTACAACACCCAACTACGGAAAAACTAACTGAAAGGCTGAAAACTATTTAAACTAAATATTATTAAAACTAAATATTCCTCTTTGTATTATTGATGACTTGATATTTACTGTGAATTAAAAAAACCTAAAAAACTTTTTTACGAATTTCCTTTCAAAAAGAAAATATACTCAATTTACTTCTTTGTGATGACTTAGGTATAGTCGTGATCGCATGCCGTTATGTATATAAAGAGGTTATGTGTGTACCCTTTATGTTCTGTGCTCTTCATGTACCTATTTATTATGACAGTGCCATGCGGATACCTTTATATCTAATTCATCACGGTATCCATATAGGATTGAATTGAGTATATTATCTTTTTCTATGACGAATATTAAGAGGAATATTTTATTGTTTCGTGCCTTTCAGTTAGTTTTTCCTTAGTCTGGTTTTAGATTTTAAACTCTTATTTTTATTTACAAGTTTTAACTATGACTTAGATCTTAGCGTAATAAATCTAGTCTCATTATGAAGTTTGGATGTAGAGCCTTGGTTTCAATTAATTATATGTGGGAAACTTTTATCATGAATTAGATTGTGCATCGATCTAGTTCGTTCACGGAATTATTATCATGAAAATTTTTTAAAACTTGTCAACTCTCAAAAGTTTCGACCTAATTTAATGCGAAATAAACATGACCTTTTGTAAAAACTGTTTTACCGAGATCTAATAAAACTTTTTCAAGAGTACATCCTTAAAGTTTGTGTACAGTAATTGACCACGAAAATATTAATGCAAGCGTGGTTTTAATGACTTTTTCTAGCCCCGCATATTCCATTATATTCTATGTTTGAAGTTTCAATTATATCTGATAAACGCGCATTACGAATTGTTGGATCATCGAATTTAATATTGATAACTTTGGGTTATTCCCTGACTTCTAGCTAGTCCCTTCTTTGAGGTGACATTCGAAACTCTTCATGACCAGTCCCTTTTTTACATTAATATTTTTAGTATAACTCGATTGGGAAAGAACTAAATTGAGATTGGGAAGGAACTAAATTGGGATTGGGTCAAGAGTATAACACGTGACCCAATCCCAATTACCAGACTTGATAAAATTTCACCGGACCGGTTGGGTTCTCAAGGAATTCATTGAGACTTAGGGGTATATATTTTTGGTTCAGGGGAAATATCAACACCCGTCCTATTGCCGATTTTTGATGTTTTTTTGAGCATAAATCTTGACTCAATCCTAATTACTAAACTTTATAAAATTCCACCGGTCCGATTGGGTTCTCAAAGTTCAGTCATTTTATTTTGTATCATGATCATTCCCTTTTCTAATCGTAGGAAACATGTAAACGATTTTCGAGTAATAAATATTATGTAAAGATATATGCGCTAAGAAACTCTTGAGATCATAATAAATCTAAAGTCACCATTTTTATTGAAATTACTTTAGTATAAGGGAACAAACATACTCTATTAGGGAACGAACACACATACATTCATATATAGTCTGTAAAACTCTTAACCCTGGTGTAGTCGGGTAAAAGTACAAAAATAGCAAGAAATTTTCACCTCATTCTATTTATGACCATTTAAAAGTGTTCAATATTACCCTATAAGTATTACCATTGCTCGTACTTTTCATATTGCAAGTTTCATCAAAGTTATATCACCAGATTATAAAAAAACATTATAATTATTAGATTTTTTTTATTTTTCATATTATCTATGCACGTTAAATTATCTATGGAATAAAGTTCAGGCTTTTATGCATAATATTTAATGCCAACATCAAAGATATGCATAGGATCATATCTATTTACTCAATACTTATATAAGAGCATTTCTAGGCTCATAACTTTTGCCACAAAAACATTAATTTCATGTTTGTTTAGCAGTGATCCAAATATTAAAACTTGAAAGAAAAATTTGCGAACCCACGAAAGTTTGTAAGTCGATAGTTAAAAAAGAAAATAAAATAATATTTTACAAAACTATTCTGATAGATTTTGACTAGGTGTCCTTTTTATTTTTTTACTGTACTAAATTTTAACAAAAAAAATTATCAAAATCATTTTGTTTTATCAAAATTATGCCATTAATAAATTTTATAACATTCCTTCCAAAAATAGAAAACCCAAGCACTAGCCAAAGATTAAAGTGATTACTTTAAAATTGTAAACTTTTTAAATATTGACCCCAGAATTTGAAATAAAAGATATATTTTTCATTATTGAATATGAAAACATGCAGCATTGTATATTGGAAGATAAGACCAAAAAATATAGAAAAGAAATTGAAAAAAAAACCAGAATGTTCAAAATTAAAATGGATAACCGAAGACAGATTGGATTTGCTGATCGCAAAGGAACTTAGTAAATTAGATGTCTCCAATTAGAAAGGAAAAGAATAGTCTAAAGTGATAAGAAGGCCAGGGTTATACAAAGCCGGTAGCTCCCGGGAAAGTAAAATGTATAGTACATATTATTATTATAAATCGAGTTGAATAATTGCAAGTTCAAGTAAAATTTTTAATTAAACACAAGTGTATCCGCCAAGTAAAATTTTTGAACGATCGAAAGGAAGTTCCAGTTTGTATACATATATATATATATATATATATATATATATATATATATATATATATATATATATATATATAATATAGTGCAAAGCTTTTATAGGTTCATGTTTTATATAGAGGTTCATTTTATATACATGTTTTATAGGTTCTCGTAAATCAAGTAATTGAAACTTGGCAAAATGCTTCCTAAAAAAATTAATAATTAAAGCTCGTGAAGGTATAACCTGGCTAAAAACCTATTCCTACCTGATATAAAACTTTAGTTTGTGTTGACCAAAACATTGGAAATAGGCAGGCTTTATCAATTGGGGTTTACGATGCTCCAGCTTTGCACTATATAATTTTAGAGACGTTGATAAGTAGCACTAAGGACATATAAACGTATAACCAAAGCCTAATTACAATCAAATTATTACAAATATAGACGAAAACTAGCGACGAATTTACTTACATGCTCCTAATGAATCCGGTTACTAACATCCTCTTGGCAAAAGTAAGGAGTACTCGTCGAGTTGCCTTGTCTGTTACGTATTCTGTGATCGCCACTATGGTACTGAAAAGGGCTGGACTCTCGGTATTTTAGAACCCCTTTCTAAAATGGAATCCAACATTGTTTATGAAGAAATATTGTAAATCGCTTAATTTTCGTGTAATATTAATGAAATCAAAGCGATACTTATCTATATATTAATAACCTTTTTTCCGTTGTAATCGTGTAACCGTAATTGACTTTTGTTAAGGAAATGAACCTTATATTTCTAAAGAATAGTTCCATTCGAGCTGGATATGGAATAAACATTTTCGTTTTAAATTACCAATATTTTTTTTAAGTAATCAATGTTTATCAAATATAAATTTTACCAAAATAAATTTCCAAATGTAACGAAAAGAATGAAAAACTTAAGATGTTATATAGTGAACAAAATTTAATATCTGCAGAAAAAATAAGCGAAAAAAATTTGACATAAAATTGTATGAATATCGTCTCTTATATTGATTGATAAAATAAAAATCCATAAGTTACGTATGGTTTATTTAATAATACTTACAAAACACAACAAAATATAAAGTTATACTTACATAACAGCTGATAAAATTTAATAAGCATCATCATCATATATGTTAAGATGTTACTCTTCCTTTTTAGAAAAAACCTCACAACTAATCCACATAAATTATATATCATTTTATAGATAATTGCTTGCTCTACCGGCATCCACAACTAAAAAATTTATTATTGCTATTGTTTTTGCAAATTAATTAATTATTAAAATTATATACACAAAACAGCAATTGGCAGCATTGCTAACGGCTCAACGTCAATATGATTGACGGTCGGTAAAATTTTTGTTTAATTTCAAATCCACTCAAGTATAAATAAAGTGGCGCTTTAGCTCAATGCTTTTGATACTTGCGCCTCTATATGTCAATTTTAGTAAAATATTTGTTTGATCTGTCATCTGAGCTTCATAATGGAATAAAAACGTAATAAGCAGTGTGCAAAATTAGAAATGAATTGAATACCTGCCATCAATTTTGATTTATTAAATTGACCCTAAACACTCTGTTGTAACTAATATGACAGCTGTGAGTTCATTTTCTCATGTGTAAATATTTATAATCTACCACGCAAATTGATATAATGCGAAGACTTCGCACGGGTCACACTAGTTCTTAATTATTTTTCTGTTACTTTCAAGTTCTTAACGGGCATGGACAATAACTATATATCCTAGCCGCAAAATTACTTTTAAATATTAAAATGCGAGGATATTTAATTGTATATCCAAGCAGTAAAGTCCAGTGATCAGTTACTTTTAAACTATTGAAGTGCGAGGATTTTTAATTTTATATCCTAGCAGTAAGTTCTGTGAGCAGTTACTTTAAACTCATAAAAGGCTAGGGTAATAATTGTATACCGTAACTGTAAAATATCAGTTTCTTTGAACTCTTATAGTGCGTGAACAATTTACATATCTTAGCCGTATGGCCTTGGCAAAACTTTAATTTAAATCGGACTGTGCTATAGAATATTAATTCGAGGAAGTTCTATACCTAATTTAAAGTATAAGTATAAGAAGATTAATGAGTTGTATATTATAAAAATGAAGAATGTAACTGGTCCTGATTTTTTATTCGGAAGACATATTTAAAAGTTTTTCTCCAATTTAAATCACATCCGTGAATTATCCTGTGGACCAACGACGATCGATCTTCGTATTGGGACCACTCGACGATCAGCTTTGAGTCCAGATTATACATCATCGTCTTCAGGGGACCCACCTGGTGGAGCAGCAAAAGGACTTCGAGAACCATTTTGTTCCCTTAAGGCAGTGAATTCCAATTTTTCATACAGATGGCGAAATTTTGTTTGTCGTAAAATAGTAAACAATCGAGATTCATTATTTCATTAAAACTTAATTTGATTGTTAAAATATTAATTTAAATTTAAAAATTAATTATTATTTACAAAGATTAATTTGTTAAAATATTTTTGCTTCATAATTCATTTAATTTGATAATATAATTCACCATTCCGTTAAGATATTCTGTCAGATTTAAAATTTTGAGAATTTTTATTTTTCTTATGGCATTCTGCTATTTACACGCGTTTTGCCATGACATACTTGTTAATAAAAATTAAGTTATAATTAATTTCTACAAATTTAACGCCATTTACATTCGATTTGAAAATTATTTATATTTATATTAACACGGATTTTTTTAAAGATTTTATTAGATTTTCACCCTTATACCCTTATATTTTACGTCCGGATAGTTTATCACTAATTAGCTTCAGTCTGGGTTTATTAGTCCAGAAGGCTTGTTAAAATGTAACAAATAGAATAATGGAAGCATTAAATTTCAATAAGTGGTCAGGTGCTTAGCCCTGTGAAACATTGTGAGCTTTGTCTAAACAGGTAATAGGTGCTACTTCAATGTAAAAGCCTCGGGTAAACATACGCGAAGTGGTCATTAGTAACAGTAACAGACTTTAATCTTTCCCGAGTATTTATTTCAGTACTGTGGATAACATACGTACTTTGGTGTAATTAGAGATGTCTTCTTTATTCGTATTATACACGTAGCAGAAATAATTGTGGCGAATTATGAATGTAAATATATTTATACATGTTTTTGTAATATTTACGTTTACTAAATTATATTTTATCGGTAGTTACTGGCCTTAGTGTATGAGTGGAGAATCTTAAGTAAGTCAGTAATTATTTAATGGTTATATAATTTCTGATACCAAATAAAAGCATCTAAAATTACTTAAATTTTATAAGCCCATCCACCACTAGATTACAAACTGAAGTGGTAAGTTCCGAAGAAGTTTCGGGGATACTTTTAGTAATGTATCTTTGATAATCTCACAAAAAAATTTTATACAAGTAGATATCAACATTTTTGAGTGTTAACTACAAAGGTTAGTATTATGGTTCATTATATTTTTGACTTTCTGAGAGAAATGGAGCCCTGAAAAAACAAATGCATCAAAATTTCCTTTCATCTCTTTTATAAATTTTTACCACACAGTAAAATAAATTTAACGCGTTCATTTGAAATTGCCGCTTAATTGTATAGAGTCGTATACAGAACCTTTCATCAATATGCGGTAGGGCTCAAAATTACTTTGACGGAGACAATTATGTATTTAGTACTGAACATATAAGAGCCACAAATATAGAACCATATTGTAAATGAAAATAGAAGGCTCTTATTCACATTTATATAAAAGAAACCATAGCTCAAAATGAAAATAAGAAATAAAAATACTAGTGTATTTTTATAAGTTTGGTTTAAAAAAAGGCAGTAAAAATCGCGCGCCATTTTTAATTTAGTATTTCGTAAACCGGTTTTTAAAAGTTGGAAGTGGCAAAAACACTTTTATTTCTCTTTAAAATTTAGCATTTTAATTTCAAAAAGGGAAATCAAAGTATTTTGCTCCACTTCAAAGTATTTTACACAAAATAATGTTAACAACAATGAAAAAGTTTTTAAAATATTTCGCTACGTCGATATATTTATTGAGATCATATGAATTTTTTTATTTAAAATGTCGTCATATTTATTTACCATAATTAATTTCACAACGCATACGACGTAATCGTGTATTTCGTAAACCGGTCTTAAAAATTAGAAATGATAATATTTTTTCTTAAATACCAACCTCACTTAATGATATGTATGAAAGAAATGTTTCATATCACTTTCATTTAAAAAAAGAATTTAAAAAATTTAAAAAAAATAACATTAAAACAATGAAGTCGGTTTATTAATTGAAACCTTCATAAGAAGCATCTGTTTGAAAAAAAAATCCAGCTTGAAATAAAATTTCCTTATTTAAAGAATTCCTACATCATTCCTTACCATAAAGCTACTTACATATTTGCTCTAAGAACTGAAACTGTGCTTTGATTTGGCCTTTGAGAACCATTACTTTTTGCGTTTCTTGAATACAAACATCTGCAAAAACTTCTTCTTGCGCTTCGCATCGCGTTGAAATCATCCCTTAAGTGGCATATTGTTTTCAGTGTATGGAAGTACTCGTATCTATAATACATTCTTGCACATATATTTACCCGTATTTCTTTTTATTTGAATGCTAAAAGGTATATGACATTTTCAAACCCTAATTTACTCCAATATTACCCTAACCATATTTGAAGTTTGTTATTGTATCATGTTTTATTTAATAAAATACCAAAAGTATTTAATGTCAATACCTTGTACTAAACTGAACTATATTTAGCTTCTATCGCTCCCCAGAGTTCAAGAACATTATAAATTTGTCCATAGATCACACGTTGAAAAGAAAAACGTTCTATGTTCATTTAATATAGAAGATTTTAAAAGAAAAATGTCCTATGTGCATTTAATACATAATTGAAAACTAAATTTAATAAACTTCAAACTCTTTTTAATAAAAGCTAAATTTGATTCATAATTCTCCTTCAGTTTGTTTTTATTTCCGCTGATAATTTTTGGAGCCTACTAGACTTTAACTCTTTTATCACTTGATATATAATGAAAAAAAAGCTTTCGACAGCCAGATATAACAGGCCTTCTTTAGACGCTCTTTCTATTGCTAAATACCTGAAACCTACTCACCAAAACATTGCTAGATATTTTGCCTTAATTTTGTAGAAATTCATTATTTACAATTAAATGAAAATACGTGATGTAGTATTATTTCTACTTTCTTTAAGTTCTTTACCACGACCTAGGTTTCGTTGTATTACAACATCTTCAGGTGGGCTATTAGCAAAGATTGCTAATAGCCCACCTGAAGATGTTGTAATACAACGAAACCTAAGTCGTGGTAAAGAACTTCAAGAAAGTAGAAATAATACTACATCACGTAGTTTCATTTAATTGTAAATTGCTAGATATCTTAAAATAGCGTATAACTTTAGTTTTCATTTTTACAAGCTTTTGAGGCATTTTTTTAAATCTTTATTCAAAACACTTTCATCCTATTTTGTACAAGAAAGCCTGGCAAGCACGAGTAAAACTCAAAGGTTCCGTATACATTTAGACACTTTTTTAGCATGGATAGTATTCCTTTTAAACTATTTAAAAATATTAATTTTTCACAGCGTAAATACATCGCAACGTATTATATACTATATACCTTTTAGAGATGTAAAAACATAGTGCATATTCCAATAAATTAAAGATTTACTATAATCGTTATAGTTTTTCTGTAATCTTTTATTTGGATTTTTCCAATTTCTTTTTTATGATTTTTGACTAAATATTTTCGAAAATACGGAAAGCAGAATGCTATATTTTTGCATATTTTTTTAGAATTTCTTTTCATATAAGTAATTTAAAATTGTGAAAAAAACTTTCTTGTATTCCCCATAATAAGCCTTTTGAAATGATAAACAAAATGAGAAAACAGATTTTTTAAACCTTTATTTATCTTTAAATGTTATATAAATATTAAGAAATATACGATAAAAAATATGTGCAAAATATGAGGGTAAATAATATGTATAACTATGTCAACTTTCAAGTTTCTGTTTCGCATGCTTTCTGAGAAAATCGGCGTTGAAAATAAAAAAGTGTAAATGTATTTCCTGCTATATCTTTTATAGGCTTAAAAACATATGTATTCCAAAAATTATAAAAAATTTGATCATCACTTCAGTTTTCTTACAAACTTTGCGTTTAGTTCAAAAAAGACCATTTCTTTAAAAAAAAATTAAAAAAGTTGTTTTAAAAAACAAGAGGTTAAATTTTATGCATATTTTTTAATATATCTCTGAAGTTTTAATACTCTCAATTTGAAAAAAATATATTATTTTTCGATATATCTCTGACGTTTTATTACTCTCAGTTTTAAAAATTATTTATATAGACCCTTGTAATAAGCCCTTCCATTCATCATCCTGCACTATGTATGGAATCAAATACTTAATTTTTTCTTCCTGAGATCACTACATGAATATATTTTCGTTTTAGCTAATGCTCTGTACGTGCGTTAATATGTTTTATTATTCTGCCAAAATTCTACGTTCAAGTCTTTACGTCAAGCGGATTCTGAGAAAAACGGGAGCGACGGACATGCGGACAAACACATAAGTGACTTTATAAGGGTTCCAGTTTTCCTTTTAAGATGCGGAACCCCAAAAACAGGACAAACCGATGTCAACAAAATGTAATTGAAAGGTTGTTTGAGGTAAATGAGGCTTTCGAAATAAATGGCAGAAATTACAAAAAAGAAAAAGAAAAAATTCCATAAGGAATAATGAAATATTCTAGAAAATTAAGTTTTCTTTTAATACAAAGTGAGTATTTACAAAATCAGTTACTATTCCACAATAGTTGAATTCATGAAAATGTCATAAGGTTCTTCAGATGACAATTACGAACGCAACGGTTATCAAAATTATAGGTTGGCAACTGATTTTCTTAAACACCTACGGATTCTTAATCCGTCGGTTTTATGTTTAACTAGTTGTTGAATGTACTGTCTTTTTTAACTTATTTGATACACAAAATTAAAATTAAGATTATGCAATACGTGAATTATTTACGGCTCACATTTAACTATTTTTCACATTTTGTGGTTCGTCATTGTTTCTATTTATTGTATATCTTAATCGAAATATTTTTCTCCAACTTATTCGGCGCATTACAACTAAGCTACATAGTGGGCAAGGGCTTTATAGAAAAAAAATAAGTACGAGTGGAATTCTCATTACAATGGTTCACCACCCTTTTTTGCACATATTGTCAAACTATTTAAATATATTAGTATGATTTTTACCGCGTAAATATATATATATATATATATATGTTTTTTTCAGAGGTAGAAGAAAATCGCGAATTTCTCAATGCGATAAGATTTAGAGTCAACGACTTTTTTATAAATTATTCATTAGCAATTTTCAAGGTAGGCAAAGGTGTCCACAAAATGTGTGTTTTGTGGATACTTTTGGAATATCTTCCGAACTATCAAAGCTTAAATTATGAGAAAAGCTTTGATATCTTTATAAAACATTCTTTCAATTGATACGGCCTATGAAATTAACCAGAAATATTTTTTTTAATTTGATCTTCCTAAATTTTTTCAAAATATTTTTGAACTATAACCTCAAGCTAATTTTGAAATTTATGCGTGAAACGGTTAAAAAATTACAAAAACAGAATAACAAACACGTGTGTGATCTTATAAATATTTATTCTTTTAAAATTTGGAAACATAAAAAAACTGTGAAGCCTAGTTCTTCGCTGCGAGGGTTCTATATATATCTTAGCATTTACAAATATTAAATAGTACATAATCTTCTTTTTTTCAATGGATTGACAGCCCACGATGGGCCCCTGCCGCAGAATCAAGTCCCAGGCTCTCCTGTTTTTAGCCAAAGGCATCCAGTTCGTTACACTTAGGATTTTTAAGTCTTTTTATAATAAAATTTCCCAATTTGCGATGTATTTAACTGCATCCGGTTCTTTAAATAATTTGTAAAGTTCAGAGATAGTTCTTCTTCTCCAGATGTTATTACATTTTAAACCACCAAAAATGCTTCTTTAAATCTCTCTTTTAAAAAGCAAAGATGGTATTTTTACATTTTTTCTGTCACTGTCCATGTCTCAGTAGAATAGGTGAGAATGGGTCTAATTAAGCTTTTGTAAATCAGAATGTTTGTTTTTGTGGTAGTGAAACTAGACTTCAAATACTTTTAATTACCGAAAAATATCGGTTAGCAGCTCTGACCCTACTACGGATCCCAGCCATGATATCATTAATAGTATTAATTTCTCATCCTGAGTTTTTAAAATTGCTAACGGTTTCAAATTTGTAATCCCCAATTTCAAAAAAGGGCTGGTATAATTGGCACAGGTCATATACTTAGTTTTATTTTGGTTGATTGTAAGACCTATTGTGCAGGCTGCAGCCTCTAGTAATGTAAAAGCCTATCTAACTGCCTCAGGAGTGCGTGCGACAATGTCAAAGTCGTCAACGAATGCAAAAGTCTGATTAGGTCTGTTAAAGATTGTGCCATGGATATTAATGTTCGAATTTTTCACAATATTTTGGAGGGCAATATAAAAAAACAATCAGGCCAGTGCATCCCTTTGTCTCAGCCATTTGAAACTACAATGGGCTCTGAGAGATTTTTCTGAACTTTGATTCTGAGTTTTGTTTCAGTTAGAGTAAAAGTTGTAAAATTTATAAATTTTCACAGGTGCATATTTAAAAAAAATTACGTAATATAACTACAGATTAACAATTTTCAGACTTTATCCTTTATTTTTACTGTAAGACTATGCTTTTTGTTATATTTCTTGATTCTTGGACAACGGGAAGTAGCCCTTTAATTTACTTTTGAATGTCAAAGGTATGCTGCATAAATGGCCGTACTGCACAAATGGCCGTATAAGGTAACTTAGAACTTTGATTTGACTTGATACCAGATAGACGGACAAAAAAGGGATCCTATAAGGGTTCTTTGTTGGAATCTTATAATAATATTTTTTTTGCAAAATTAACGCCAGATATATTCAACAATAAAATACTTTTTTTTTCTTCTCGTGATCCATATAAATAAGAAATAAGCATATTTATATACAATATTACATGTTAAGAAAAAAATAACTGTTAGGGATAACTTAGCGACAAATGGCGGGCCTTGAGTTGATCGATCGTCGATTTTTTGCCACTCGGTAACAAATACGTAGAACAAAGAGCATTCTGAAGGACACGCAAATGCAATAGACTGATTGTCACTCTTGTTGAGCTTTTCTTATTAAAGGTCAATTAACGCTCTTTTATGTATCTATAGAAAGACATTTTCTCGATTTTCTTTGGAAAGTTATGGCCATTTCGCCACAATCCATTTTTAATATTAATATTTTGCATAAATTTATGAAGATTTGAAAAGTGACAATCATTCTTTTTCATCATAAGTTTATAAATTTACACATTAGTCAAACATTTTATTCACTCATATTTTCATTTTACAATTTTTCTTATGGGTTTAAAATAATTGTATTTTAAGATATAAAACAATATTCTAAATACACAAACAGATATTCTTCCAGACGTTTACCAAGCCATATAATCGGTTGTGTAAACCTATTTAATAACTTGGTTTATTTTGTGTTTTATGTTTGTTTAAATAAATATAATACTATGTTAACTTATTACACAAGTTCTTTTAAAAAAATACAATAACCTATTTTTATCATCCTGGACGCGCTGGATACCCTTAAATTTTATCAATGGCAAAACTCTTTATAGTAAAACCCAATTCGCACGCCAAATTATCATATTTAGTATTTTCTTATTATAGCACGAACTCTACTCAGTACAAGTATTTACTAATGGTAGCCCTTAAATGACTAAATCGTCGAAACTAATCAACTTTCACCATTTTGTTGGGTTGGTGATTGGTATTGAGTGTTATAATTGCAAAAATTTTTTAAAATTCGTAGTTCATTGTTAGTTACTCTAGCGCATAGTATGTACCACTGTTATATATAACCCAGAGCCAAGCTGCAGGTAAAACGCTACTAACTAGCTTTTGCTTATATATTTTGGAAAAGCATATGACTGCAAATGAGCTCTACTGTGAGGCAAATGTGAGTTGAGGCAGCGATCTCTTTTAATTAATTATTTTTAAAAGTTTCTCTTAACATTTACTGCGGAAAAAAATTCGTTCCTATTTCTTAATCTCTGAAAATAACGTCTTGCAGTTGCTTTAGAGATCGCATCGTCGTCTTTCGCATTACATATAATTTGAGTAGCTATAGCTGCTCTTTGATCTAAATTAAACTCGAACAAAAGACAAAGACGCATATGCTCTCTGGTCACTTCCATCTTCTAATAAATACTGAAGCAACCGTAGCAGCGGACCATATGTTTATAGTTTACCCCCATCAATTTATATTATTGCACTTAAAATAGTTCTATCAGTTTCTAAAAAACGGCAGAAGCTCTAAACCAAATATTCTCAATACTTTTCCACCAACACAATATATAACACATTCAAAAATGGAAAAAGAATTGATGTTAAATTAGTGAAATTATTTAGAGAAGGATGAAAATTGAGGAATTAGGTTTAAAGGAAACATTTTAAAATGATAATAACACAAAAGAAAAAATTATATTTAATTAAATCCTTTGAAGTTTGTATTATCTAAGCGAAAGCAGAAATCTAAGAATATTTTAAGATATAAGAATGTACTTATATTTTCGAATGATAGAAGACAACTCCCAGTAGAAATATTCGGATCTATGTATATTTTTTTAAGTATGGGTATTATAATTTCTATCTTTCTTAATGTTATAAATTCATCTACGTATTTTAAGTAAAAACAATTTAAAAACTATTTAGATCAAGCAAAAAAAAATTATTTATACAATGAATCCATTACATCTTTAACTTATTATGACAGACCACTAGAAATTACTCAGTACACGAGTTAAAGTTAAATAATGTTACGTTGGTTTTCTCTAGTTTTACCGTATTACAATTTTCGTTACAATACCCTTTACCGTATCTGACCCATTTTAACTTTAGGTTCGCCACATTTGGTAACATCTGTTCGGATTGCGAGACGAATTTAACGAAATTTTGTCTCCTCGTTTACAAGTAATGTAAAATGGTATAAATTTAGTCGCACCTTTACCTTGAAGATAACAAAGATAGTATTATATGCGTTTATACCCACACACGCGCACATTTGCGCACACACACACGCACGGACGTACACGCACGTGGGCGTCACACGCATAAACACGTGTTTTCTCTCACGCGCACGCACAGACACATGCACTCAAACATATGACTTGCTTAGAAATTAGATTCGGAAAGAGAGGAAATGTTATGTCGATAAATTGTTAATTCGTACAGATCTTAAGATATGTTTCACAAATATATATATATATATATATATATATATATATATATATATATATATATATATATATATATATACACACACGCACACATACATACAAATATATATATATATATATATAGAATGACGTATTTTTTGTGTTTGCAAATCAAAATCGAAGCAAAGCTGTGTTTGAGCGTGCTTGCATTCAATAGTTTTTCTAGTTATTCTTTCTTTTCTTTAATTTATTCTTTTACAAAGCAATCGCTTATCCATATAGACAAATTAATTTTTTTTTTCATTTTAATTGTTAGAAACCTTAAAGTATCATCTCTGTAAATTTCGTTAGCAATCCGCCCCTACTTAGCGTGGTACGTTGTAGTATAAAAAAAGGTACTTTAACAAATATTTCTATAAATAATGTGTTAAGTGTTTTGGTCCCAGGTGCCAAAAGAACCTACAAAAATAATTTTTACTTGTATAATTAAGCGATATGATTAACATTTTTTACATGTGTTTGTGTATAGTCCTGAGCTCCATTAAAACAATAAAAAATTTAGTAATATACCGCGATACCTCTTTGCACTTTCATTCGCATCCTTCCGTCTCCCCATTCCATATATCTATCAATATATATCCACCAAACGTTATTTAAAGACTTATTCATACTTTTATTAACTTTCAATAGCTTCTTCGTTTCTCTTAAACTACTATTTCAAATAAAAAATGAGAAAGGCAATTTTCACCTACCGAAACTACTTTAAATGATTTGGTTATTTATTTTAATAGGTTTAATAAATACATCTAAACATCGCCATTTTTGTTGAATGCGCTTTATTAATTTAAACACGGTTGATGTGACTTATCTGTTAAGGAAAAATAAATACTGTCACAGACGTTCCTTTACATACATTAAGACTTATAATTCTCGTACATATGTTATTAATATATCTGTAATATTTTTGTCACTTTTCATCAAGAAAGCGCCACATAGACACTATTTACAATGTCTGAACTTTATACGACGCGTAAACCTATTTGCCTATTATATTTAATTTGAAAACTATTAGTTTATAATTTTATAAGTATTAGATTATATTTAGAAAGTTATATATCAATAGGGTAAAAGGTTTTTGTGTGAATATATATATAAAATACAAAGAAAAATATTTTCTTTAACATATTAGTCGTTTTAACTCATCGACTTACTTTTATTGGATCTAAACTCTTGTACCCTAATTCATCACTCGCCAAGTTAGGTGACGGTTAGGATAAATTATGCAAAATAATTAAATATAATAATAAAAATAGCATTTATTGACCTAATGTGATTTACATTAGGTCAATAAATACTCCGCGAATTTTTACATATGAAATATGACTAATCGCATATTTTGGTAGAAGTAAATATTAGTTATTGAATACATTTGGGGTTAATTTTGTAGAAATTGTTAAATTTATAGAAATTATAGAAAAGATATTTGCACCTTTGCTAAAAGCCCAACTGAAGATGTTGTAATACAATGAAACCTGGGACGTAGTAAAGAACTTAGAGAAAGTAGAAATAATACTACATCACGTAGTTTCATTTAATTGTGAATATTAGTTATTGAGATTGTAATAATAAACTTGCGGTGTAATAATAAACACGCAGTTTGCTATTTCACTTGGTTCTAAATTTCTCGCTAGTTTTTTCCCATAAGTTGTCTAAAGGTAATTATACTACAGTCAAATAAAATAAATGTACCATTTTGTTAAACACATAGAAGGGAACGTAAACGTTTATTCATTCCAAATTGCTATGAATTAATTTTGAACATACTTTTACAAGCTTCACTTGGTTGAATCTCGATATGTAAACAAATACTGCAAGTCGATTTCCACGCATTGATAATTGTCGTGTCAATTTGTAACTATGCAAACTTATGCAATCTTGATAACGATATAGTAATTTGATCGAGTTGATAATGGACGAGGGCGTAACTATTCATGCGTACTCCTCAATGGCTAAGAGCAAACCCATTGAGTTTCGGTTCGCTTGATTTGTCTCAACCGATATTTTGGTTACAAAGGCGCGTTTTTTAGTTTCTTAAGTTGTAATTGTGTTTTTTAATTGGAATTTTTATTATTTTATATATCGGTTTTCATCTTATATATCAAACTTGTGGCGATAAATTAGGTTAAACCAGTCATTTTTATAATAGTTCAGACAAAATGGGTCAGCAGTTCTACACACCTTGCTAATTTTTTGTACAAAATAAATTTGGTCAAACGGGTAATTCGTTGCTAAATTTCTAAAGCTAAATTTCTTCAAAAACGTGTACTTTTTCTTTGGTCTACATAACCTACGAAAAGAGAAATTAATTTGACTTTTTATTGTACAAAGTAATTTAGCCATTTCAATTAACGCATACAAAAAAATTAAAGATATGACTATTAATACCATGTTTTGTGTGCACCCTCTCTATGTGTGGTGAAAAAAATAAAACGAATTCAAAAGCCAGCCCTTTAAATTCTCAAAATAACTCGTCATCAAAATGTTTACTTCAAATGTTGTCTTCTTCCTCCACTTATTTAGAGACATCTCCTCGTAAATACTATATAGCTGGCACTCATTTTCTGATACTTATTAAACAGAAAAAACTTCGAAATTATTCCGTGACTCATTTGGCCTTAAATTTACTACAAGTTATCTTCAATTCAAATGAACAGTAAACATTGTTTTGCTCAAGTATATCCGAAAAATTAATTGCTGAATAGCCTCCGTTTTTCGTGTAGTACCGTTATCAAATTACAACACTTTTTGAGTACATACGAATAAATAAGACAGAAATATAAATATCCAGCATCCTTAGTAGTTGAGAGAATATGAAAATAATATCTATAGATAAATGGATTCAATTTTCCTCTCCACGGCAAACGTAAGCCTGGGTAAATGTAAATTTATCCTTGAACTAAAAGTAACAAGTAAGGTTTTATTCTTTCAATAATATTAAATGTGACAAAATATTTTAAAAGTATATAACATTTGATTTGTATTTTAAAGTTACAACTAGTTTCAAATTAAACCTGCTAAATTTGAGGGCAAGAAAAGGCTTAAAATATTTCACACATTTTCCAATTTTTCATTATGCCAGTGAAATCATTTGAAATCTGGAATTAACTCAGTCAGTAACACCAGTCTTACAGTAAACTATTTACAAATACTACATAAATCTTTATATTTTATATAAAAACGAAGTTTATCTAGACATGGTCATTTCTTACATAGTCATTTCTCTGTGGTAAATAGGTCTGAAGTTATTTAATTTGCCAAAATATTTTCCATATTTAGTGTACGCCTTCAGTCTAAATCTATACTCCCAATGCTAAAATGTCTCAAATTCTCCATTAAGTTATCTTTTTAAGTAAGACACCTACTATTAATTCGTTCTGAATCAAGTCATAGTATTATAATTGCGTTTGTCCGACGCACATTGGAGTAATTGGTCGAATTACACGCTCATATATTAATTTTGTCAAATTTCTGCATATAGAAAACAATCATTACCCAACGTAGATGAATAAACATTGAATGATATTCAGCCCTTCTCATGACCATTCTCCACCGATCCCTGCTTGAGTTCCAGTTGTAACTTGATGGTTGCAGGTAGTCCAAGTATCTTTCCTCAAGGTATTATTTGAAGTGTCACGCACTTTCCTAGTGAATATTTCTTGTTTGGAAGTTAAAAAAAAAGTTATATCATGATATTACAGGTAAGAATTTATATATTGTGATAGGTTCGAAATGTAAATTTAATAATACTTGTAAATTAGATATTCCCTTGCTTTTGAGTACTAATATTTAATTTTGAGAATGATACTTATGCTACAGGATATATCCAGGTTATATTTGTATATTAGGATATATCCAGGTTATATTACATTGAGTATATTTCAATGAAATAGATGCCCAAAAATTAGCCACGGATACCCGTGCTTTTGGCTTTTCAGTGTCCTTATATTATAAATAAATAAAAGGTTTTTCTTAATTTCAAAGTGTCAATATTTTATTTAAGGATCATTAGGTGATTCAAACTTTAAAATTGTGAGCCACAGAGTTTTGTCTGATAAAATACAATACTACGACTTACCTTCCTATGAAGAATTAGAATATCTCAAAAATGACCTTTTATCATCTGAAGATGGAAAATATCAAAGACATAAAGCGTAATTTTTCATATATTATGTCAGTGTATATGAATATATGTATGTTCATGTATATGAACATATGTATGTTCATACTTTAAACAAAGGTTGCAAAAATTACAGAGAAAAATAAGTTTCCATAAGATACAATACTAACTGTAATACGCCGTGGTGTGTTACTATTTCTTGTACGTTGATGTTACTTTGAAAAATTTTCAAATTAAGTCATTTTTAATAAAGAAAGTTAAAGAAGAAACGAGGACATAATCCAATATCAGTCTTTGGTTTGAATTAAAGTACTGATGGATAACCGCATTAAAAGCTTTTGATTTAAGCATATGTAAAACAAATGATGGAACACTCTTACCCTATATACTAGGTTGTAAAATTCCAGATATTCCATCCATAAAACGTAGTAGAGACATAGAAAAAGAAGTAAGAAAAACAGTAGAGAAAAAACTGAGAAAAAAAATAAATGAGGCTTAATATTAAACCCCAAAGAACCAATGCTTGCTTGCTCCCCCTGAAGGAATATTTAGAGATGGAACAATAGTAATTAAATGTCCCTCAAGGGCCAAGACATAAAAATTATATGAAAATTGAACCTCAAAAAATGCGATGCTTGAATGAAAATTCTAATGAATTTAAATGGAAAGAAAAACAATTTTTTTTGTATGACCAAGACTATGTACACAATAAAAAAGTGGAAATGTCAAATGTGTCGTTCAATCTTTAGTGTGTTCAAAATATGATTGATTATGATTTATTAAACTTTTGAAAAAAGTAATACAATATATGTGTGCGTAACTTAAAACATATTTTGAGTTTTCTGTTATTGTATTTCTTTAAGAAGCCTTGCAAATTATTTGAACCACATGTCATTTTTATTATGTCGTCAAGTATCTAAACGACGTACCATTTTCATTGTCACCAAACGCAATTTCTAATGTATTTAAGTGGAATGAAAACACATTTTTTTCTGCAGCTAATCCAGATAATTTACAAAATAAAAAGGGAAAAATTATAAATGAGCGATTGAATAACGAATATGTCCAAAATTTTATTGATCATAACTTAAACTTTCGGGAAAACACTTACATACTTTGTTATATCAGATTGCAAAACTGTAATATATTTTAGGTAAAAAAACAACCACAGTTCAAATTTTCTCTTTTTGTATTGAATTAAGGAATCTTGCGAAATATCTAAAGCACAAACTATTACTATTATGTAATCAAGTATTTTAACAAAATTAAAATTAATATATGCTCATATGCAACTTCTAATGTATTTAAATGGAAACAAAAGCTGACTCAGATTCTGTATAAAATAAAAAAGTAGTAATGTAAAAGTGCATTTTAAGCATGAATGTGCCAAAAATATCATTGAAGATAACTTATTAAGCTTTTGGAAAAATAATGTATACACTTTATTATATCACAATGCACGGTTGTAATGTATTTTAGGTAAAAACAATCATAGTATTAATTTTGTATTGTACTGAATTAAGAAACTTTAAATTATCCAAAGCACAAGCTATTATTATTACATCAACAATTTTAACAAAATCAAAATCAAAATCAACATATTTTTACAAAATCAAAATGAATATATGAGCAAATACAAGTTAGAATGTAATTAAGTAGAAAAAAAACTGTTTTTTGTGTAACTGATCCAGATTATGTACAAAAAAAAGTAGAAAAGTTATGTGCCATCCAATCATGAACATGTCTGAAATATTATCGATGAAAACTAATTAAACTTTTTAAAAAATAATATTTATACTTTATTATATCAGGGAACCAAACTGCAATATATTTTAAGTAAAAAACAATCATAATTTAAGTTTTCTATTGTTGTATTGAATTAAGGCGTCTTCCAAATTATCTAAAGCTCATGCTATTATTATTATTATTATATCATCAAGTATTTTTACAAAATTAAAATTAATGCATGTTAAAATGTAACATGAAATGTATTTAAGTGGAAAGGAAAACTGTTTTTCATGTATAGCTCACACAGATTACATGCAATTTAAAAAAAGTGAAAATTTTAAATGCATCATTCAATCATGGCACAAATTGTCGAAAATGCCTGACTGATAACTTATTAAACTTAATAAAAAAAAATGCAAATTTTGCAATAATGCAAATATTTTTTTACTATTTTACTTTTTACTTTTACTATAATATATTTTAAACAAAAACGGCAGGGCACAAAAGGTCTTACTTTTACAAGAGTCTCAAATTTAAATGGGAATAAGCAATGGGGTATTAATGGTGTTTTCAAGGATGATAATGCCTGGTATATGGATTTGATTGTGGTCTGGACAGTTTTACTTCTGAATTTATGTATTATAAACGCACACATTTTTTCAAACTGTTTGGAAATCTGAAAAGTAAATGAAGGGAAATATGTATCTTTTTAGAGTAGAAACTGTTCGCCGTTTAAAACTTAATTTTTTTCTGTCTCATTGACATTAAAATTTACTTGGCCTTCAATTTATAATAAAATTTACTTGGTTTTGAGCGCACTCGTGCTGCTGCTCCCGTAATATGTTAGTCGGTATAATTAATCAAAACATTTAGCAACTAAGACAAAAGAAATATAAAGTTTCTTCATTGAAATAAACACAATGTCAATATATGACTTTAAATCATAAAACCAAAACAAGTTAATCACAACTAATACATCATTATTTTACCAATAAACTTGTTAAAATAGTGACTGAAAAATTCATCAGTACAGTTTAAGGTTTAGAAATAGATTGTGTGAGTCATATTAATTCGTTTTTTGGTAAGCTTTTTAGCTCAGAGTTTCGACACGTTAATGTGTTTCTATAGAAAACACAAATCGAAGTCATTGTTGTAAGATAGAACCACAATCACAATGGTTTTGTAATGAAAACAAAATCAATCGAATAGGTATTAAAAGTGCACATAAATAATGTCTATAGATACAAATATTCCTCCTTAGAAATTTTAAACCACTTTTTCGATATTTGTTAATTTTCTGGAACATTAAATATGTTTTTTATTAATTTCTTGGGCGTTTTAATAGTGATTTTGTACTCAGGTTCTGCACAGCATTTGTAATAAGACCAATTCATTTTTAATTAAACAAAAGCAGATATGAGACAAAGTATTAACACCTTTTCCAAATTTAGTCAATCAGCCTGTTCATTGGTTGAAATACATAGATTAATAATATAGAAGTCACACATAAGCAACTTACATGAATAGTGTTTATTTGTATCATTAAAAAATGTACCAAGTACGAAGTCATATATAATTTGAATTGAAATTATTGTATTCATCATAAGTTATTGCGAATATTAACTTGCTATTATAATAAGTATTTAATATCCACAAAATTAACGCCAAATATATTCAATAATTAAAAAATGTTTACATTAAGAATCATCGTTATGGTTTTGCTACAAATTATGCGTAGGTATCTAAACAACCTGGTTTTTTTTCCAAAAACTTACATTGAAATCTACTTCTTTGTATACTTATCGGCGTATTTCTGTAAATAAATTACTTAAAATCATAAAAAAAATATTTTTGAAAACCTTACAACAATCCCTTTCAAACTGTGTCTGAAATTACATATGAAAAATCAAAATCTTTTTTTTTTTGTGTAAACACTTTATTCGTTCTCTCCTTTTAATCGAGATGTAAAAATCTCACCTGATATTATTTCTAAATTCCTTATCTTAAATTCCGGCCTGATATTATATAAAAAAAAACTGCTGTAACATATGGATAGACGGACACATGATGACTGATATTTAAAAGATTCCGTTTTCTGCATTTGGTGTACGGAATCCTAAAAAGAGTTTTGGTAGAATCGAAATGTGTAAAATATATAAACCACAGAAGCACAATAACACAGAACTAATTTTTATATTCGTGTAATTGTATTTTATACTTATTTGTGATTATAAATTTCACATTCATTTAAATAAAATAAATTAAAAACATATTTTGTGCAACATCAACAAAGTTACAAAAAGTAAATAGACATTTGTGAAGAAAATGTTCTAGTTCGTATCGGATATTTATTGCGGACACAATATTTTTTTTATTATACAACAATATTTTTTTTTATTATACTTAACAGATTTTTTTGCGGAAATATTTTTGTGTAATAGGAAAATTTCGTGCAGAAGTACCGACATTTACAGTAATGTAAAAGCGAAAACTAGGACGGAAACCACTTCATTTTCTTAACAACCCCGTTTCGGACGTTCATATACTCGTTAGTACGACATTTAACTTTCTGACTTGGTTTGTTAAAAGCTTTCCTTTTTACGGTAAAATCTGTATGGTTTTTATGACAATTTTGTCGCTATTCGACTCCTGTATTCGTACGGCATATTTAAAAGGAAGACTATAGTTTCTTCTTCACTTTATCATATAACCGTTATAGTACTTACCGTCATTTAATTTAACAGCAATTATCTTTATTAAATCTTAAACATCACACTAAACAAGAAATAAAATATTAAGCTAGAAATGAATTTGGGTTTAATTAAAAAAATATACACTGAAGAAGTTGTTGTTACAGAGAATATTTTTGATACCAATCTGTAATTTGTTTCATCTACATACCTCAACTGATTCCAAATGTATTTGTAAAAATGAATGAAGTTTCGATAATATAGCGGGCGAATCATTGAACGGGGTGGCATTTTTGTACAAGTTAGGACGAGTACGAATTAAAATCGGAAGATATTAAATAGTTTTATTCTCTTTGAAGTTCTTCGTTTTTAATGTCGTCGATATATTTATTTTTTGTTGCGGTTGTCTAAAAAATAGAATTACATTTTTCTATAAAAAATATTGTATGGTCTACATCTGTACTTTTCCTACAGGTTTAATCTACAATTGTCTTGGGTTAGGATATTGGAAACACGCAATTATTTATTTTATTTACTAATTAAAACCAAAAGATAATCTTCAATGTTTTAATATTTTTCGCTTCTGCAGGATAAGTTTTCGTCTAAATTATCGCCTTGCTATTATTTATTTGCTCATTTAATATAAAGTTTTCGCGGATATCAATTAAAAGCTGGATTTTTTTCCTTCTTTGGCGGAAATCGATCTGCATTTACATAACTACGAACCTACGACGTTATATGTATACATTATTATCATGTCAATGTAAGTCAAATATAAATTAGTCGAACTAATAATTTTTTAATTAACCTGAGAGAAATTTATGATTTATTAATTAATTATTACTGCGTGTAAATTACTGATGCAAATGTTCACAACAAATAATAAGACAATGCGAAAAAAATATTGGAACTGCTTTTTTCATTCTCATCTGCTCATATACACTTTAGAGTTTAAATATTTTTTTACATAAACAAGGATATCTTACGAATATTTATATTCTGTATTTTATGTTCGTAAAAACAAACATTGTGCGGTAAAATATTTCACAACATTTTTATGCAGTCTTTCATATAATTTGTTTTTTTTTGAAAAAGTCATGTTTACTAATATTACAGGACGAAAAAGAAATTATGTCAATAAATTACGACAAATTTTTTTTAAATATATTCGGTAATTTCGGATTTTTTCATGTTTTTTTATCTATTAAAATTTAGTGACACATTACGTATAGCCGAATTTATATAAGGTGTGCAGATAAATGAGAGGAAATAATAATAGGGATCTGAACTTTTAGATATGGGCTCCAGAAAACAAAACTGAGGTTCAGTAAATCAGAAAGTTTAGATCAAATCTGAATATATTTAATTTGAAATATAATTAAATTAGTTTGCACTTAATAATGTCCTCTTAAAAAAAATTTACAGCGTTAAGAAATATACGTATTTGAACATATATTCGAACGGGAGTCACTCAATCATGAAAACAATTGATTAAATACAAATTACTTCTTTCCGGCTCCGATGTCCTATAATTTTCACCGAAATCAATCAGAAAAAATATTTTCAAAAAAGAGCGTCAAATTACTAATGTCTGATCCTACGCCTATATCAAATTACTATCATAGGAAAAATTTATAAATGGAAAAGAGAAAACAACTATCCTTGCATTTTCTCGAAATCTGACTGAAATTTTAAGCATTTTTATTCACATAATATTAGTTTGAGAAGCAAAATTATTTATTTTTAAAGAAAGTACCCTATTCTATTACAATCAAATAGTATACTCCATCAAATGTGACTTACACTAAAGTTCTTACAGAATAGAGAGCAAAAACAGGTTCGATCATTATTTTTTGCTTTTTGAAAGCAGTATTTACAAAATCGTTTTTTTAGGTACTTAAATTCTTAATTTATTTTTACTTTTTTAAGTCTTATACTAGAAGAGAGAATATTGCTTTAAATTTACTTTATATTATGTTCAGAACTATATTTACCAATGTTTATACCTCATTAAAAAAAAGTCTACAGAATTCAAACCAGCAGCATCATTAATTAAGCTGACGATGATCTTTATTCTGTGTTTATGGGCGACTGAGCGCGCATCCTCCGGTTTTATTTCATTGAATCAGCGCGATGGTATCATTTTATTTTGATGTCACCAAAACTACACACAACTACAAGTTTCATGATAATACAATAATTAGAAGCTCAAACAAAGTTTGAGTATGTTGTTCCATTACAGAGTTCAAAACCTAAATTCCGGTTCTGTTTCATGGAATTAGCTCGATAAAATCATTCTGTTGTATTGCCACCAGAACTACACACAACGTCAAGTTTCTGAATGATACCAAAATTGAAAACCCGCACTGGGTTAAAATACATTATTATCGAGATCAGTATCTAACTTCCGGCTCTATTTCATGAAATTAGTCCAATGGTAAAATTATTTTTTGTATTGTCTTCAGATGTGCACATAGCTAGTTAGTTTGAAATAAGCGTGTTAAAAATATACATTTTAATTTATGCTTTTTCAAACTAATTGTCCAAAATATTGTAATATTTTGAATTATTTATAAATTTTTGTGCTTATAAATATTAATAACGGTAATGTTGCAGACTATATCCAACTTGCATGTATATTATTCATACGTGTTTGTTTCTGCTATCTTCCAATACACAGAACAAACGAACTCAACAAATATTTAAATAAATTATGATCGATTTATTCTTCATCTTATTCTTTATCGGCTCATATACCTATCCTGAGCTAGCTGCATCCTAGATGCTTCTGTTATTTTTTTATTTTCAACCTACCAGCGACCCGACCAACACCATAGATCATATCTTTTATGCGATCTACGCCATAAATATGTTGTCTTTTATTATTTTATATTAAAAACTGCAAAAATTGTACCTTACGTCTCCTACTTTCTTTTGAAATTTTTTCTACCCCAAACCAACAGATGGAAACTTGTATTTCTATTTCATTTCTTCTCGTTAATTTTGCAGATAGACTAATAGTAGTTTCCAGTATCATAAACTGCAAGCTACCCATAACGAAAAATAATCTTTTTGCTACAAAAAATAAAGAAAGCGCATATAAAAATAGATTATCATTTCAAAAAACACACAAAACCTTGCTGTAACGTATAAAGAGCATAGCCTTAAATTTACTAAACTAGTTATTATAATCATATTGTTTTTATGATAATCTTACTTTTGATGTTAAACATCTATAGGCGCAGGTATAAACCGGATCGTTGGCGTGTCGACGCTTGCTGTGGCGACGGGTCGCCACGTTATACTAAGGTATATATTCAGTCTATATGTAGTAGAGTGTGCGGTTTGGCGACGTGTCGCCATGCGCAACCGACTACGCGACCCCCTCCTCACTCAGTTCGACGCTTTTGTTTACTACTGTACACATAACCTGTACTTTATTATTTTTGTATTAATTGTAAATAAATGTTTATTAAATAAAGTCACCATTTTCTGTAAGAAATTCGTAATACTTAATTTTTTCATTGTGCTATATTTAGTTCCTGTAATAATCTTATCTTTTATGCATATTACTTGTATGAACACGATGTTTCACATCCGCCAGGCGTCCCGTGATGGCTCACTGTTTTTTTATGAACAATGTAACAGTTGAATCTAGAATTACCGTAATATATTAAAAATAATATGTCCTAATGTTTAGGAAATTATTCATGTAAATAAATAAAATTTTCTTCACGTAAATATTTCGCTCGCAAATAAATTCACACAAACTGGTTCCCACTTAATACACTCAGACGGTGAATAATCGATTAAAAACCTCATTTGACGGAAATGGCCAATGTCATTGAAAATAGGCTTCAGTTGAGACGGTATTTTATGTAAAATTATTCGTCTATTGGATGTAATTTGAAGACAAATGAAAAAAATGTAGTATTACGAAATATTCATTATAATATTATCCCTTTCTTGAGTTTGGTTTGATGCATGCTTAAATAAGAAGTAAAATAATAAGATTTACCCCTATCTTAACTTCTTACCTTATCTAAACTACAGGGACATATTTGTTTCCGTTTAAATTACTTCATGCTTAATAACGTATCATCAAGAGCCATCATATAAGCACGGCTAGCTTTGTTTAATACACTGTCCAAAATATTATAAACTACAGGCATATGATATTAAAACATTTACAGATTGATAGAGATTAACATAGGTCTCAAAATTTAACCTATGCTACGAAACTAGTTGGCATCATTCAGCCTACGCTATAAACCTGAAGAAACAACAAAATCAGCTTTAACGCTAGCCGGACTAATTTTTTTTTTCTCTTTCTTTATCAAAAGAATACAGAACTTTTCATATATATTTTTATTTTTTAGTACTGTAGCCAATTTTATCGTTTAATTATATGCTACCTTTAATAATCGTTAGATACAAAATTAAATGAAACTACGTGATGTAGTATTATTTCTACTTTCTTTAAGTTCTTTACCACGACCTAGGTTTCGTTGTATTACATCTTCAGGTGGGCTATCAGCAAAGATTAGATGTTGTAATTGATTTTGTCAAACAACGAAACCTAGGTCGTGGTATAGAACTTAAAGAAAGTAGAAATAATACTACATCACGTAGTTTCATATAATTGTAAAATAATGAATTTCTACAAAATTAACGTCAAATATATTCAATCGTTATATATATACCTTTAATAATCGTGGATAACAACTGAAAGAGATATAGTTTTGTTATCCATTCATGTAGTTTTTTGCCGCTATGGGTTGCGAATATTTACCAATTAAGCGGAAATTTCTGATGTTAATTATAGCATTAACCAAATTAGGGTGCCTATTCTTTTTTGAATACTCTTATTTTTTAATCCAACACTTGTAACAATTTAATAATCATTTTTGTTTACTCCATATAAAATAGATAAGAAAAAAATATATATTACCATTAAATTCTGTAAAATATATTAATCGATTGAAAAGTGAATGGAAAAGAGGTAAAAATCTGTCTATATATGTAATATTTTATATTTATTTGCCAAAAATACGATGTGGCCCATAAAGATAATTTTATTTTATTTTAGTTTCCTGTAATATTTTTCGCTGTTTGAATAACTGCGACTGAATTATTGTTATCAAAAATGTATTACTTGTACGCAAGGATATAGATGTCAACCTTCTTCAAAAAGAATTATCTAATTCACAAATATAAAATAATATTAACCTATGATTACAAATAGTTAGGCAGCCTTGAACGTCCGGGATAAAAGCTCGGATACTGGCTTGCTAATCTTTGCAAAGTACTGATACTTGGATACCCTCTGCAGATTCTAAAGCTCAGATCACGTTCGGGTCTCTATATGGGTTTGTTTTAAAATATCTCCGGAGACGGCCGCCAGTTTTTGAAACTTAGTATTTCTTAAGGATAAAGATACTTATAACTTATTCACATTATTTTTATCGTTGTTTTAATGTGTTCCGCGTATGATTATATGGAATTTTTTCTGTGTGTCTCAATTGATTTGTAGTCAGCGGGAGCCATATTTTAAATGAAAATATGAGATGCATTAGATATATTTTATCTGTTCCACTTAAATTACCACATGCATATTTAATTAAATTAAAATTATTTTCACGTAATCCCGCTAATTTGGCAATAGGTGTACACTCTTTCGTAATTCTGACTATCGCTCTACCTACTCGTAATATATTAATTTCTAATAAATCTCTATTGATGTAAACTATGGAGAGTTTATTTTAATGACATTTAATAAAGACCACCTGTTATTTACGAGTGATTTCTAAACGTTTACGTTGCCGTAAATGGTTATAGTTTCACACAACGCAGGTACTTCACTTATCACTTTTGCTATCAGTTCGCTTTCACAATTTTGAAATGCACTTGATAGAAAAATGTTAATTATATAATAGATGTATATTTGACGTTTTAAATTGATACGTATTTCTAAATTTTCGGATTTATAATAATGCTGTTGGTTGATTTGCTACTATATATAATAGTGTAAAAGTGTTTTTTTTGTATTATGATAATGTTCTGTTGTCAATGAAACAAGTTAAATTCCTTAGGGGAGGCTAATAGCATTTAAAATATAAAAGTAAATATATTATTGTAATAATAAGATGGTACTTTATTTTCCTGGCATGAGATACAATTTTTCACATAATTTTCTACTGAAAGGGCGTATAAAGTGAATATGTACCTTTCCAGTATTATTTTTTTATAAATTCGATTAAAATTTCTTGGTTCTAAAATACCAATATAGCGTATACATATCTTGTTCTAAAATAGCAATATAGCGAATACATACTCCTTCATTGAAATACAGAAAATAATGCATGAAAACCATTACTTACCAAATGAAGTCATATGGGCTTTGTAGAAATGTTAATAGAATTTATCATAATTTTCGTTTCCCGTCTTCAGAAGCATCTAGCTTCATGGGTACTACTTAAATTGGTAAAGGCCATGAAATACAGAGAACTGTATAATATCTTAGTCAAGCATTTTGGTAATTTTCTTCTTTACTTCGATTTTTTGTGTTTCTGGAAATTGGGCGGTTTTAGTATAAATGGGGGTTTTGCAGGATTTATTGATCTCGTAGCTTATGGCATCTATGTAGATTTATTGACAGGATTATGAAAATTATCGGAGAATTAGGAGCACATTTTATGAAGAGCATCTCCTGCTTTGAAATTTAGGTACAAGATTTGGAACTGACAAAGGATATACTGGGCATAGTTAAACATTTTATTGGTACAGTGATAGTTATTTTTACAATAGTGGATTAGGTTAAAAGAAATCACGGAAACGAGGGAATATCTTTGAACATAGATTTTATTTAAACGATATATGGAGCATTCAGATTTGTTTATTAGCGACGTGTTTACTCTTATTATATTTACTTGCATTAATAGTTTGCAAATGTGGTACTTAGTTTAATAGTTTATATTGTTATTAGTTTGCAATAAATAAATCTTTGAAAATATTTTGATCGATAAGGAAATTCTATTTTATTTCGTAGGTAATTAGTCAGCAAATTTTCTGTTCTAGGCAGGATTTTAAACGTAGGATGTCAAAAAACCAAATATTAGATTTAATTTATCGATTTTCAGAGTACCGCGAAATTAACATAATATTAAATTGTATTCCTATCCAGGATCAATGTCCTTAAGTTGATCGGTTGCTCTTTTGAAGAGAGTATTTGCATCAAGCATATATTTGTCAAAAGTTTTTTGTTGAGGCTCATTATAAATGCGAGCCGTAGATGAGCTAACTCACCTTTCTTTTGCGAGCCGATGGGCTAACTCACCTTTCTTTTTGGGTAGTTTAGATATCTGTTAAGTATTTAGCCAAACAAGTACCTGTTCTGAAAGAGAATTGACAAATAGTTTATTTGAAATTTGGGGACAAGCCTATAGTTCGGCAATATGGTGAGCGAAGTGTTACTTCTTTGCAGATTTTCAGGAAATCTTTTAACATAAGCCATTTCTCCAATTCCTTAGTAGAGTACGCTGCCTAAGCTCTGCCCTCTTAATGGCTCGACGTATATTTGGATGCGTTATCATTGTACCATTTATTATATGATAAATATTTTAAATCGTTACATTATTAATTTCTTCAAAAACACGTTTAGATAAAATCATAATGATTTTTAATTGTGCTAATAGTGCAATAAACCAATACTGGATAAAAACGCATAGTTTTTAATCTAATTTTCAATATATTAACATTTTTTCTTTATTTGATTAACTTTGTTTTTAAATCACTAATATTTTAAATTAGTTTGGGTCTTGTCTTTGTAATTGTAGGCAATCTGTAAAAATCTTCTAATATTTTTTTTCAGAAAGGGCTAATTTGATGACTGGTATCGTTCAGATCGAGCTCTGTGAGCAATGTTTTTTTTCTGTAGATTTCTTTCCTTTCTGTAGATATTTTATCAAAAACTTTCACACTAAACCTATGCAGACGGTTTGCAAATTTATGTTCCATCAGACCTTTGTACTGTTTCAATGGCTATTAATAAAATCAATGCAGATCTTTGTCCAGCTGGTCAATGAGTCCGAAAAAATAAAGCCCTGCTAACCTCAGGCCTTTGTATTTGGCAGTAAAAGGCTGTCTAAAAATATCCGTACGTTAATTACAATAGTTATCACTGAATGAAACTAATCTTCTACAACACTTCTTTTAAAAATCGGGGCCTCTTAGTCGATAAAATTCTTAGTTGACTGTCTCAAATATTAAATGGCGTTATTTGTAAAATTTTCGGCAAAGTACATTCTCAAAAACGTTTTAATTATTTATTCTCATAAAAATTAAAACTAACCTATTTAAAAAATTCTAGCATAAACGATGGTTTAAATAAATTTTAAAGTTCTCAAAATATGTTCAATTTCTACATTTTCGGCGTCAGCAGATTTGATCCATTTTCTGATTAGAGAACTTAATTAATCAAGCAGTTTTTACATTCTTTGCCTCCTTTCTAATGTGCAAAATTATCTTCGTAAGCCCAATAATCTTGGATACAGATTCTTAGTCTTGAGTGTGCATGGCCTTTTACGTGGTTCTGAAAATCTGCTATCTTTATGTTTCATAGGGTAGTCTGAAAAAAATTCTCTTGCAAATTCCATTCTTAACTTCGATTTTCTCCATCGTCCATATTTTTTTATTACTTCTTATCTATTATTTTTTGTTACCTTGGTTTACTTATGATTGTTTAAACAATTCTCACTAATATATATATATATATATATATATATATATATATATATATATATATATATATATATGTATATATATATGTATATATATATATATATATATAACTAAACAAATACTTGCACTTTTCCTTCTCTTTCATTCTTATTTAAGATTTATTCACAATTTTTCATCAATTGATGAACCTCAAATATTCCATACCAGAATAAAAAAGAAAAAATTAAATGAAAAGAAATCTCAATGGAATCTGCTATATAAATAATTATATCCTGTACCGTAATAGATCATACAGGTTCGCACAATTTTTTCGGGCTGAACACCATTCCATTGACCATATATCTCGATAGTAGGCACTCAAAAATATTTATGTGGTAATTATATAAATTAATAAATAACACAATTATTTCTATCAAATTTCTTGCACCATATGAAAAATCATTTGGTATCACAAATTATTTGAATTTATTTTACAATGTTGTGTTAGATAGTTCTAGACATATTGCTAAAACATATAAACAAAATTCTTCAGAAAACCTTCAACGTAGAAATTTTAAATTTGTCTACGACAAAATATAAATCAAAATATTATTATATGTATATATATATATATATATATATATATATATATATATATATATATATATATATATTTATATATTATATATATATATATTTTTATATTTATATATAATAATAAAACGTATTTCTTTGCATATATCTTAATAATTAATACTAAAAATTGTTGATGTCGAAGTAGATCCCACTTTTGTTTGTCATATAGTGAAAGAGGGATTTAAAATATTGATATAAATGTTTATTCTTTTCAGCTCAGGCTCTGGCATAAAATATATACCTAATTATTCGTTCATAATTTTCCAAAATTATTTACGCGACGCTGATAATACAAAGTAACGTAACAAATTTCTAGTTACATAAAAGTATATATATTATTCTTAATACAGAAATAAATACTCGAAACGGATTAAAGTATTTAACCTTCGCTACTGAGCAAATTGACTATGTTTGCCTAAACATATTCCTGGGGCTTTTACGTGGAAATAACACTGTCCTTAAAAAAAGACCATAACATATTTCACACGGCTAAGTGGTCATACCTGGTCATTCACCGAAATTTAATTCCTGCGTTATTATTTTTGTTAACTTTTAGCAATAGCCCGGGGGCTAAATAAATTCAGGGCGAAGTTAATTAGCTCTGAGCTTTCCGAGATTCAACGAAGAGGTTAAATGCCATCTGTGTCGCTGCGCTTTTCAGTTTAATAAAATGACTTAGATGTTAATCATTCTCTACCCAATTTCAATGGAAAATTTGTCATTAAAGAAAGACTTTTTTATTTACTTTCTTTAATTTCTTTACCACGACCTAGGTTTCGTTGTATTACAACATCTTCAGGTGAGATATTAGCAAAGATCTTGATGAATCTTTGCTAGATGCTAGAGCTTTTGCAAGGTGATGATGAATCTTAGCTAATATCCCACCTGAAGGTGTTGTAATACAACGAAACCTAGGTCGTGGTAAAGAAAGTAGAAATAATACTACATCACGTAGTTTCAATTATTTGTGAATAATTAATTTCGACAAAATTAACGTCAAATATATTGAATATATTTTTAATGTTATATTTTTAAACAAAGGTGAAATACTGCTCAATAATACAATTTTAAAAATAGAATATCACTTGAAATCTCCAGGAAAATTCTTGATATTTTAACCCTACTAAATATATACTAGAAAATATATTCACATGGAAAAAATTATATTTAAATATCTAAATGATTTAAAGGAAATATATAGTATTATCTTAAATGTATACTGTAATGCTATCTAATTTTAATTATAGAAACTTTTATTGGTATCTAAATTTGTACATAACCTCAAAATAGACATACTTCTTCACACATATCTAAATGGTTATTACTAAAATATATTGGTGTATAGGTAGATCCTACTTGTGTTCGTAACAGCGAAAAATGAATTTAAGATATTGTTGTATATTTTTATATTTTACATTCATTCCAAAAATATGCAATAACTAAATAATTTCTGACTCTGCCTGGAACTGCAATCCGTACCAATACACGCCTTGTGTATACACCAGGCTCCTGCATAAAATCCGTAACTAACCATTCGTTCAAAATTTGCCAGAATTATTTTTGCTACGTCGATAATACGAAGTAACGTTACAAATTGCTAGTTACACAGAAGTACATATATTATTTTTAATACAGAAATAAATACTCGAGACGGATTAAAGTCTTTATCTTGCGTTAATGAACAAAATTAATATGTCTACCCGAACATATTCCCAAGGCTTTTGCGTTGAAATAACACTGTCCTTTAGAAAAAGACCACAACATGTTTCACACGGCTAAGGACTGACCACTTATTTAAATTTCATGCTTTCGTTATTATATTTGTTACCTTTGAGCAACGCTCCGGGGGCTTAATAAATCCAGGTCAAAGGTCATTAGCGCTGAGTTTTTCGGGATTAAGCAAAGAGTTTACATGTCATCTGTGTCGCTGCGCTTTTCAATTTAATAGAATAACTTAGATTTTATATCATTCTGTACCCAATTTGAAAAACTCAAAATATTTTTCATTAAAGAAAGAACTCGCCGCTGTGTTTGTGTATTTTTTATCGATGTGAATATGGGCATTCATATGTAGAAAAGTTTTAAAAGGTAAACATGTTCAAAAATATGTTTTTAGGTTTTTAATGTGTTTTTAAAGATTCTGTACTAATACGTAATAGTACTTATATCACTCAAGACCCCGTCCGTCTATCCATCTGTCTGCCCGTCAAAATTGCTCCTCTTAAGTTGCTTCCTCGTAATTTGATATAGAAACTCAAACATGACATAATAAGAAAAAACATTAATTGCCATATATGACCGTCTATATCTGTATATTAATCCCCATATATCGGTAATATTCAAAAACATCTAAGCATAAATTTTTAACAAGGCGAATGAATTAATATATTTTCGGAAAATAATATATTATTTCGAAATATACGTACATACGTATATATATATATATATATATATATATATATATATACATATATATGTGTATATATATATATATATATATTTGTGTGTGTATGTACATATTTTTTTAATTTCATAAATCACTTCCAGAATAATTTTTTACCGGATTTTATAAAGATTTTTCAAGAGGTATTAATAAAAAGTCTGCAAAAAGTTTTCCAATTTTACTAGGTTGATATGTGTAATTCTTATTGCAAAATTATGAAAAAGGAAAAAGTGTTAATATCAATTCACTTACATTTTTCTAGAAAATTATAGGAATGATTCCAAAGTCCATTGTTTTTTCTGCTGATCTTCAGTTCAAAATTAATAGTATTTGATTTATCTTTATGATTTTGCATGTTAAAAGTAAAGAATAAAAACCCGTAAAAGGTCGTTCACTTATCCGTTAATGTCTTCAGTAACAGGATTTTTTCTCGGGAATGGGTCAACAGGGAAATTTGAAATTTGGCATAGCGATGAAACTTTTAACCAGCATACTATATATGTAATAGTACAATAGTTAACCCTCAACATTTCAATTAAAATTTTTGAACAGTTATTCATCGTGATGGGGTATTATTCGACAACACTGAATGTAAGGATATCAACAATATTTTTTTTATAGTTTTAATGTTATAAAACAAAGATGTCTTTAAACATATGTGCTGCTGCAAAACTGCTCAACATACAGTATTAAAAATAAAAGATCATTTGAAGTCTTCAGGAAAATTCCTAATATTTTAGTCCTACAAAAAATACACTAGAAATTATGTTTATATGGAAAAAATAATATTTAAATATCTAAAGAATTTAATGGAAACATATATTTGTGTCTTAGATGTATGCTATTATGCTGTGTGATTTTTATTACACAAATTTTTATGGACATCTAAATTTGTACGAAACCTTCGTTACGCTAGATTTATTTTCAATTAATAAATTTTTCCAAAGAGAAAAACAGCCCGCTATTACCCCAGCATGGAACACGATATTTTAATGAAAACTGTAGCCACCAGAAATTAATATGCAAATTTTACTTAAAATCCCTTAATTCTTACCTCTTCCATTAGTATGCTAATAAGTAAATGGTAAACATATATACATACATATAAATTTATATATATATATATGTATATATACGTATATATATATATATATATATATATATATATGTGTGTATGAAGTACACACAACTTTAAACACTAAGAAAAATCTCGCCGAAATTTTGGTGAAAATTGTCTGCAATTATCTCATACATCATTCTAAATGAAAATAGTACTGGAATTTTTATGAATTTCATTTTAAAATGATACCCTATACAATGAAATATATTATTTCATTCGCTTTGTTTACAATTTATATTTGGATGTTTTTGAATATTACCAATATATGCGGATTAATATACACATATAGACGCTTCTTCATATGTCTTCAAAAATAAAATACAGAGTTCTTTTTATATTAAAAAATGTTTTAAGTTTTTCAAATTAGGTACAGAATGATAAAACATTTAAGTTATTTTATTAAATTGAAAAGCGCAACGACACAGGTGACATGTAACCCCTTTGCTTAATCCCGAAAAGCTCAGCGCTAATTAACTTTGACCTGGGTTTATTAAGCCCCCGGAGCGTTGCTAAAAATAACAAATATAATAACGAAGGCATGAAATTTCAATAAGTGGTCAGTACTTAGCCGTGTGAAATATATTGTAGTCTTTTTCTAAAGGGCAATGTTATTTTAACATAGAAGCCTCGGGAATATGTTCCGGTAAACATATTCGTTTGTTCATTAACGAAGGTTAAAGACTTTAATCTGTCTCGAGTATTTATTTCTGTAATAAAGGTAATATATGTATATCTGTGTCACTAGCAATTTGTAACGTTACTTCGTATTATCGACGTAGCAAAAATAATTTTGGCAAATTTTGAAGGAATGGTTAGTTACGTATTTTATGCCGGAGCCTAGTGTATACACAAGGCGTGTATTGGCACTGATGCCAGTTCCAGGCAGAGTGAGAAATTATTTAGTTATTACATATTTTTTGGATGAATGAAAAGTATAAAATTGTATATCGATATTTTAAATCCATTTGTCGCTGTTACAAACGCAAATAAGATTTACTAATACGTCAATATATTTTAGTAGTAACCATTTAGTTATATGCGAAGAAGTATGCTTTAACGTAATGACAAATTTAAACTTTCTATGTTTAACCTTTTCTAAAAATTTTATTTGGATGGTTTTAACAATCTACCTAGAATATCTGACAAAAAGTTGGGAAATAAATTTTAATAAGTAGTGCTTTCAAATGTTATTTTACATCATTTAAGAAATTTAACAGATAAAATTGTGTTCTTTATTATCCTTTTATATAATTCCTATATTAATATTTTTGACTGTCAACTATTTAGGTATATGCTGATTGCAAATATTTTACACTGTAAAATTAAGTTTTCATATCAAACCGTATCTGAGGAAAAAAAGACATTGCAATGGATAAACCGATAGGTGAGTGATCTCGTGAAAGATTTTTTTTAACTAAATAAAAATATGTACCGAAATTTGCTTTCATCGTTTTTAAGACTTTTTCATATGGGAAAACCAAGTTTACAAATAGATTTTACATCGTCTCTCAAGAATTTGTATGTTTTTTAGTTACGTCGCGTATAAACAGAGGAGCCAGTAGACAATAAAAGTTTTCATTAACATAATGTAATGCTGTAAAGTATTTAGACCGAATTGATAATGGACTTAGTATCGAACCTAGAAAAATTACAAATATAAAACCATTTGTAGTAGAAAACGCACATATATATCAAAATACTTTGAAATGGAACGATATAAATAAAAAAAAAATGAAAGAAAGAGCTACTTATGGCAACCCGGTACACAATTAAAGTAGAGTACTGTAAAAGTTTCAAACCTTAAAATCGTTGATGCAAATAAAACAAATGAAGTTTAATTTAAATTTCTAACTGAGTCTTTCTGTATAGATTTTTTTAATTTTCAAAACATTGATTGAAAAATTAGGCCGAATGGAACATTTTGCATATATGGATATTGACACTTGAAATTAATATTTCGTATACTGAATTAAGAACCAAAAATTTAAAAAAAAACTTCAATTTCATTTTAAATCATTTGCTCTCTGAAATGAGAAAAAATATATGGGGAAATCAATGAATAAAAAAAAATTAAAAAACACTGAAACATTATGGTCGTTTTGCCATGTGTAAAACTTCATAAAATATATATCAGGGGCAGATGGATTCATGTCAGGACGAACAGGCGAACGGAAAGATAAAGGTTTCTTTTTTCTGTATATACCACAGAATATTTTCGTAACACAATTTCCTGAATACTTCTAACATTTATTTTTTTAATATTTTAATAATCACATATCTCTCTACCATTACGTCAACACTTTGAAGTAAATGAAGCTTTCGAGGCAAATGATAGAAAATATGAAAAATTGCATAAAAATATTTTTAGGCTGAATAAACAATTCATGAAACTTGTTTTTTGATTTGCAATATATTCAATGTTGGTAAAATACTTTACTATTCCATAATGTTGAATATATTTCGTGTTAATTTTGTAGAAATTCATTATTCACAATTAAATGACACTACCTGATGTGGTATTATTTCTACTTTCTTTAAGTTCTTTACCGCGACCTAAATCTTTGCTAATAGCCCACCTGAAGATGTTGTAATACAACGAAACCTAGGTCGTGGTAAAGAACTTAAAGAAAGTAGAAATAATACTACATCACGTTATTCCATAATGGTTGAATTTGTAAAATTCTCATAAGATTTTTCAAAGGATAATTACTTACTATACACTTTTGACAAAATTTATTGGCAAGCGCTAACCTTAAGCTGCCGTTGTATTAAAATAAATATAAATAGAAAAAAGATCCATGATCTTGATGAATCTTAAATATAATTTTTTTCAACCTTAGTGAGAAAAATAAGGGGAACTTTATTAGTATAAAAAAATCAATAATAAAAATAAAAAATCAATAAAAAGAAAAATCAATAAGAAAATTGTTTTATATCAAATGAGGTGTTTCGAAAAGCATCATCTCTGAATCTATCACTATTCAACATTTTAGCTTTTGTCCATGACCATTTCAACGTAAATATATGGTTCTATTCTGGATAGTCTGAGTCTGATAGTTGCACACCTTCCTTTTAAATGTTATCCTCTAAATTTAGTATAGGGGTTTTAAATTACATACATGGTAATTTTTTTATATTTTTTTTTCATATCTTCAAAGTATGAGAAATTTTGATTTATTTTAAGGATAAATTATTTATTGTCTACAAAAAAGTAATTGCGTAAGATGAGCGGAAAAAGTAGGCGATCTAGGATTACCTGCATTCATCATAATGAATAATGTCTAAAACCTGATGATGTTTTGAGCTATGAAAAAATAAAAAGCTGTGTGAAAAATTTTTAAAGCAAAAAAATTTATCAGGTTAGGTGAGTGTTGTACCCCTTACCAATTCAAATAAGTGAAAGGTAGGGTGAAACATAAGTTTACTCAGACAGCGATTTATTTTTAATCCGTCAGATTCATTGCAGCTTAATGTCTTTTCGTAACTTATGTATCATATATATTTTATTTACTACTGTTCTTACTTTAACTTCAAGAATTAGCTTTTTAGCGTGGAATTTGTAATTACGAATATAGTGTGGAAAATTGACGTTAAATACGAAGCTCATTTTAAATAAAGTTGCTTACACTACTTTGTTGATATTGTTGTTATTTTTAACACCCATATTAAAATTGTTAAACAAAAAAATTGCTTCGCTTTAACAAAATGGCTACAATAAATAATACCTTCAAAAATAAACAAATACGTGATAGGTATGGATTCCCGAGTATTTGAGTTTTCCGAATAAGAATTCTCTGTATAAAATTATAAACAAACGCAATGGCTGGCCTCAACGTGGAGTAAACTATGGTCTTATGTTGAAAAAACTACAACACAGATTGAATCGATTTGTCTATTATAAAATTCATAGATACTGTCCAAATACTTCTTGTTTCTTTTCATTTTGAACATCATCTAATATTAGTTTCTGCGATTGAAAAAAGAGTAGCACCTAACGTTGTATTTATTTACAATTTTAATTAGTAATAATTTCTTACTATGTGAATAACCCAGTGCTCAATTACAAATTTACAGAGCCTGAATTTTAACATCAAATTAACAGCAAAGTTAATCGTTTGGGCTCCATATGAGTGAAGTTATTTATTTTGAAAAAAAAATTAAGAATGCATTCATACTATTTTTCTATACACATTAGGATTCCAAGTTACTTTCTAAATACCTTTACTGCCTTTTATTTTGAATATGATCTGGTATAATAAGTGTGAATGAGAAAGAAGCCATATTATAGTTGATTTATTAACAATTTATCCTTGGTAGGTTTTAATCGTTTAATGCAGTGTATTGTGTGGGAGTATCAAAATGTCTCTTTCATATTCCGTCTAACGTTCTAATATCCGATCGCGATTCTCAGTAGCTCGGGGGCTGCATTTATTCAACTCGTTATTAAAAGCACTGCCTTGCTCCAACTTTCCCGGTTCTCAACTTGCTCTGACTTTCGATTCTCGTTAATTTTGGTTAATAAATTGTAAAATGTTCGTATGATTAGAGGTCTACGAATTAAATTTAATAATTTTTGTACTCTTTTGTCGCTAATTAATTCTGTTTATTGTCTTTAAGCCTAAATATTTTTTTTTACTTTGACCTACTCAGTAACTTAATACTAAGCTCTACATTAGGCAAGAGTTATATTGTAAAAATATAGCTTGTTAAATAGGAGTATAATTTACCCTATCATGGTTTGAACACCCTTAGAAATGTACAAATGGTAAAAGATACATATTATTTCAATCAAATAATTTAAAAATAACTATACAACTTTTCACCATTAAAGTGTTTATGTGTAGTATATCTTTCATAGGCGTAAAAATGAAATAAATATCTCAAAAATATGTTGATACAGTAGATATGATGAAATTTAGGATCAGTGCTATAATTTCAACTGTTTTACTAATTTTCCTGAAATCTTTAAGTAAACATGAAGAAACGTCATTTTAGCATTTATTCCCTCGAAAGGAAAAAAGGAAACACAACCTTAAAGGATCACTTTATCACTTGATCACGATATGTTCATTCAACTTCAGTATTGTCTTATATACTGATCATCAAAACCTATAGGGTACTTCCGGTCGACATACCATACTGAAATTTGACATAGCGGGAGGTTTTATGGCACAAATGAAGGGTAAAATTCTAAAACCCATTTTTCCTAATTCTATGTGGAATTATTAATTTTTTTTCAACTGTGGAAAACATAGTAGGTAACATGTTAGAATACTGACAAATTTATATTTTGAAAAATTTACTCTGTACTGTTATTTGATTATAAATGCCTAAATGTGAATGAAACCTTCATAACGCCAGTTATATCCATTCTTGACAGGTTTTCTCCAACTAATATGAACAAGCAGTATTTATTTACAATTTGTAATATTTAATGGAACATTTTCTTCATGGACTATGCTTATTATTTTCTATTATAAAATAAATTCTATTCAACCGGTAATTTACGTGAATTGCTGGTGTAAGGAAAGTCCTTCGAAAAACACGACCTTTTTTTGTTTTTTAAGTTTACTTATAAAAATGGAAATAGATTTGGTTTTTTAAAAATTTCCTTTACCCTAAAATAATTCAAACGTCTTTATCCGTTTCTAATTTCGAGTTTATGAGTATTTTGTAATATTTAGAGACATGTTTTAGAGTATAGAAAATTTTCGAAAATAGCTGCCATTCTATGTTAAGAATAGTGTTGCATTTGGTATAATAATAAAGTGGACTGTTTAAATATTATCTCATCCAGAATTTTAATCACTATCATTGAATGAAATTTTAAAATAACACAAAAAATTGATTATGAGACGACTCAACAAACTGTAATTTATTAAAATAGGTATGAGAACGTTTTTTGTTTGATAAGTACGTTATTTGTATCGGCTTACTTTATATATATATATATATATATATATATATATATATATATATATATATATATATATATCGTAAACCAACTTTACAGCTGTTACTATGCAACCGAAAATTTTATTTCATATCGTTATTTGGGTCGTTATTAATATTTCGTATTTACGATGCATATTCATATTTTCCTTCTTCGTAAATTTGAGTTTTAAAATAACTAATTACTAAAGACACACAGACAGTTAAATTCAAATTCAATACGTTTGGGTTTATTTATTTGAAATATTAAGCTAATAATTGTTTTTTTATAATACGTAACGAACTTGATATTTTGAATTAATTAAGCTGTTATTGATGTTGTATTAACATTCCAGAAAACATCTTCAAATTATTTTAAATGTGGTTGCATCAAAATTTTAATATCTTAGCAAATCAATTTTCCAGTTGTCTTTTATAAAGGTAGATAACGGTTACATATTATAAAAAAGTGTGATTTTAAATAAGTGTTAACTGAAATGGGCATAAAATGGTATAAAACTATAAATAGTACACGTCTGCTTTGTATTAAATCATCATTTTGATCACAGCGGGCAGCCGCACGTATATGACGTCAATAACGCGTGGCAAGGGACGGATTTCATCACTATTCATTCCACCTACGCTAGAGGTAACGTAAAAAATAAATAAACACAAGTTGGTATTTTTAGTAACGTTTATGAAATGTTTTCAATTTTAATTTACATTCAAAAGCACCAACATACACGCTATGGAACTTTCACTAATATATTTGTAATGGTGTGGACGTGCGTACGTCGGAGTGTGCCCATCTGAGTTGATGCGAGTAATAAATATGTGCAGACTTTCCAAGTACAGCTGTTTCAATTGTTTACCTTGGGTATGAAAATAATTATTCTAATCCTAAAATAACTGAGAAGCTGCAGGCAAAAAAACTATTTTCGTACATTAACGCATTTAGCGTTACAAGAAAAATAATTTTACACGCTTACACTAGATAATTGAAATGTCTCATCTCCATTTTTATATAGTAAGCTTTTTAGAACCACTGTTCTAATAGCTTGCCAT
Source organism: Druceiella hillmani (assembly GCA_039881145.1). Taxonomy (NCBI): domain Eukaryota; kingdom Metazoa; phylum Arthropoda; class Insecta; order Lepidoptera; family Hepialidae; genus Druceiella; species Druceiella hillmani. The sequence continues at coordinate 6,002,996 of JAYKKI010000001.1, forward strand.
TATGTGAACTATTTAGATAGGTTGTGAAGATTAAGTCGACATTGATGCCGTGCTATGGTGCATATACCAGTGGAAGTATTTGTAATCGTATAAAACCAGTGATAATCGTAATAAACCAGTGATAGGCAACAGCGCTACTGGCGCAAGAAGTTAAGCACTGCGATCGCCAATCCGTTTGCTCAGCATGGTGCTTATGAGCGTTACACCCGATGATAAGTATATTAGGAGGGTTTATATGCAGGTGGGACTGAGAGAGACTGTTAATGATTGATCATGAAAATTAAGATTATTTTAATTAGCACCAATCTAACAATAAACATATTAGATTAATCATTAAAAATAAGGAATAGGAATAAGTAACCTGGATAGGATTTTTTTTCCTACTTCCGATTAATATGTAAGGAAAACTGGGAGATAGAAATCAATCAGCCTTAGAAGTTATTTTGGTATATTTTTTTATTTGGTATATTTAAAAAAGTAAGAAATATACTCTATTCTAGTGATATTAATTTTAGATTGGCAACAAAAACCCGTCATCAGTTCATCAGTTTAGGCTCATGTGGTTATCAAATATCCATATCTCCACCAAACCTGAAATTGTTTTTTTATTACAGCATGTCAGCATGAGAGCTGCTCGACCAGTTAAGGTGAACTTAATTTCTGGTCTCTTCCTGCAGACTTTTTGGCTTTCATTTTAATATAGAAAATCTCTATACGGGAATATCTTCGGAAAGATCAAAATTTCCTTTTTTGAAAATATGAAATCCATTACTTAGATGTGACGTAAGAGATTTCACCTTCCCTCAGCAAAATAATAGTAGGTTTACTCGCAATTAAATGAAACTACGTGATGTAGTATTATTTCTACTATCTTTAATTTCTTTACCACGACCTAGGTTTCGTTGTATTACAACATCTTCAGGTGGGATATTAGCAAAGATCTTTGCTAATATCCCACCTGAAGATGTTGTAATACAACGAAACCTAGGTCGTGGTAAAGAAATTAAAGATAGTAGAAATAATACTACATCACGTAGTTTCATTTAATTGCGAATAATGAATTTCTACAAAATTAACGCCAAATATATTCAATAGTAGGTTTACTACTTGCCAACCCAATATGAATATATATGTTCTCCATTATAAAATAATTTTTTGATAGTTTTTTTGAAAATCTGAAACTAAACTAGATCATGAGAAAATAAATTGGTTTATGTATAAATTAAAAAAATAGTACAAATTTAAAAGGTAAATTTTTTTTATTAATACACAGTACAGTTATTGAATGTACAGTTTATTTATGTACAGTTCTTTATATGGTTTTAACTATTTTATTTGATTTATTTTACCATTCGAGATTATTTACTTGAAGGGTATATCAAAATAGTTATGTATAATATATGTCACGTATATCAAAAATTCCTGTGTGACATCACCAAATTCCTGTGTGACATTGGTCTGAAAACCCGCATCTCGGTCGAGAAATTGTAAAGAATATTAATAAATACCATTTAACTCTTTATATTAAATGTATAAACAAAGTTTCTCTATTTTACCTAACAACGTGCGATAGAGAAAATTATTTGGTATTTGATTAGTTAAAATATTAAATAATTTAGTCTTCCGGCCTATGTAATTACACTTAACAACAAAATGCCTCAAATTCTCACATTAATAACTGAATCACCACACAGCACTTTAACTGATTGTATGAAAGTAACTGACGATGTGGCCCGTAATAATTCCCAATAATTTATATCTATATTGGGCAATTTAAGTAGTTATTTTTCGGATGATTCAAGTTTTGTAATCGGAACCCGAAATTGTAAAAAACTGTCTCAACCTTTTTGTTAACGAATGTCTATGTTTCATTTTACCTAATTAACGCTACAATTCTGCAATCTTGGGTCATTTTACTCAATTTAAAATAACAAAAAGAAGTTTTACGTTTTGAAAATGTGTTAAAATATTACAATATAATAAAAATAGGTAAGGAATGAACAGATTGTCCTGACAGTGAATATCTACATAGTTAAGTTACGTAATCTGATAAAATTTAGACTGGTAGATATTCTAACGTCAAAAATGTAGCCATTTTTTAAATTTTAAAGTTACTCTTATTTATATAAATGATACTTGCTATAATCTAAATACCGGACAACTCCGTAGTCAAGCAAATGCAAAAAAATTATGTGATATAGATGAGTTTTATGGTTACAATTTGAGGTGAATTTTGTAAAATGATATACATATTTGTTTTAATAAAATATTGAAGACAGTTTGGGTGAAGTGTCCTGCTAAAAATTTGACGACTAACATATTTTAGGTTATTAACTGAGGGCTTCACCGGTAAATAAACCCAAAATTTTAATAATAAGTTATAGTCCTGGTCAGCGACAACTAAGGTAAATCAGGGATCGAACTACTGAAAACAGAATTTGACTAACTTAAAGCAAAGCTATGCATTTAAAAAGGTATGCTCGCTATGCTTTATCAGCATAAGTTCATGAGTTTACTTAAAATGATACATAAAGTATGACATGATTAATTGAAGAGAAAATACGGGCGTTTCAGAACACAAAAATATTGGTTTTAAACCGAAACTTTTATTTGTTTATTCATTCATTTATTTACATACCTTCATGTGTAAAATTATGGCCATTATACAACTTCCATTCTAAAATTCAACCAGAACACTAGTTCAACTCCGGAATCGACCCGGGGTACCCGCAATTCGTCGAGCCGTCAAAGGCCGTATACCTAGTGATGAAGTCTACATACTATGGTGATGAATACAATGTTAACACTGCACCATCAAAAGGATACCGACATAAGTTAAAAAAATAACCTAAATGATAGATTTTTTCAAATAACTCTTGAAAACGTTCGAAGACTATTTTCTATTGCTATTAGAAATAGAGACAATACATTTTTTTTTTAAAAAATGATTTCGAAAAAGAACTAGGTACTAAACAGTAAAAAATAATTAACTTGAATTGGGTACCTTTGTACTCACAACAATCAACTAAATTATTTATTTCTTAAGTCGATTCCAATACTGTCGACCAACTTAATCAAATTTACAATTTTACTTAATTTGTAATATAAATTTAAAACTTTAGCTTCGATATACTCGTGGTACGAAAATTTTCATGAAGTACGTATTTAAAATATAAAATTTTGCATTCGTGTAATTTGACAAGCGGTACCAGCATCGACTTCAAAAATATGTTACATATTTATTTATTGTTGATATATAGGTACTTATTTGAGTTAATTATCTTTTTATTTTTTTAGTATTCATTATTAACTTGAAACGTTTTTAATCGTAAGTACTAAAATATTTTATTTCTAAAAATAAAATAATTATTTTAACATTAATATTAAAATATTTTATGTCCATTTCTTTTTTAATTAATAACATCAATCACAATTAAATGAAACTACGTGATGTAGTATTTTTCTACATTCTTTAAGTTCTTTACCACGACCTAGGTTTCGTTGTATTAAAACATCTTCAGGTGACACATAAGATAAGATAAGATTCAAATCTTTGCTAATATCTTTGCTAATAGCCGGCCAACCAAGATGTAATACAACAAAACCTAAGTCGTGGTAAAGAATTTAAAGAAAGTAGAAATAATACTACATCACGTAGTTTCATTTAATTGTGAATAATGAATTTCTACAAAATTAACGCCAAATATATTCAATATTCAAATAATATCAATCATTACATTATTCCTAATATTCACATACTTTCTTTCTTAGAATAATATTTAAATGTTAAAAACCGTGGGCAAAACTATTATGCACATAATTTCTTCTTTGAATAAAGTTGGTTATCGACAACGCATTAAAGCGAAGCGATAGTAAAAGCCGTGAGTGATTAGATGTTAGCCGTTGAGGAGTTTCGTTCTCTGTTTACGAAGTCTACAATTAGATCTTGTCAAATAGCAATTAGCAATAGCAAATATCTGGAATCACGGTTGATTTACTACCAACCATTTAGAAGTTACATTGTTTTTCTCTAGAACTCATTATCAGACCCTGATCTAGTTGATGGTGTAGTTATTTTACAAAGTTAAAAAATACCAGTACACTTATTTTTATTGACTTTTTATTTACTACCATCCTTTAAGGAGTTCCGTTGTTCATCTGCAGAACTCATCATATACCATGACCTGGTTGATTATGTAGGTATTTTGCAAAAGCAAGATCTATTGGTAGCATATATCTCGAATCAAAATAAATTTATTACAATTTCTTATTTATTACAAAGTCTTAAGAAAAAATATATTAAAATCACTGATTCATTGTATATTTATCTTTATAAAAAAAGAAAACCAATATAGAACCGAAATCAAACCGCTCGGTTATGCTCTGTATGCAATCTGGCAAACCCAAAGCGCATCTGTCTTGATGCGATATGAAATCGTAAACATTTCACATCAAACAATTTTGAACAAGGTGAAAGAAAAAAAAATAATTTCACAAAGCTTGCAAATGCTTAAAAATGCGTTCGGAATTTTTTTTGTAATGCATATAGTAAACTAGCAAATGATATCTTTCCGATAACAATAATTCATATGCAAGTATTGAAACGTTCAAAAATATTTAGGTAGAAAAAGAACAAGCTAACCCTTTTTGCAAAATTATACATTTTACGAAATGGTAATTTTTGCATTTCTTTCAAGTCGAGAATATATCTGCCAAATGTTTTTATCTACAGGGTTTCTTCTTCTCGTTTACAGCATAAGCCAATGAACATCTACACATTTCGTAGTATAATTTCAGTCAGGATACATGTGTTACTCATTACCAAACTCTAAATGAAATAACACCATAGGCTTAGAACTTATATTTATAATTTCTTTCAAAATATATGGAAATGTCTAGCAGACCTAATATGGTTTTGAAGAAAATACAACAATGAGCATTGACAAAAATCGTCCATTTACCTTAGTAGACAAGGCAAAAATATATTCTAGACGTAATATAATGTTAATTATTTTTTTTTAATGCATCAAACTAAACTCCACAACAATTCAACACGGTAATAAGTATTTTCCGATGTAAATTTTCCCACCACAGACATCTTTAGGTTGTTATCTGACGCATGGGGCATTGTTTGCAAATGACATCTAATAAACGAAGAAAATTACATAAAATATCACCAATGAAGCATGTTTTCAAAAGCATCAGCCACGCTCGTCAAATGAGGTTTTTGAATCGATTATTTACAGTACGAGTTACTGAGGGGATTTTAAACGACGAGCTTTTTGGGGAGCCAATTGGTGTGAATTCACTTGCGAATGAAACATTTTTACAAATAAAATAATACAAATTTCATTCGTTTCTACGAGAATAATTTCTCAAGTCCTAGAAAAATTTCACAATTCGGGTAATTCTACCTTTAGGTATGATACGGTTTATAAAAAAGAAGAATTATAATAAAATTTTATGATTAGAATACTTAGCATAAAAAACTTCACTGTGAGCTGTGCCACATGCACCCGTTACTACATTTTAATATTAGAAAAAACTATATTTATATGTACTTAACTTTCATTTTGCTATTACAGAAATAACATTTCACGCGTACCTTGCAGTTTATAATAATTGAAAACGTTTATTATCCTTTTTGTAAATAGAATTATAGGGAAAGAAAATAAAATATCTTCACTATGGGTTAATTCTATCCATCTGACTCAGTATATTTCAAATTTATTGCGCCAAGAGGAGAGTGGTATAAATTGTATCATAATTCTTCTGATACATAAATGAAACTACACTTTTATCATAAAGTTACTTAATAAATCAGAACAAACAAACAATTATATCACTTAAAATATTTCCTCAAGTCCTTCGTAATATGCATTAACTGTATTTTCTACCTTTTCACTTGATGTAAACCTGTATCCATCTAAATACTTTCTTTTAGATTATGTTAGATATGCAAATGAGATGGTACTAGACCTGGTGATTGAGGGAAATGTGGAAGTAATTCGAATACCTACATAATTATGAATGTCAGTTTTGCTTTAGCATATATGAGTACGCGTCTGGTCTTGATTTAAAAATATAATTGTTACCATTTCTGATTATTTTACATTGATTTTTACGTACTACCACACAACTAACGTAACGAGTAGACGCAGTAGTATATTGGATATACTCTCTGGTACATCAACAATTACTCCATGCAACAATAATTACTCTCTTTAAATGCCAAAAAACTGATGTTATTAACTTATTCATCGATAAAGTCACTGACTCTCTTAGAGGCTAGTAATATTGGTATTTTTAAGCCCTTTAGCAATTTATTTATTCCGATATATACAAATGGATGTACGTTTCATCAGTAGTCAAATCTAATGAGAAATTCATTTGCATCAACTTGAAATTATATCAAACAATCGCGCCAATGAGTCACTCGGTTGCATTTTATTTTGACATTTTAGGAAATACCACGTCACTGTGGATGGTACTTTGAATTAGCTTGTAAGGTATGCTCATAGATTCATATATTTCTTTTGTTTTCAAATAACGGTCTCCCTTGATGAGGTCGTGTATTATTTAAATTCTTCATGCACTAGTCGCAATTGGCAACAATCGCATATGAGGGTCAAATATTCATAATATTATTTGACCCTCATATGGGATTAAAATATATGGAAACAATAATAATTATATGAAAAAATTCTGATTGATTTTTTACAAGTAGATATCTTAAAATATTTTTTAGCATGTAATAAGCCCTTTTTCTTATAAATTCTGAAATTTTATATTTGCTAGTAAATAATTTAACGACAAATAAATTGAAATTTTTAAATTTTGTTCTCTTATTTTAGGCACAACATCTTAAACATTTAATTTAATATATTTTACGCTAACGGCTTGCTTTCATCTTATGCATTTTAATCGCGTCGAAGCTGTCGCATTGGGCCTAATTCCATTTTCCTCAAGGATGTTCGTTTTCCCATTTTCATTTGTATTCATTAATTCCATTCATTGCAGTCAATGAATGTCGGTGTAGCATCAAACACGAATATATTGGCGCTATTTTCCAAAACGATAATACCTGACGGTTTTCCGTGCAGATAACAGAAGTATCGCAGTAGCACAGAAGGAATTTTTTTTCAAAAATTTTGCTTAAATTTGAAATTGTGCCTATTAAAAGCATCTGTATCAAGCACGCCTTAAAGCCGGTGTTCTTTTATTGTCTGAAGTATTTTTTTGATGAAAACAATTTTCTCTTTGTTTTTCATAAATGCATTAGGTAGTAAATGAATGTGAATCGCAAAGCGGCTCATATATTACTCAATTTTCTTTCCTTTTTCCTTTTTTTTTAAACACGTATCTCAACATTTTATACGCAAATAAATAGTTTGTAAATAAATAACATCTCTCTGGATATTACAATTTTATATGTAATTTCTATCATACTTATACGCGCAAGACGAGTTTAGACGACAACTTACTAAGCAGAAGTGATCATTAAAATAAATGTTTGAAAGTTAATAAACATTTCCGTTTTTAGTTATTGCGTGATTCGAATAAAATATTTCAGCAGAAAGAAAATATTTCACAAGATCAAACGTTTAGGAACATAACCTGGAATATTTGTTACAAGAAAATATTATTTTATTTTGAAGGTATTTAAAGCCAAAATGTAAATGCATTGAAGAGCTTATAAACTAGGGTTATACACATAGCTAGACATATGATGATGAATATAAATTTACGTCCTTCAAAATTAATCAGTTCTAGATTAAACCTGCACCATGACTGTCAGCTTTTCAACGACTTCCAGACTCGGTTATTTGAATCTTAATCCTCTTTACGTTAATTTATTTGAAATGAATTTAATATCCGGACAAAATAAATTATAGACTCCAGTCAGAAATATTCCCGGTAACAAATAATTCTTTTGTATACGATATATAAGATGCATATAATGCATTATTTTCAGACAAGTATTTTTTTTATTATTAGGTAAAATATACAAAAATAATACGAAAAATTTCGTATAATGCACAAGTTTTCAAAAGTAAACACAAACATTTTCTTTTTATCTTAGCAGTCACCAAGATTTTATAAATACAATTGTTTTGCAATAAATTGACAGTAAATTCTATTATCTTTTAACAAACCTTATAAACACGAAACTCAAAAGCCTTTAAGTGCAATATGTTGTGCAAACGGAGAAACCATTTATTTAGTTATTGAAAAATAATATTAAAACATGATGACTAAGACAGAGGGACGAAGAAATTTTGTCTAAAATATTTACTCTTTTTTGTTGTCATTATTGGTGGTTATTTTGGGAGTGTATTATTTTTGTTTTAAAAAATATGTCCTAAACTTATTTTATTACAACAATTATGAAATTAAATATACAAAGGCAAATAAAACCGACGACAGTAAGATAAATATAGAAATTCCTAATCGCAACTAATTTAAGCTGTTTAGTTTAGTTCACTTTTCTGGTTTATAATATTTAGATTTCTGAAGTCGAGATCAATTGTTCCATCAAGATTATTCATAAGATCACATATAAACAAAAAAATTAGGACCCTTATTTCTTTACCCACTCAGGTATCTGTCTACCAGACGTTTTTCTCATAATTTTCTGTAGGTAAGGAATTGAACTATGCCATAGTATTAAAGTAATTAACCCGCATAAATATCGTTAATATTAGATATTCAAAAATATTCTACAATATTTAAACCTACCAAGACTTACTGAAAAATACGCAAAAAAAAAAAAAATATACATATATATATATATATATATATATATATATAAACTACTAAATATCAAATTATGAAAAAAAGGTTTTTGGAAACCTATGCAAATTTTGTGGTGAAACTATATACATGATCATAAATGTCATAGTTTTTGAAACATTTACTAATATACATGTCCAGCAGTGTAATTATTTTCTCTCTAAAATAGTTTATGAGTTTATGTTAGTGATAACTTATGATAAATAAAGAAACTTACGGGATGTTACTTTATCACAAGTAAACCTCCACTCGATGCTTGATCAAGATTCTTTCTTGGCCAGTTTTATTAACATATCTAGATGACATTCACGATAGTGAGTTGCTTCGATGTGACGTTTAACAAATTAAATTTCAAATTAAAATGCGATGATGATATATTCATTTAGTAGTATATACTTATTTTTCCTCTATGATTACTTGCTTTCTCTTTGGTGTTATTGGGAAACCTTTGTACGAAAACTTGACGTGGCCATAGATTCATTGTAATATTACAGATATTGTCTGAAAATTGCACAAACCTTTTGGAGTTATCATGTGTACTTTTTGTACTTATTTATATGATCTCGCAGAGATTATACTTGAAAAGGAAGGTAATGAATGATCTGATTTCCTTTTCAGGATAAAATTTGTTCATTTACTCACACTAATTCCCAAACCCAATTTCAAAAACTTTTCTTACTCTTAAAAATCCATAGTTCAAAAAAAATTATTGGTAAAGCATTTCTGGAACAACAAATTTAGTTTCAAAAGTCCTAAACCAACGAGATATAGAGAGACACGCTTATTTATTGAATTATTGTCTCGATTTTTCCCATTGATATACCCCCGACCCTTACGACCGATATAATTTCGCCAACTGCTCTAGGATTTTAGTGACCACAAGGGGGGTGAGCAACGTAATTAAATAATCCTACGAGAGTGATACCTGGAAAGCGTCTAGTAACTTTATAATTAGTAATTTGACTTCTTTCAGTGGTTAATTACTTTCTAAGTTTATATGGTATTTGTAGTTTGTAAACAGTTTGTTAAAATTTTTTGTTTGAGTGGTACATTAGTCAAGGCTTGCCATAATAAATAAATATTTATAATGGTTATCCATTGGAGTTATATCACTTTACATCCCATTTGTTCGATATATAATATTTAGAGAAATTATTGTTTTCTTCAGATAAACTAGGAACAAAACCTCGGCCTTCAAATAAGACTAGCGTTCATAATTTTTTGTAATGCACTAATGGGTGAAAGAAAATAAAAATGAAATTAATAGCAATTTCGTATATTTATTTGGGCAATGATGAAATATGTCATCAATACGATTCTAAAAAGAGATTTGGAAAAAAAGAAAGTACACTGGAAACATTGAATACGTCGTTTTGATAACAATTATGTTAGTTAGGGGAAAGAAAGAAAAATTAGCAATTTCGTAAGATTTTAAAATGTACCAATATTTATAAATAAGATTGAGCAATTCTACGTATAAATATTCGAATATAAGTGTGTTTATTTTTATTTATAGCAATTTACACGATAAGTCCAATCAGTCGCTTTTTTGCGATTAAACACATTGAATGAAAAAAGTATTTCAAACAAATAACAAATGATGTATTCTGATCAAATCCATCGCATGTTCATCTCAGTATGGTGGATCGCTGGAAATTAGTAAGTACATAAATTAACTTAAATAACGTTGGATTATCTTAGTTTTCTTCGTATTCCTATTTTCGTGGAAATTTTCCCTTTACCGCATTCGACCCATTCTAACTTAATGTTCATCAAAATTGGTAACATCTGCCTATTCTCGTTTCCAAACCGTTTTTTAGACTTGCGAAACGGATTTAATGGATTTGCGTCTGTTCGTTTACAAGTATTATTGCAAAACCATCTACTGAGTCGCGCATTTAAATGCGCATATATGTCCCGCCATATATATATGTGTATATATATATATATATATATATATATATATATATATATATATATATATATATATGCACACTAGATTTGTTGACCGACACCGATTACATTGCCTTAAGAGTACCTAAACTGATCGGTCAAGTGCCTATTGAAGTGCATATAAAGTAGGTATCCGTAGTTATCAATATCTCTTGATTTTGGACCCAAATCAACCAAAATGAGATATAGTCCTTACCAAGCGATAATACTTGGAATTTTTGGGTTTCCTAAAATTTTCCGAGAATCCTACTCCACGATGTTTATCTTTTATTCTTGGGAATAAATAAAAATCGTACAATGTTAAGTCGAAGCTTTATGTTGGATGATCCAGAATTTCTACACCCGACTTTATCAAATATTAGTTGTTCGGAGAAAATGTTCACGAGTACTTTCGGCAACATTTCTTGAAAGGTTTTATGTAACATTAGAAAATACTATGTTTTAGAATCTCCATAACTGACGTTTTCAATTGATACCTTTCTTGTTACTTAGAATTAAAATGAAAAGGGAAGTTTTATTTGCGCTCTGTGCAGATGCCATATCGATAATTCGGAAGTAATATATTGAAGCATATATCAATACTTATGCATTAGCAAAACACCACATTTTAAGTTTGTAATAAAATGGTTTCTGAGCAAAAGTACTATGATATACTAATAGAACAACATACTCGGTGAATAAGATACGGCTGGTGTATAAGTACTCCGTTTTTTTTTTCTTTTGGAATATACAACTCAGTAAACATAGATGTTGCTCTTTGCATTAGGGAAAAAAAAATAAGTAATTAGGTGAAATGACATGCTAACATCGTAGCATTCTTGAGTTTATAAATAATAAAATCCCTCAATCCTAAAAATATACTTTTGGAATGTTATTATTTTTTATTGAAAATGTGAAACTGACATATTATCCGCAACAGCTATTCATTCACATGTATTTTGATACCGAAAAATATTTTAGAAAGTAAAAATATAATCAAATATTCAGAACCTTAAAAATCATGTTTTGATACATAAATTTAAATTTGTAGTTTATTTATATTCACTAAGGGATATGTACTTCTTTGATATCTTTCAAGTCACGTTCCAATGCTTTTAAAATTTTGAATCGATTTTATGTACATTCGTTCTTTTTTCCCGAGTTATTTCATGGAGAATATTGAAAAATAATAAAAAAAAGATTAGTGAATCTTAACCTATAGCACGAAAATAAGAGCATATAAAAGAGAGGAGGACATCAATTGAATTCACGCTATCACCAATAGTTACAAGTTCTGGCAAAATAGTCAGAATATTAGTGTCTTCTATTGTTAAAAAAATAATTATATATTCCGGAACACTGACCGATACTTGCATACATCTAAACTATAAAACTGGTTGTAAAAATATAAAAAACATAAATAATCTTTTTTTTCTTATATTAAAGGTAATTAAAAAAAATTAATACGCTCTAATGTAAAACAGATTGGTTCTTCAAATCCATTTTTCATGTTTTAAAGTTCAAGGGATAATTTTGTCACTTATGTTAATCTTTAGCAGCTTTAAAGTAACATAATACAATAATAAAGCAATTATACAATACATAAACAATACAAATTTTATTCCTCGAAGTTATATGAGTATAAAGTAATCGAAAAATGTTATGTAAAATACCGTCTCAAAGGAGCATGTTTCCAAAAATTTTGGCCACTTCCATCAAGTGAGGTTTTTGATTCGATTATTTACTATCAGGATGTATTGAATCCATTTTATCCAGACTTGAGCGGGAAAGGTAAATTGAGTAAATTTATTCGCGAAAACAATATTAACACAAATAAAATTTCATTTGTTTCTGAGATAATAATTTTCTAGATCTTGAAGATATTATTTTTACTTGCCTAGATATTTATAGCTTCAACTCGGGTTTAGTTCATAAAACTTAACATTTATCGTAAAAGCAAATGACTGCAGTACCCATCTTAGTAAGTATAATAGCAAGCTCTGCCTTTATACCTATAACTATATTACAAAGTATAAATATATTACTTGAAATGAAAAACCGTATTTACGCGCAATTCGCTTTCTTTATTGTATTATTAACGTTACAGTTTATCTTACACACAGCTCGCAATTTATGGTAATTTAAAATCCTTACTATTCTATTTGCGAATATTATGGAAGAAAATTAAATTATATTATCGCTATTTAATTTTTCCGTCTGGCACAGAAAATTTATTTCAAAATATAGTACACAGATTACGGTGAAATGCGTGCACAAAATTAAAGTAAATTTTCATTGAATTACATATAAAAAATACTAGGTGTGTTCAAAATATTTCTACCAGAATATGGAAACCAGAGGAAGATTCACAAAGCTACATTTATTTTTCACCATTTTTTACTATGTGAATAAGTTTTGTTCTACGTAACTTAATCATTATCTATTACACATAAATAAAATGTTTGCTAGTGACCTTAAACATACAAATCTGAATGAAATTTTTTTTGGCTGGGAAATGAATACAAATTGGATGACATCAGATTAGATGAATAAGGGAAGCGTAAAAGAAATTCCAGTCCACAGTTATAAATTTTAGTCCTCCTATAAAGGGATGTGTGGGAACACACCTTTCTTTGAAGAAAAATAATTTTTGAGAACTTTCCCTGGCGCCTTCACATAATTTTATGCATTTTAATGAATAAACATAAAAAAGTGCGGCAACAAGTAGAGTTTATTTCATGTAGGTATTCCACCATAATTACCCCCTTCGGATCCCAGGAAACCGATATTATTAACTTATTCGCCATAATATATATATGGGGCTGGTAATTCCCGCCTTCTTTATTCTTGACTGATAGTACTAATAGTACTATTAGTGATAGTGGTGGCTCTAAGGCTCATCCATATTCATAAAACCTCACTATAATTAATAAACATCGGTTTGCGTTTTTGTTGTGATTAAAAAGAGACTCAGTGAAAATCTCGCAGATAACTTAGAAAATTTAATTTCACTGTGGTTGATATTCGGGATTCACTTAAAGGTACGCTCGTGATTTTAGATATCTTTCTGATTTAATCTGTAACCTTCCTTAATAACCACACATATTTGCTCAATGTTTCATTTGTTAGTCAAAATTAGCCAACCTTAAAATATTATGCTTATTATCAACTCTCCACACACTTAGATTAAACTCAATATACTTTAACTCTTTTGTACAATGGAACAGATTGTTTTACTATGGTCATCATATCTGAATCTACTTTGCGGATAACATTCTAAAGGAAAATCTGCAAGACTGGTATCTTACTAGATACGTGGTATAGAGTAGAGACCGTTACTCAAACCCTGAGAAATGCTAACTAGCTTATTTTGAGTTGGAATAATGATCATACATTTGGGTTGGTGAAATGTTCTCAATTAAACCGTGATAAGAAAAGACAGGGTACGACTGGAAAAAGTAATATGCCAAAGAGTATTAAAGGTTATTGACGAAAGAAATGCATCATTGAAGTAATGGTGGCGGGCCCTAACGCCAGAAACCCAGATGAGAAATGAGTAAAGCGACTTTTGAGTTGGCATCGAATTGCAACAGGATCTGGGACGCAGGTCGCCTTCTGCTTCACTGGCAAAGTTACTTCAATAGAATAATGAAAACGGTTGGTATATGGATCCCTTAATCCATATTAAGGGATACAGGACATAAGGGACATGCACTAAAATACATGAACACTTCGAAGACAATGAATGCACTTCTTTTTTATATCCTATTTCAAAATCTGTTAGGTATCATCAGTTATATTCATATCATATATTGAGAAACAACAAAAGTGATTTATGTATGTGTGGATGCATCTATGCAGATGTATGATGCAATTTATTAGCTTCCAACATATCATCTAAATATATATATATATCTATGTTCTGTGGATATTCTGACGTACAATTCTTAGAAAACCTAGAGATCAAAATATGTTGCCTCTTACATTATATAGCCTTCTAATATTTGCTAAATTGTTGCATGTCGGTATAATTAGCATTTTAATTAACAATAGATGATTTTTTCGTAATTGTAATTACATTATTCCAATCATTGATAAAATTTATAAATTCAAAAATGTTAGAACTTTACGTTAAACGAAATTGAATATTAAATTCTCTGCCAATTTAGATTGTGTTCTAAAATACATATTCGTCATTCTGTACGTTAAGATTTTCAGTGATTTTTTAGTAAATAATAAGTGCAATAGTAGTAAAAATTTTAGAATACTGAAACATTTTTCTTACAATTCTTAGTTTTACTTTAAAGAAAACCTCTAAAACTTGTAAGTTTACCGTAGTAGTAAAGGGTACCGTAGATTTACGGCCTTCGTTTCGTCCATTGATATTTTTGATGCTGCCTTTTTGGGACTTTTCCGCAGGGATATTCTTTTTATAATTTCCTTTTAACGTCGCTTAGTAATTTATATTATTTCCTTGATTTGTGCTTTCATTCTGATGAAAAACTTTGGTATTTCACGATAAGTGACTTAGTCTTATTCAAATATGTATTTAAATACATAAATTCCATATGCTGTGTTTCATATAACTACTGAGAAATATGTAGTAAAGTAGTGAGGCTAATGAAGTTTTGTTTTTTTTTTCGAATTAAATATCGTTAGATTCAGCCTAAACTTTTTACTTTTCATCTTATTTTGCTTTAACCTAAAATTTTCTTTCAGGAACCCGTGTCGAAATATCTAATTCACTATTATTAATTTCACTTGTCCATTTGTAAATTTCACATAGTATACCATATCAATAGTTTACAAACTTTTCCGCTTTTAGTAATTTCAAAATTTGAAAATTGTGGGTAGAAATAAAATGTTTCATTAGATCAAACGTTCAGAAAAATTACCTCTAATATTTATTATGAGAAAATTGTTTCGTGATATTTAGAGTAAAATTGTTTCGTGATTTTGCAAACGTAAATTACTGTGGTCAGATATATAATTACAGTAGTGCAGGAAAGTATAAGAAAAATTATATTAATATTTAAGATGTACAAAATTAATTTAAATAATCTTGAAAGAGTAAGGAAAAAGTAATAATTAAAATTTCAGTTTTTAGGTCAATTTTATATGCAGTTAAAAGAAACTACGTGATGTAGTATTATTTCTACTTTCTTTAAGTTCTGTATTACAACATCTTCAGGTGGGCTATTAGCAAAGATTGTCGTTGCTAATCGTCTACCTGAAGATGTTGTAATACAACGAAACCAAAGTCGTGGTAAAGAACTTAAAGAAAGTAGAATTAATACTATATCACGTAGTTTTATTTCATTGTAAATAATGAATTTCAACAAAAATAACTCCAAATAAATTCAATAGTCGATTTTATCATCAAGACATTAAAAACATAATTCCTTTGATATAAATTGACGGTAAATTCTACATTTTTTTGACAAACAGCACAAAGAAGAAGCTCGAAAAGCTTCAATGACAATATATTTTGCAAATGGAGGAGTCGAACGGCAAGAAAAGTTTATTTAAAGTTTGCAGCGTTACGATAAAGGAAAACTTTTAACAAACATGTGAAACTCATAATTAAATAAAACTACGTGATGTAGTATTATTTCTACTTTCTTTAATTTCTTTACCACGACCTAGATTTCGTTGTATTACGACATCTTCAGGTGGGATATTAGCAAAGATCTTTCTTTGCTAATATCCCACCTGAAGATGTTCTAATACAACGAAACCTAGGTCGTAGTATAGAAATTAAAGAAAGTAGAAATAATGCTACATCACGTAGTTTCATTTAAGTCTGAATAATGAATTTCTACAAAATTAACGCCAAATATATTCAAAACATGTGAAAGTTAAGTGTCGTGGTAATCGAGTATGTAAATGTTCGAAAAGGGATTACAAAGAAAAGAAAGTGGATCCTCTACTAGCTTTCCGCTTTTTACATTTCTCTGAATATTTCTCACTTTAGCACAAAGTTCTCGATTATACAACATATATATATATATATATATATATATATATATATATATATATATAATATATTATTTAACATATTACACACCATAAATATATTTCGGCGTAAAATTTATTAAAACTTACCTGACAAAAAAGAAAATGCCTAGTCTACAATAAACATCAGAGACGCATGAAGGAACCTTTCTCTAAAATGTCTACTTATCGTTTGGAATATTGTTGTCCATTTCATTGATGGTTATTTAAGCAATGTCTTTTAATTTTTCAAAATATTTCCCAAACATACTTTTTTTGGTCTCTTTTTTGGTTTCAATTATTTTATTTTTACTTATTGTTATAACATTTGTCTCTCTGCATATCCTATTTTATATTAAATGCACTGTAACTCTAGTCAACTGTAAGATATTGCTCCTATAGCAATAAGTTCAGCAGGTGGGTGTTCATCAAAATTTTAAATATGCAAAGAAATGATTTATGACGAATTCTACCATTCTCTTTTTACGAGTAAACTCATTGATTCTAAGAACTAATTCAGTTAAGTAGCAAATTATATTTACTTAAAGAATCCATGGCCTATATAGCTCAGTACGACAGATCGCTCAAAATTAGTAATTGCATGAGTTTAGGTTAAATAATATTGCTTTATCTTCTTTAGCTTCCACCGTGTCCCTATTTTCGTATAAATTTTGTCTTTACCGCATTCGACCCATTCTAACTTTATGTTCACCACAATTGGTATCATCTGCTTGGACTTGGAAAGTTAATGAATTTGTGTCTGTTCGTTTATATATATATATATATATATATATATATATATATATATATATATACACACAATATACATACGTATGCGCCTTGTGTATGAATGCGTGCGAGCGTGTATATGTGTGTGTAATCGCCCGAAAATCCGGGCAAGAATTCTTGATCGACATCGGTTATATTGTATTAAGAGAACCAGAAAAGATCAATCAAGCGTGTATTGAAATAATCATAAAATAGAGATTCGTAGTTGTCCACATTTCGTAAATTTTTTGATTAAAATTTATGAAATTGATAAACGGTTATAATCAAGATCAATATTTGATATTTTTCACATTTTTCAAATCCGTGGTTAAAAAATTAAGGCGGCATCATTTTGAAATTTTTATGATATGTAATACGAAACATTTGTATAATATGAAAAATGGAACCAACCCGCAAGTTTTTAATTTATTTACTGTTTTTTAAAATAGTCTCCATGACCCTACAGACATAATTTCATTTTGAGGAAACCATTGAGAGGAACAGTCGATCTACGCTTCCTAGAACCTCTTTTCCACAACCTTTTCAAAAATAGCCATGACGGCTCATCATTAAGATTTATACGACCACGTGTAAACCAATTAAACCAATTTTAAATAATAGTACGGGATAGGGTTTCATCATAAAATACCCATCAAATTTGACGATATATTTATTGTAGATTGAACGAAAATTATGAAAAAAATGTTAGAGTAAAAATTTCTCAGTTTAAATTTAGTTTTTGTCAATTTCTATAACAAAATCAATTTCTGTCATGATTTTGTCATAGAAATTTCACAATTCTGAACAAGTAGAGTTTAAAAATGAAAATAGCAAATAAATCCTTATATTTTATAATAAAATACTTATGCAATAGGCTGTACATAATAGGTGGAGCGAACAGAAATCCGGCTCTCTTTTTATATAATCGAAGACATTTGAAAAATTCCCAACAAAAGTTTTTAAATTACATAAACAATTAGCAATTTATATTAATTTTATGTACATTCGTTCTATTCTATTGAATTATTTTATATAGAATAGTGAAAAATAATAATTAAAAGATTAGTGAATCTTAACCTATAGCACGAAAATAAAAGCACATAGAAGAGAGGGGGATTTCAATTGAATTCACGCTATTACCTACAGTTACAAGTTCTCGCAAAATAGCCAGAATATTGGTTCTATTGGTTCTATTGGCTTCTATTGTTAAAAAAAGAATTATATATTCCTGAATACTGACCGATACTCGCATACATTTAAACTAAAAAACTGGTTATAGAAATATACGAAAACATAATTTTTTTTTATTCTTATAATAAAGAAAATTAAAAAAAAAGAATACGCTCCAAGCTAATATTTAGATTATTGGTTCTTCAAATTAATTTTTCACGTTTTACAGCCCAAGTCATAATTTTGTCACTTATATTAATCTGTATCAGCTTTAAAGTAACATAATACAATAATAGAACAATTATACAATACATAAACAATACAAAATTTTATTCCTCGAAGTTATATGAGGATAAAGTAATTGGAAAATCTTATGTAAAATACCGTCTCAAAAGGAGCATGTCTCCGAAAACTTTGGCCACTTCCATCAAGGGAGATTTTTGAATCGATTATTTACGATCAGGATATATTAAATAGATTTTATGCAGACTTGCGCGGGAAAGGTAAATTGAGTGAATTTATTCGCGAAACAATATTAACACAAATAAAATTTCATTTCTTTTTACGAGAATAATTTTCTCAATTTGTAAAGATATTATTTTCCATGCGTTAGATAATTCTAGCTTCAACTCGGGTTTAGTTCATAAAACTTAACATTTTCCGTAAAAGAAAATGAATCCAGTACCCGTCTCAGTAAGTATAATAGCAGGCTCTGCCTTTATACCTATAACTATATTACAAAGTATAAATATATTATTAGAAATGAAAATCCATATTTACGTGCAATTCGCTTTCTTTATTGTATTATGAACATAACTTTTATCTTAAACACAGCTCGCAATTTATGGTAATTTGAAATCCTTACTATTCTATTTGCGAATATTATGGAAGAAAATAAAATTATATTATCCCTATTTCATTTTTACGTCTGCCACAGAAAATTATTTCAAAATATAGTACTAATACAGATTATGGTGAAATTCGTGCACAAAATTAAAGTAAATTGCCATTGAATTACGTATAAAAATACTAGGTATTTTCAAAATTTGTCCACAAGAATATGAAAACCAGAGAAATGTTTACAAAGCTACGTTTATTTTTTACCATTTTTACTATATTAATAACATTTGTTCTACGTACCTTAACTATTATCTATTACACTTAAATAAAATGTTTGCTAGAGACCTTAAACACACACATCTACTGTATGTTTAACCTTTCATATGAAGTCCCTTCAAACCTCTATCCAATGAAATATTTTTTTTGACTGGGAAATGAATACAAATTGGACGACACCAGATTACATAAAATAAGGGAAGTGCAAAAATAATTCTAGTACACATTTATGAATTTTCGTCCTCCTATATGATGTGTGAGGGCACACATTTTCTTGAAGAAAACATTTTTTTTGGGAACGTTCCTTGGCGCCTTCACTTGATTTTATGCATTTTAATGAATCAACATAAAAAAGTGCAGCAAAAAGTAGAGCTCATTTTATACACTTTCGTAGGTAATCAACCATAAATACTCACTTCGAATCACAGGAAACTGATGTTATTAACTTATTCGCCATAATATCTATTTGGGGCTGGTAATTCCCGCCTTCTTCATTCTTATGAATAATCTTCTTTACTCTGACGCATAGTGGTGTATCTGGATCTCATCCGTATTTTTATATACCTTGGTTTGCGTTTTTGATGTTATTGAAAAGAGTCTCAGTCAGAATCTCGCAGATAACTTAGAAAGTTCAATTTCACAGTGGTTGATATTTGGGATTCACTTAAAGGTACTCTCGTGATTTTAGATATCTTTCTGATTTTTAATCTGTAGCCTCCCTTAATAACCACACATATTTGCTCAAAGTTTAATTTGAAAGTCAAAATTAGCCAACCTTAAAATAATAGCGTTATTATCAACGCTCCTTCTACATTTAGATACAAATGAATAGTGAACATAATGAATCTTTAACTCTTTTTCACAATAGAACAAATTGTTTTACTGTGGTCATCATATCTGAATCTACTTTGAAGCTAATTCTTTCTTAAACTGGTATGTAATGAAAGCGTTGTATTCGATATTTCCGTATAATTTAGTGCCTATTTTTCTTAAAATATATTATTAATTATTCATTTCTAAAGGAAAATCTGCAAGGCTGGTATCTCACTAGATAAGCGGTATACAGTTGAGACCGTTACTCAAACCCCGACAAATGCTAACTAGCTTATTTACGGTTGGAATAATGATCATACATTTGGGTTGGTGCAATGTTTTCAACTAAACCGTGATAAGAAAAGATAGGGTACAACTGGAAAAAGTATTATGTCAAAGAGTATTAAAGGTTATTTACGAAAGAACTACATCATTAGAGTAATGGTGGCGGGCCCTAACGCCAGAAACCCAGATGAGAAATGAGCAAAGCGACTTTTGAGTTGGCATCGAATTGCTACAGGATCTGTGACATAGGTCGCTTCCTGCTTTAATGGCAAAGTTACTTTAATAGAATAATGAAAGCATTTAGTATATGGATCCCTTAATATGTACATGTACGGAAATACATGAGCAGTTCGAAGACAATGAATGCACTTAGTTGTTATATGCTATTTCAAAATCTGTTAGGTATCAGTTATATTCTTATCATATATTAAAAAATAACAAAAGTGAATTATGTATGTGCATATGCTATGCAGTATGTATGTACATATGCATCTATGTACGATGTAAATTATTAGCTTTCAACATATGATGTATATATGCATATATCTATGTTCTGCGGATATTCTGACGTACAATTCTTAGAAAACCTAGGGTTCGAAATATGTTGCCTCTTAAATTATATAGCCTCCTAATGTTTGCGAAATTGTTCCATGTTGGAATAACTAGCATTTTAATTAACCATAGATGATTTTTTCGTTTTAATTACATTATTCCAATCATTGATAATATTTATAAATTCAAAAATGTTAGAATTTTATGTTAAACGAAATTGAATATTAAACTCTCTGCAAATTAAGATTGTTTTCTAAAATACATATTCGTCATTCTGTACGTTAAGGTTTTCAGTGATTTTTTAGTAAATAATAAGTGCGACAGTAGTAAAAATTTTTGAATACTGAAACATTTTTCTTACAATTCTTAGTGTCACTTTAAAGAAAACCTCAAAAACTTGTAAGTTTACTCTAGTAGTAAAAGGTACCGTAGTAAAAAATATTTTACGGCCTTCGTTTCGTCCATTGATATTTTTGATGCTGCCTTTTTGGGACTTTTCCGCAGGAATATTCTTTTTTTAATTTCCTTTTAACGTCGCTCAATAATTGATATTATTTCCTTGATTTGTGCTTTTATTCTGAT